>BMAC01000816.1:185291-222686 GCA_014905375.1 Phtheirospermum japonicum | reverse complement strand
GTTATTATAGAATCTGATAAAAGTTGTTTGTTAATAATAGTTGAAAATTTTGATATCAGGAGGATTATGAGAGGGCTTTGGAGGAGAGGCGTGCTGCGTCGTCTGATGATAGCAGCCCTCAGGTAGACCCGAACGAGGTCTACCTACAGGTCGTCGGGAATAGGAAGGGTCGACGCTATGGCCTTGGATGCTTTGGGAAGACTCAGAAGGGCTGCAGCACTTCTTCCACCTCCACCGCCGATGTTCATAGGCTCCAGCCGTCAGCATAGCCGCCAGCAAAGTCGGCCGCCAGGAAGACCGTCAGAAATGCTGGCGGCTTTTTGGCCGCCAGTAAATCCGCCAGGACAGCCGAATTTTTTTGTAGTGCTCTCACTCTCTCTCTCTCTCTCTCTCTCTCTATATATATATATATATATATATATATATATATATATATATATATATATATATATATATAGGGTTGGTTTCAAATGAAAAACCGTCCTTATATATAAATCTGGGGACTCATCTTGACGATTATCATTAGATAATCTTGATGGTTGAGAACATGACATGTCAGCAGGGTAATGATGTAAAATATTGCATTAAATTAATAAAAAGGGTCTTTTGGATATATATCAACGTTTATAAAGAGCACTATATTATTCTTTAGAAAGCACAACGGATAAAGAAAGAAAACACTACGATTGTATACAAAAAGCATCACAAATTTCGTCTATAACTGCAAATTCAAAATTTTGAAATAAAACTCAAATCTTCAACAAATCATAACTTTTTCAGTTTTTATTCATTTTAAATGAAATATATATCAAATTAATCACATTCTCAAGATCTACGATTTAAGAAACATATTGCATGTTTTAAAACGTAAAAAATATATATATAACTAAATTAAAAAAAAACTGAATAGTAAAAGGATCGCATATGACTAATTTTAGCACTATAGTACTGTATAAAATGCACCATAATATGGACATATACTTGAACCGTGCAAAATTTGGAGTGTTTTTCTTATATTGTTACAATGCTTTTGTACTACACTAAACACTCCTTTTTTTCGAGAACACTCAGCACTTGGAGGCAGGTTTTTGTGTGGAGCTGCTTGGTGAAAACGATGTCGTACTTCATTAGGGTTTCGAGGGTTCCCATATCCATATACTGCAAATAGATGGCGATATCGCCGCCAGGGATATATTAAAACTATGAAATACTGGTATGACATTCAGCCATGGTATGATTAATGTTGTTTTTGTTTTTATAAAATAAATATATAATTTCTTAAAAAATGTAAAAAGCTCAAAAAATTGAGCAAACATTCCAAAATCACCTGTCTCTATTAAACTTGCAGCTGAATATAGGCTGCTTAACATGGCCTTGAAGCTGAACAATCTGGGGACTTAATTTCGTATCATCTTCAAACTGAAACACGTATCTCGGATCAGGATTCAACTTCACCCGTAAATGTAGCTCATCCCCCGGTTTCCCGCTCTCGCGTTTATTTTTCTCAATACTAATTCAACCGTTTAAAAGCACAACCGACTTCCCTTCACCCCGCTCTGGACCCACGTTAAGCTTAAACACTCCGATCTGCTGCCTTTTTACCCCTTTCTCCCTTTAAAAAATTGTTATTTCGAGACTAGCATGGGATGCGTAGAAACACCCGGGTGCCAGCAAGGCTTTGAGGTCCGATTCTTCAAGGTAGAAGCTCGAGGCGACGGTGTGGGGATTAGGGGTTGATTCGGGGGAGGGTATAATGGGAATTGAGGTTGTCTGAACGGGAAATCCTCGGAGATGGGTTCCACAGGAGGAGCGGGGGCAGCAAGAAGGATCTGGGCGGCGGAAATAAGAAGGATCTGCAAAGAAGAAGGAGACGGGATTTTTGTTTCTCATGGCAGATTTGTTATTTTTGTGTTTGATTTGATTTCAGAGTATTAGGTAAAAAGACATAAACCCCCCTTACATACCAAATATTTATTTAATGAAAATTAAGAAAATAGAAAAAATCTTGTCCACACACATGATTAGATATAAGGCCAAGATGAGTCCCTAGGTTCACATATAAGGATGGGGTTCTCATTTGAACCCAATCATATATATATACACACACACACACACACACACACACACACACACACATATATATATATATATATAAAATATATCCTTATATATATAAGGATATAAAATAAATATAAAAATATAAATTTATAATATTATAATTATAATACATATTAAAATAATATTATATATTTATAATAATTATATATCGCTATATATATATATATTATATATATAATTAATAGTATATATTTCGAAATAATATATATTTATAATTATTTACAAAGAAATATATTTATAATATATATTTAATATATATATATAATTTTTAAAAATAATGAATAATATATATTTTGAAATAATATATATTTATAATTATTAATAAATAATTACATTTATAATATATATATATAATATATTGTAATTAATATTATATATAAATAATAATATATTTATAATTAATCATATATATTTTGAAATAATATATATTTATAAATATTTATAAATAATATATATTTATAATAATATTATGTATTTATAATATAATTATTCATAAATATAATCTACACTTATAAATATAATAATATTGATTATAAATATAACTTATAACTTAATTTACATATCTAATATAAATTAAAAATATATAAACTCTCACATGTAATTGATTTGGCCAGGCGATAGCACTCATCCTCTATTTACAAGAGGTCAGGGGTTCGAATCCCACCTATGCCATATGTGGGATTTAAATTGACGCGGGGCAGGCTGGGGGCGGGCTGACGGGACAATCCCGTCAGCATTTATAAAACATTATAAAAAAATGCTGACGGATACACCCATCAGCAAACACAATGTTTTTTTGTAGTGTAAACTCTGAATGTTGTGTATAAGTTTTTTTTAATAATTTGAAAGTAACACACTTTTCATTAATAATCTTTTTATAAGCCATTTTCTTAAATTGAAGTGTGTTAATAGAAAAATAACTCAACCATTTGAATATATATATATATATATATATATGAGTGGATTCAAATAGAACCATGTCATTATATGCGAACCTGCGAACTAGTGCTTTTATTATACAATCCTAATGCTTTAATTAAATAAGAAAATACAAAAAAAAATCTGATCCATCCATTTAATTAGATCTAAGGCCCATAATTGACCTTAGGTTCACATATAGGGACATGGTTCTCATTTGAACCTAATCATATATATATATATATATATATATATATATATATATATATATATTACTTAACTATGTCTCTCTCTATCTGAAGACCCAAATGCATATTTAGTGGAATTCCTTGAAATTTGTAGAACAATCAAGATGAATGGTGTTCCAGATAATGCAGTAAAACTTTGTTTATTCCTATTTTATTTGAGAGATAAAGCAAATTTTAGGTATAATGCTTTGGGATATGAAGACATCGAGACATGGGCGCCAATGTGTCAAAGATTTTGTTCAAGTTCTTTCTACCAAGCAAAATATTGAAACTGAATGGCGAAATTTCTCAATTTCGCCAATATGATGGAGAGAAATTACATGAAGATTGGGAGAAGTTTAGAGAACTATTGAGAAAATGCTCCCAACATGATTTGTCCGAAGGTCAACAAGTATGTTTTTTTTAACGATGGGCTAAGTGTACAAACAAAGATGATGGTGGATGCCTCATCGGTAGGTGCATTATTGGCACGAAGCACCATTGATACAATGAAATATATTAAGAGTGACCATGCGCCGTTACGCGATAAATTTAACATTTTTTTTCCTCAACTTTCCTCCACTAACTAGTAGAAGCGGTAAGTAAGGGTCGATCCCACGAGGAGTGTGGATTAATTTGTGATTATTCGTACTTAATTAAAATAATAAAAGGGGGTAAAATATGATGAACTAAATACGTAGAAATAAATAACCAAATGAAGGAAAAAAAATAAAAATCAAAGTAAATAAACTCAAACAATCGAACACGCGATATATGAGATTAATAATAATGAGAAAACTCTAGTCCAAGTTCAGTTTCCACCCTCGATCTCTTCATCTAACCAATTGTAATATTATAATTCCCTTTTTATATGAAACTACTATCCCTAAATAGCAATAAGCTTTGCTACTCGAATTTGCACTTACCGAGTGTTTAATCAAAACGAGCTCTTTAATTAAACCTAATTAATGGAAAACCTAGAATAAGCTCTCTAGATTTAATCCAATAAAAGCATTAGACTCTAGGCAAATAGGCTAATCTAATTAATAAACTCATAAGCTCGGTTTATTTCACTTATATTGTGTTATCTCTAATAGTGCTCGACCATTAGTTGCTACAAGTGAAGTAGAAACGACAACAATTATGGATCAAAGTCCTATTTCTAGCAATTAACATCTAACCCTAATCTAAGTGATCAATCTAAATTAGAAATAAAACAATCATATCATGAAAATAGAATAACACAAACAATCTCATACGAAGAACAAAATAAATATTAAGGAAATTAATTAGAACATAATCAATCGATGGGTTCAACATCACAAGGACCGAAATTAATTAAACTACTCACACATGGTGTTCATGAAATTAAAAAAAAAATAAGAAAACATTATTTCTTAATGAGAAAGAGAAAGAAGGGAGAAAAAGTTGTTGCTACGTTCCTTGAGTCTTCCTTCAATTTCTCGTAATTAATTGGTGGTCTTATTCCTTTCTTCCTTCCCAAAAGAGGTTTTCTTTCTGTACCTTTGGAACCCTAGGAATGTCAAAAAAACTTATTTATGTTGAAGTATGGAAGGATATATATAAGATCCCAAAAATCAGAATAAGAATTTCCTTCCAAAAATAGCATTTCCGAGTCGGCGTCGACCGACGCGTCGATCAACCATATAAACAGAGAGTTCATCAGCCAAGTACATCGACCGATGGGGCATCGATGATTGAAACAGAGAGTTCAGCGATGGGTCGTCTATAAGATGGCCAATCGACGCCAGCAGCTCATAGGCGTCGACGCCGGCATCGATCGACGGTTGCTTCCTGCACTACTTTTTCGCCGATTATGAACCATCCTTAAATTGTCGTCACACCAATCAAACAACTAAATACTGCAAAACAAATGAAAAATTTGCAATTGGTGCTCGTCCATCCACAAGAATATATATAAGAGAAATAAATATATATGACAATATGAAGCGCACAAAAATATAATTTTAAACCATTAATTACCACATGATGATTTCTCGCATATCAAATCCCTCCAAACTTAAACCATTGCTTGTCCCCAAAAAATTTATAATTAAAGCATAAAACACACATGGAAAATAACACCAAGAAAACTAAATGGTCATTTGCTCAGGTCCTCATACTTTCACACTAGTAAGTTACTCGAATTGCTCAAACGAACTCATCCAGACTCTACACACTTATATTTCTAGAAATCGCAAGCGTTTCATGTATCGACTAAAGTGATCCTAGTAGATGGCAACCCCTTTTCGCATATGCCACGTCAATGTACTATGGTGCCCCCTCGTTACTCGATGGTTTGGCTACTATCCATTATTGGTTGCGATCAAATATCTCATACACCCATTTATTCATTCTTTTTATTTATTGAGGCCTGCAGCTCTGCACTACCATTATTGACTTGATAATTAGTATGAGGCGCTGAATAGGAGGATCGTATTAGTTACGAATTTGATTTATCGAACTTCACCTCTGATTTATTGGAATTGAGATTAGGATACGCCATTTGAGTATAAGCATAACGGCATGAATTTTTGGGATGATGGTCGTGACTTCGTTGGAAAGCAGTTGTAGTATGAGCGAAACCCACTTGGTATACCATGGATAGGCAACTGTATCAGCACCTCGGTTTTTTAACTACAACTCGGCGGTATTCTCCAACCAGACTTCAATAACTTCTGTTTCAACTAACAAGATATTCGCACACAACCGCCAACTTCAAGGCCCACACAAACTTGCATTGAGTACGGAAACCACAAGGACACCTCAACAACGCAACAATCTAGAATTGACACCCCACAAATGAATCAAAAAAGTACTAAGAATCATGCTCTTGATCCCTAAAGACTTTAACCGGAACATAATTTGCTTAAGCAATGTAAGTATGTACTATTAATATTATAAATCAACTCTCGGATCATCATCACAATATACAAAAAAAAACAAAAAAAAAAAAACCACACCTTTAGCTTGTCTTCAAGCATGCATAAAAAAATAATAATCAAATCCATATTCAATAAGAGGGAAGAGTAGGAATAGAAATCACCCGAGTAAATGGCGAGAAGGTCCCGATTCTGGATAACCATGACAATCCTTCTTCACAAAATAAGACGAATCATTGAAATTCTTCAACCTAGATGTCCAGCTAGTTCTTATTTCCAAACCTACATGTTGCAGTATGCAAACTATGAGGTATAAAGAAGAAAAAAATAATAACAATAAAATAAAACTGAAAACAGGAAGGCAATGTAAACATTGGGTTGCCTCCAAACAAGCACCTTTTTTTAGAGTCGTTGGCTCGACCTCGTACGCCCTTGTTTAAGTTGAAGATGGTGCTTCCAACTTTATTCGTTCTTCGTTAACTGTGTTAAACCCTTCATAATATGGCTTGAGTTGATGTACATTAACCTTGAATGTTTTACTTGTTTTAGGGCTATAAATCTCTACTGCACCACGCGGGAATACATGAGTGATGACAAATGGCCCAACCCACCGTGAACGCAACTTCCCTGGAAATAACTTAAGGCGAGAATTGAAAAAGTATCACTTCTCTCCCTCGATAAAATGTTTTCTTGAAATCTTCAAGTCATGGAAAGCCTTCATCTTTTCTTTGTAAATCAAGGAATTTTCAAACTCTTCATTCCTAATCTCTTCTAGTTCTCGCAGCTGCAACTTTCAATGTAACCCAGCTCCATCATAATCATAATTACACTGCTGCACCGCACGGAATGCCTTATACTGGAGTTCCACCGGCAAGTTGCATGGCTTCCCAAAAACTAGTCAGTATGGAGACATCCCAATTGGTGTCTTATAAGATGTTCTATATGCCCAAAGTGCGTCTTTTAGTTTAATGATCCAATCCTTTTGGTTCGCATTGACGGTCTTCTCCAAGATAGATTTGATTTCTCGATTTGAAGTCTCGGTCTACCCACTCGTCTGCGGATGACACGCTGTAGAAAGCGTATGGACGACACTATATTTCCGAAGTATCACTTCCACTGTCTTGTTACAAAAGTGAGTTCCGCGATCGCTTATCATTGCCCTAGGAATTCCAAATCTTGTGAAGACTCGAGATTTAATAAAACATGCAACCACCTTCGAGTCGTTAGTCTGAATGGCCTTTGCTTCCACCCATTTTGAGACATAACCAACTGCGAGCAATATGTAGAGGTTCTTGAAGGAAAGCGGAAAATGCCCCATGAAATCATTACCCCATACGTCGAAAATTTTGCAAATTATTATTGAATTTTGGGGCATTTGATTTCTTTTCGAAATATTCCCCGTTCTTTGACAATTATCACATGACCTGCAAAAATAATGCGCATCTCAAAAAAGAGTCGGCCAGTAGAAACTACTGTCGAGCACCTTATGGGTTGTTCTTATAGATCCAAAGTGCCCCACACAGGCTTGAGCGTGACAAAATGATATAATCGAATGGAACTCAAAATTTGGAACACATCTTCGAATTACTTGATCGGCGCAGTACTTCCAGAGATATGGATCATCCCATACGTAGTATTTGGCATCACTTTCTAGTTTATCTCTCTTTGCTTTAACAATCTATATTGGAAAAATATGAGTGACTAGGAAATTCACCAAATCAGCATACCAGGGCTCCGAGGTTGCTGTTATCGGGTGACCCGAAAATAGAGAGTTTTGATGGGAACTCTTAATCGCCAGCCGCTGCTCGTCCAGAAAGCTCTCGTTGAGTTGCAATTTGTCACCCACATGCGTTAATTGACTTAAATGGTTTGCAACGGCATTCTCGACACCCTTCTTATACTTGATTTCCAAATCGAACTCTTGGAGCAACAATATCCATCGTATGAGTGTTGGTTTCATCTCCTTCTTCATAAGGAGATGTCGAAGAGCCGCATGATCAGTAAATACCACCACTTTGGTGCCCACGATATATGAGCGGAATTTCTCAAGAGAAAAAACAACGGCTAGGAGCTCTTTTTCCGTAGACATATAATTTTTTTGGGCGGGATTCAAAGTTCTCAAAGCATAGTAGATCACGTGAGCTGCATTATAAATTCTTTGCCCCAACACAGCTCCCACATTATAATCACTAGCATCGCACATGATTTCAAATGGTAGGTCCCACTTTAGCAGTTGGATTATTGGAGAAGTTGTCAGACGATTCTTTAATGTATCAAAAGCCATATTGCAATCATCATCGAGGCTGAACTCCACATCCTTTTGTAAGAGCCTACATAACGGGGATACTATATTTGAAAAATCCTTAATGAATCATCGGTAAAACCCTGCATGGACAATAAAAGAATGAACTTCCCGCACATTTGCGAGGTAAGGCAACGCAATTATAATATCAATCTTAGATTTATCGACTTCAATTCCTTTCAACGAGACGATGTGTCCTAAACTATACCTTGTTCCACCATAAAATGGCATTTTTCCCAATTTAATACAAGGTTGGTTTCAACACATCGTTTAAAAATTAAAGAAAGATCCTCAAATGAACCGCCATAAATGCTGAAATCACCCACGAAAACTTCTATGATGTCGCCAATATATTCCCAAAAGACATATTTTATGTCTTACAGTAGGGACTTAAGTTCGAGATCCAACACTTGTACAATGGATGGCATAACCTTTTGGTGCGACTCGGGAAGTTTAACAAAGTTAAAAGCATATCTACTAGGTTCTGGCTTGAGTACTTGCAAGGCCAAGATCATCTCATGCACCTTATTCGTCCAGCTTGGCTCTGTTATCAGGTGACCTGGTAACATAGAGTCTTCCCCCGAACTTAGTGTAATAGTCATCTCGAGCTCGTCTCTATTGTGTACCTCTAAAAATTCCTACGCTAGAGAGTCAAAAAAATCAAGAGCATATACAGAGTTATCACAATCAATAAATTTCATAGCGTCAAAAATATTAAATTGAATAATGTGATAGTTGTACTCCATTATGAGAGTGTCTCGAGGAACATCAATTCTCGTCTGAGCAGTATTCAAGAAAGGTCGCCCTAACAAGATAAGTGGCGATTTTGAGGCGGTGTCATTCATACTTAGCAAATAAAAATCAGCCGAAAAGACTAGCTCATTAACTTTTACAAGAACATCTTTGATGACACCATCAGGGTATGTTGTGCTGCGGTCGGCGAGTTGGATTACTACCCCAGTCTTCTTAAAAGGGCCCACATTCAAGAAATCAAAAATAGCACACGGCATAATATTGATCGAAGCACCCAAATCTAACATGGACCGCTCAACTCTCAAGTCACCGATTGTGCATGGAATAAAGAACATACCCAGATCATTTCTTTTCTGTGGTAAATTCTTTTGAAACACAGCTCACACATTCTCTCCCATTAGAATTTTTTCATCTCCCTTCAACCGTCTCTCGTGGGTGCAAAGCTTCATGAGGAATATGGCATAATGAGGAACTTGCTTTATTGCGTCGGTAAGGGGAGTTATTTCCACCTTGAAAACATCTCGCACATGCTTCCTTGTGTCCTCCTTAACTTGGCGCTTAATCCTTGATGGAAATGGCAATGTCACAGCTCTGGTGGGGAAAATAACAGAATTATGGATACCATTTATATGATCAGGCAGACTGTTATTAGCGTGTGCCTACTCCATTCCCCTTTCTCTTTCTCATTTCCATCCTCCAATTCGGGTGCTGGATTCTCCGAGCCTTCAAGTTTCTTACCATTCCGTAGAGTAATGGCACAAACATTCTTTGGGTTTTCTTTGGGTTTAGAAGGCAATTGGCCACCTCCTCGCGCATCCAGTCAGCTTATGTGGTCCGCCATTTGATTCACTTGAGTTTCTAGATTCTTTATACTGGACCAATTGTCATGATGGTATTCGTCCATCTATTGATGAAGCTTCAAGGTGTTTGATGCCATGGCTTTCACCATCTCCTCGAGCGATGGGGACGAGTCGTCTTCTTGTAGGTGGTTATTATATTGTCTCAACAAAATTTTCCCCTTTGAAAATTTTGTGGTGGTCTCTGATCTTGATCGCCGAAGGAATTCTCGGGCTGATTTCGATAGCTAAAATTCAGATGGTCTCGCCAGACTGGGTTATAAGTATTGGAATATGGATTGTATTTCCTCCCTTTCCCGTTACCAGTCCCCACCACATTAGCATGGGCTTCAGTAGTGTTGGGCAGTCATCGGTGACATGATCCACTATTTGACAAAGTACACATGGTCGAACCTTAGGAAGTCCCCCCGTAGCCAATTTAGTGATCACGGATGTCAAATCATTTATTTGAGCTTGCAACAAACCAGTGCCTACCTCATTTACTAACTTCAATGAAACATCACGACTGTCGAACTATTGGGAATTTGCTGCCATGTTCGATATCAACTCTTTTGCTATCGTTGGTGTCTTGTCCATAAGTAAGCTTCCACTCGCCGCATCTATCATGTTCCTATCCGTGAGACATAGAACCTCATGAAAGTATAGTATCAACAACTGATCGCCCATTTGATGCTGAGGACAACTAGCGATGAGTCTCATAAATCTCTCTCAATACTCATGCAATGTCTCCCCCTATGATTGTCTCGCTGCACAAATGTCCTTACTAAGGTTTGCCACTCGCGAAGTGGGAAAATATCTCTGCAAAAGTATCCTTTCTAATTCCCCCCACATGGTGATGGAGCTCGATGGCAAGTAACAGAGCTAATCTTTATCTAGGTCCTTCAACGAAAATGGAAACGCCCATAGTCTAATTTGTTCATCAGTTATTTCGGCGGGCTTCATGCTCGTGCATATGACATGAAATTCCTCAGATGATTGTGCGGATCTTTGCCACCTAACACGTGAAATGAAGGAATATGGTGAATTAAAACTGATCTCAACTTGAATATAGCATCATCCACGGTTGGAAATGTGATGCAAAGTGGTTTTTGTGGGAGATCAGGATTAGCTAGCTCTTTTAACGGGCGTTCTCCGCCTCCTGCCATTGTTACATTCTCTCTAAGTGACCGTGGATCTTGAGTATCCTCTCGCTCTTTGATGTCACTTGAAGACTCCTTGGATTCATAATTCGGTAGTATTTGTTCTGTACCCAATGCCTCTTGACCGCTCGTCATCAAGCGTCAAATTAAATATTTATTTTTCCTCAACTTTTCTCTACCAACTAGTAGTAGTGACAAGTAAGGGTCGATCCCACGAGGAGTGTGGTTTAGATTGTGATAATTCATATTTTATTAAACTAAAGATATAGGGTTTGAAGATTTGAATTAATCTAAGAAATATAAATAAAAAAATAAATAAGAAATTAAACAAGCAAGAAAATAATTAACGAGAAATTCAATAATAATAAAGCTCTAGTTCCAGTTCAGTTTCCACCCTCGATTCACTCATTTAACCAACCACAATATCATAATCCACTAATTATATGCGACTAAAAACCCTAAGTAGCAATAAGCTCTGCTACTCGAATTTGCCCTTACCGTTTACTCAATCAAAATAAGCTCTTCAATTGATTCTAATTATTGAACAACCTAGAATAAGCTCTCTAGGTTTAATCCAACAACAGCATTAATACCCAGGCAAATAGGCTAATCTAAGCAATAAACACATAAGCTCTATTTATTTAACTTATGTTTTGTTATCCCTAACGATGCATAATCATTAGTTTCTACCAACGAAATAGAAATTACGACAATTGCATGGGAAGCAATCCTATTTCTAGCAATAGATAACCAATCCCTAATCTAGGTGATCAAGCCAAATTAAGAATCAAGCAATCTTGTCATGAATTTATCATGAAAAGCGAACAAGATAACACAAGCAATCACATATGAAGAACGAAAGATAATTTTTCATAAATTACTTAAAACATAGTTTCACGAGGGTTTCAACATCCCTAGAACGAGATAAAAAAATCACTCACTAATGGAGTTCATAGAATAACATGAGAATAAATAAATAAAAACATAATTCTAAGATATAAAAGAGATGAGAAAGCTTAGATCTTGAGTTCTTGGTCTTGGATCTTCAAGCTCTTGTTTATTGGGTGGTTTGGGATCCCCTCTTCAAGCCTTGGAACCCTAGGATTGTGTTCCTCTATTTTTTGGACGGATTTGGGATGAGTTTATATAGGATTTCTATTTCTTGCCGCACAAGATTTCTTCCAAAAATAACTCAGCCGCGTCGGCGTTGACTGGGCATCGACGGACGCTTGCCAACCTTTAGCGCCGACGCGCATCACCCGCTCGCGTTGTCCCGCATGTGCGTCGGCTGACGCACCTCCAATCGTCTCAACAGAGAGTTCTCGTCGACATGGCGTCGACTAACGGACCTTGAATCGACGCTACTGCAGCTTCTCGTCGACTGGGCGTCGACCGACGCGTGCATGATCGATGCGACAGAGATGAAATGTTGCCCATCGCATCGATCGACGTGAACCATCCTCAGCATCGACGCGAGCCATCGACGCATCCTCCTTATTTGCCTGCTTTCTTTCGCCGATTAATTGATCCTCGTCTCTCAACTTCCTCGTGGAACATCATTTACTTAATATAGCACCAAATACTGCAAAATAGAGAAGAAATATACAATTGGTTCTCCTTCGCTCGTAATAATAAATATGAGAGAAATAAACATATATGAGAATATTAAGCACATAAAAATATAGGAATTAAACCATTAATTATCGTACAATTTCTCCCCATCAATGTCCACCTTTTTTACCGACCGCAACGAAATGTTACAACCGCCAAATTGTTGAGAATTGGCCGCCATGTTCGAGATCAACTCCCTTGCCGCCGTCGGTGTCCTATCCATGAGTGAGCCTCCGCTTGACGCATCTATCATGTTTCTATCAGTGAGACAGAGACCTTCATAAAAGTATTGTATTAATAACTCCTCGCCCATTTGATGCTGAGGGCAACTAGCGACGAGTCTCTTGAAACGCTCCCAATACTCATGCAATGTCTCCCCGGGTAACTGCCTCACTGCGCAAGTGTCTTTACGCAAGCTCGCCACTCGTGAAGCGGGAAAATATCTTTGCAAAAATACCCTCTCTAACGTCATCCACGTGGTGATGGATCCAGGAGGTAAGTAATAAAGCGAATCTTTAGCAAGACCCATCAATGAAAATGGAAACGCCCGTAGTTTAATTTGTTCGTCAGTTACTCCGGCGGGCTTCATGCTTGTGCATATAACATGAAATTCTTTCAAATGCTTGTGCGGGTCCTCGTCATCCAATTCATGGAACGCCGACAAATGATAGATTAATCCGGATCTCAATTCAAATTTAGCATCCTCAATGGTTGGAAACGTGATGAAAAGTTGTTGTTGCGGGAGATCCGGATTTGCTAGCTCCTTTAACGTGCGTTCTCTAAAAGAAAATTAATGGAAAAAAATTAAAATTAAAATTAAAATTATTAAAATATTAAAATACGTAAAATCACAATTTAAACACGTCACTACCCTGCAACGGCGCCAAGATTTGACCGCTCGTCGTCAAGCATCAAATTAAATATTTATTTTTCCTCAACTTTTCTCTACCAACTAGTAGTAGTGACAAGTAAGGGTCGATCTCACAAGGAGCATGGTTTAGATTGTGATAATTCGTATATTATGAAACTAAAAACATAGGGTTTGAAGATTTGAATTAATCTAAGAAAAATAAATAAGCAATTAAACAAGCAAGAAAATAATTAACGAGAAATTCAATAATAATAAAGCTCTAATTCTAATTCAATTTTCCACCCTCGATTCACTCATTTAACCAACAAAAATATCATAATCCACTCATTATATGCGACTAAAAATCCTAAGTAGCAATAAGCTCTGCTACTCGAATTTGCCCTTACCGTTTACTCAATCAAAATAAGCTCTTCAATTGATTCTAGTTATTGAACAACATAGAATAAGCTCTCTAGATTTAATCCAACAACAGGATTAATACCCAGGCAAATAGGCTAATCTAAGCAATAAACACATAAGCTCGATTTGTATAACTTATGTTGTGTTATCCCTAACGATGCATAATCATTAGTTTCTACCAACGAAATAGAAATTACGATAATTACACGGGAAGCAATCCTATTTATAGCAATAGATAACCAATCCCTAATCTAGGTGATCAAGCCAAATTAAGAATCAAGCAATCTTGGAATGAATTTATCATGAAAAGCGAACAAGATAACACAAGCAATTGCATAAGAAGAACGAAAGACAATTTTGCAAAAATTAATTAAAACATAGTTTCACGAGTGTTTCAACATCCCTAGAACTAGATAAAACAATTACTCACTAATGGAGTTCATATAATAATAGGAAAATAAAGAAATAAAACATATTTCTAAGATAGAAAAGAGATGAGAAAGCTTAGATCTTGAGTTCTTGGTCTTGGATCTTCAATCTCTTGTTTATTGGGTGGTTTGAAATCCCCTCTTCAAGCCTTAGAACCCTAAGATTGTGTTCCACTATGTTCTGGGCGGATTTAGGACGAGTTTATATAGGATTCCTATTTCTTGCCGCACAAGATTTCTTCCAAAAATAACTTAGCCGCGTCGGCGTCGACTGGGCGTCGATCGACGCGTGCCAATCTTAAGCGCTGACGCGCATCACCCGCCCCCGTTGTCCCATATATGCGTCGACCGACGTACCTTTAATCGTCGCAACAGAGAGTTCTCGTGGACATAGCATCGCCTGACGGACCTTGAATCGACGCTACTGCAGCTTCTCATCGACTGGGCGTCGACCGACGCGTGCATGATCGATGCGACAGAGATGAAATGCTGCCCATCGCGTCGATCGACGCGAGCCATCGACGCATCCTCCTGATTTGCCTGCTTTCTTTCGCCGATTCGTTGATCCTCGTCTCTCAACTTCCTCGTGGAACATCATTTACTTAATATAGCACCAAATACTACAAAAGAGAGAAGAAATATACAATTGGTGCTCCTCCACTCGTAATAATAAATATGCGAGAAATAAACATATATGAGAATATTAAGCAAATAAAAACATAGGAATTAAACCATTAATTATCGTACAATTTCTCGCCTATCACCTCTTTTTCTCATCTAGACTTCTTTCTAAGCTCGTAATCTCTCTTGGTGATCTCCGGATAGTATTGCAAATGTTTCTTTCTGGACGAACTCAAGTTCATTCACCTGAAAAATATCAATCAAGAATTAGTTTTTATGAATAGAATTAAGGTTGGGAAATTTATGTCTAGAATTTTCATTTTGCATATGATATTTGGTCATCCGATAACAGCGAGCTCGCGGAATTCTGGAAAAATTTTCTCTCAAATTATTTTTAACTAAATATACTTAATATGTAAAAATCAAAATTTAATACGCGTCACTCACCGGCAACGGCGCCAAAATTTGACAACGCGTCATTATGCGATAAATTTAATATTTTTATTTTTCCTCAACTTTCCTCCACTAATTAGTAGAAGCGGTAAGTAGAAAGAAATAAAAGATGATGAACTAACTACGTAGAAATAAATAGCTATCCAAATGAAGAAAGAAATAAAAATCAAAGTACATAAACTCAAACAAACGAAAACACGAGAGAATTAATATGAGATTAATAATAATGAGAAAACTCCAATCCAAGTTCAGTTTCCACCCTCGATCAATTCATCTAACCAATTGTAATATTATATTTCACTTTTCATACTAGCCCTAAATAGCAATAAGCTCTGCTACTCGAATTTGCCCTTACCGAGTATTTAATCAAAACAAGCTTTTCAATTAAACCTAATTAATGGACAACCTAGAATAAACTCTCAAGATGTAATCCAATAAAAGCATTAACCTCTAGGCAAATAGGCTAATCTAAGCAATAAACTCATAAGATCGGTTTATTTCACTTGTGTTGTGTTATCCCTAATAGTGCGCGACCATTAGTTACTACAAGTGAAATAGAAACAACAACAATTATGGATCGAAGCCCTATTTCTAGCAATTGACATCTAACCCTAATCTAGGTGATTAATCTAAATTATAAATTAAACAATCATATCATGAAAATAGAATAACACAAGAAATCTCATACGAAGAGCGATATAAATATTACCAAAACTAATTAGAACATAATCAATCGATGGAGCTCAACATCACAAGGACCGAAATTAATTAAACTACTCACACATGGTGTTCATAAAATTATAAAAGAAAATAAATAAGAAAACATTGTTTCTTAATGAGAAAGAGAAAGAACGGAGAAAACGTTGTTGCTCCGTTCCTTGAATCTTCCTTCAATTTCTCGGAATTAATTAGTGGTCTTCTTCCTTTTTTCCTTCCCAAAAGAGGTCTTCTTTCTATGCCTTGGAACCCTAGGAATTAAAAAAAAAAACTAATTTATGTTGAAGTATGGAAGGATATATATAAGTTACCAAAAATCAGAATAAGAATTTCCTTCCCAAAATATCATTTCTGAGTCGGCGTCGATCGACCATATCAATAGAGAGTGCGTCGGCCAAGTACGTCGACCGACGGGAAATTGACATTGCAACAAAAGTTTCATCGACGGGTCGTCGATAAGAAGTCGACGCCGTGTCGACACTGGCATCGATCGATAGTTTCTTCTTGTGCTACTTTTTAACCGATTACAAACCATCCTCCATTCATCGTCACACCAATAGAGCAACTAAATACTGCAAAATAAATGAAAAATAAGCAATTGGTGCTCGTCCATCCACAAGATTATATATACGATAAATAAATATCTATGACAATATGAAGCACACAATAATATAATCTTAAATCATTAATTACCACATGATTTCTCACATATCAAGGGGAAATGGTGGCAAATGATTATCAATGGCCGGTGGAACATTCCACTTGTAAGAAAGATGCAATGGTAGGAGAGAATGAATTAATGAATGTGTTTGTAGTACAAATGCAGGCCATGAGAAGAAAAATATACAGGATAATTGTTGATAGTCGACCTAACCCGGATGACCATAAAAAGAATAAAGATAACACGTGGCTGAATTTAAGTCAAGGATAGGTAAGGGATTACCCGATTCAGACGCGTGACCACTCGATACATAAGAAGCCGATCCGGATCACCTTAGATTGTCGGGCTAATACACGTTGACTAGTAAAACACCTACGCTACAGTGCCTATCACCTAGGTTGTTATGGCTCTCGTCTAGATCATCATGCCTATCACTTGGATTACCGTGGCTATCAACCATCGACCAAGTGCGCTCGGCTGACAAGGCACTCAAAGCCGACCGACCGACCAGGCATGCGGTTCCTGATTGGATGACCTGCCTGGCGGGGCGCGCTCAACCCGACTGACTAGGTGCTCGGTGTTTGACCAGCTGACCCACCGGGCAGGGCACGCTGCATCTGGCCGACCATGCGCTGCGCGGTGCCGATCGGCCGACCAAGCACGCGCACTGCCCACAGTCGAAAAGGCGCACGCCGCAACCGTCCAACCAGGGCTCGCCGCACCCAACCTGATGGCCAAGTGCGCGCAGCACCTGGCCGACCAAGTGCGCGTCACACTCGACCGACCAGTAGACCAGGCGTGCACCTCTCCCGGCCATGCAGGCGCGCGCTGCACCCAGCTGACCAATCGACCAGGTGTGTGCCGCACCCAGTTGGCCAAGCGTGCACAACACCCGGACGACCCGCTCACCAAGCACGAGCTGCACTCGGCCAACCAGGGCTCGCCGCACCTAGCCGGGTGTGTGCAGCACCCAACGGACCAGCCGACCAAGCGCGTGCCACACCCAATCAACCAGCCGAGAAGGGATCGCCGCACCTAGACCACCTGGCACATGCATTGCCTTACCAACCAGCCAAGCTCGTGCAGCACCCGGCCGACCAGCCAACCAGCCGATCCAAGCACGCACGGCACCCGTCAGACCAGCCGGCTAAGCGCACGTAGCGCCTCGCCTACCAGCCGACTAGGCGCGCGCCGCACCCAGCCAAGCAGCCGACAAGGGCTCGCCACACCCGGTCGACCAGCCAGCCAAGCGCGTGCAGCACCCAGCCGACCAGGTGCACACCACACCTAGCCGACCAGGCGCATGCCGTATCCGATCAACCAGCCGAAAAGGACTGGCCACACCTAGCCAACCAGGTGACCAAGACTCACCACATCTAGTTGACCTGCCAAGCATGGGGCGCCACACCCAATCGACCAGCTGACCAGGATGTGTTGCACCTGACCTGCTGAGCAGGGCATGTACCACCTGGCCAACCAGGCACACCCAGGACATACCGAATGACCAGGTACGTGCCAGCTGACCTTCCGAGCGTGGTATGTTAAACCCGGCAGACCAGGATGTTTATCTGTCTGACTCGGCGAGTTAGGCATGGATTATTCATATCGACCTGATGTCCGTGAGAAAGACCGAATCCGTTCACCCTTTGTCTCTAACTGGGGGAAGGCTTAGAGGATTAAATGGTTCGGCCAAGACTGATGAACCATGAGGTAGGGTTGGCTCGGCCCGAGGAAAAATGAGAGCATCTTGGAGGCAGCAGAAATGACATAATCAAGGTTAACAATCCTGAATCAGAAAAGGACTAATGGATAATGGAATAATACCATGTGTCCTATTAGGGTTAGGGTTTTTGGTTAGCTTTTTTTACAAAATAATTCGGTAGCCACTAAGGCGGTGACACGTCTCCGATTAGGGTTTGGAAGTAAACTATAAATAGTCTCTCCAAGAGAGTGAGAAGAGATCCTAATTTTGAGAGAGAGAAACAAATAGAGAGTTTTAGAGAGGGAGAGCTTGTATCAAGAGAATACCACTATAAAAGGATCTGGCCAAAGCCGATCCGACCCGAATTTAAGAAATAAAAGTCAATCACTTTTTCCGGCTCATCATTTTTATCTGTTTTATTGTCTTTGTATTATACTTGCGTAGGCTACTCTTAGCTTAAACAAAATGGCACTAGAGGAAGGTTCTTTGTGATATGAAGTACCACTTGCTCAATCAGCTCGTTTAATTTTGTTTCCTATTTTTGTACACCTTCGATATCTATTTCTTTGTGAGGAGATGGTCATCATCCCTCATCGTGGTTTGAGGATTGTTAAAAAAAAGAGGAAGGGATTTCTGAACCTGTTTATCACCATGAGCCCTTTAGAATGTTTGAGGAGAAACTTTGGAAAAATACGTCAAGAAAAGACTATCCAATCGGGTCTAAACGAGTTCGACCTGGATCATGTGCGATCATTCATGCACCGCCCACCTTTGCTAAAGAACTTGAAGAAATGACGAGGAAAGCCGCAAAATCAATACTGACACCAGAAGGCGTGTTCAGCAACCACAAGAATGCCGATCTCCTGGAAGGGCATTTGGAGTCAGACCCAGCTCGAGATGTAGCCAGAAAAAATGGAATAAGAAAGTTGGATGAGGAGGCCGAGCTGAATGAAAAGAGCAGGCTTGACCAACCTCACATTGCACGACATCTCATGTTCTCCATCCCTCAAAACATTTTTGCTCGACTTGGAAGTCCAGACGGCAAGGCTCCGGAGGACCTCCCCACGAGGTTGGTCAATAGCAGAAGCAACACTAACATAATAGTACCCTCACAATGAAAACCAACTAATGAATCAGCAGAGCTGCAATATCTGAAGCAAATAATAGCCGAGCTGGAGGCTAAGCAAACTGATCCTCTGATCCAAAACACCTTCCAAATCTTGCGACCGACCATGATCATCTCGGCCTACGATGTCGAGTCCCCTTTGTCGGTCCAGCTCCTTTCAGAGTAATTGTCTGGAAAATTGAGAATTACTCCCATTGCACTCTACGAAGGAAATAGTGACCTGATTCACATTCAAGTCACTATCAGAATTACAAGGATATGCTCGGTGCATCAGACACGTACCGGTGCTGCATGTTCTCCATGATACTAGATGAAGCTCCATTGAGGTGGTATCAGTTGCTACCATGTCATTTGATCTGCTCCTGGACACGATTGAGATCCTCATTTCGAGGATACTTCATGGTCTCTAAGGCCACGGTTGCACCTAAAGATATATCGCCACCATCGTGCAATAGTCGAATGAATCTTTGAAGAGCTACATAGCTCGGTTCACGAAATAGGTCTTGGAGTCTCAGCTATGTGGTGATGAAGCCCTGCTCATCTCGGCTTAGAAAAGATTGTCCAATATATCCTTTTTCAAATAGATAAATAAATAGCAAGATCCTCAAACATTCCAAGAGTTCCTAGCTCTGGTCGCATCCCAAATCGCAGTCGAACAGAACATGTTCGCCCTGGTCATATTATTTGTACAGAATCACAAGCCTGCTCAACAAAATTACAAGAACCTGAGCTCTCAAATGACTACGAAGAAACTTTTGTAAGAAAAGCATACCAACCTCCTAGCCGAGTACAACGAGATCTACTCCGTAGCAGATGCTAAACTCTTTGAACGAGTCAAGGATTTGGATATCCTCCCCCCATCTCGGCCAATCAAAAAACATCCTTCTTTGCTCGACAAGAAAAGATTTTGTCGGTACCACGGTTCAATCAGGCACAACACGGAGGAGTGTCATGACTTGGTTCACGCTCTAATCAAAAATCAAGAGAACTCGGTAAGAGCGGAGAGGTAATAATCATCTACCCAGCAGCCAGAGCTGGAGCATCAAGAGAGATCCTGACTTTCATCAAAACTAGCCGAGCAGAGGAGGAGAACTCAAATAAAAAAAGGAAGATCCTCGTTAGGGAGGCAAGGAATTTGATTCAGAAAACAAAAGTCATGAGATCTAACATCTTTCACTTTGACGACCACCCTGAAGAGGAGGACAAGTACGTGTCGTCCTTTACATTTCACAAATCTGACGCAGCCCCCCTCGATCATCCTCATTCAGATGCTCTCATTATTATCATACCGATTAAGGGGAACCGAACACATCGAGTCCTCGTGGATCCTGGTGCATATGCAAGCTTGACTTACCTGCCAACCTTCTGAAGAATGAGAGTACCCAGAGAGTACATCGAACCATGTGATGATCAAATCAAAGGGATAAGTGGCAACTATGTGCAAGCCCGGTTTTAAGTGAAGTTGTCTGTCGAGTTTGACACGGGCGAGGAAAAGAGAACAATTCTCACGATCAACACTCCAATTGATTACAATGCTCTCATAGGTAGACCAGACCTATATGAACTCAAGGGAGCAATGTCATTCTGTCACTATTAAATTATGTTCCCCAGTGCCCTCGGCCAGTGCGAACACTGAGGTGATCAAGTGGCTGCTCAAGAATATAACTGGTCGATCAGACCAAGACAGATAAACATGGTTGAACTTTCGAGAAGGGATGAGCTGGTTGAGAAGCCAAGAGGTGATGAGCCCAACAATCTAATTTTCAAGGACATGGTCGTTGAAGAGCCGGACCAACCTGAACCCGAAAACAATAAGAAATATACCAAAGTCATAAATGAATCGAATCTTCTGTTCAAGGTCGAACACCTAACCTCCAAGCCAAGAAGAAAAGAATCAATTCTAGATTAAGGGTCAAAGATGGAAGCCGAGCTGGTGGAGGCCAAGCCAAACAAAGAAAAAGCCTACAAAAAAGACAAACAAACTGCACCAATCAAGCCGACCATTGTCGAAGCCGACGAGGAAAGGGACGACCTGGATAGGGATCGAGGGGGGAGACCAGGAAAAGAACAAATGATTGAGGAGTCTAGAAGGAACAGAGAAACCCGAGCCGAAAAAGGAATAAGAACGGGTGAAGACGAGTTGGATCCTCGGAAGATGAATTTAAAGAGAGTCTACACATGCTGAGCCAGTCGAAGACTTGGATTTGGTATCGATCGATGAGATCAATCCAAGTAGCTTCGAGTTGGCCAAGATCTTCAAGAGCCCACCCGATCCCAGATTATGAACTTCTTGAAGGCAAACCAAGACGTCTTCGCTTGGATTCATGCTGACATGCAAGGGATTGATCCTTAAAAAGCTTGTCACTGGCTCACATTGATAAGAATGTCAGGTCTATTATCCAGAGGAGGAGGAAGCCCAGCCTAGATCGATACGAGGCATTGGATTTGGAGTTAGTGAAGCGGCTAGATAAAAAGTTCATCTGAGAGATCAGATATCCGGTCTGGGTATCCAATCCTGTGCTCGTCAAGAAACAAATCGGCCAATGGCGACTATGCATGAATTTCTCGGAACTTAACAAAGAATTCCCAAAGGACAACTATCCACTTCCCCACATCGACTACATGGTCGATGCCACCGCCGGGCATGAACTAATGAGTTTCATGGATGCCTACTCTGGCTATAACCAGATCCCGATGCACCTGGATGACCAAGAGCATACGTGTATCTACTGGGACAGAGGCCTCTATTGCTACACTATGATGCTATTTGGCTTGAAGAATGCTGGGGCTACCTACCAGTGCCTCGTGAACAAGATGTTTGCTAGTATGATAGGAAGAATTATGGAAGTCTATGTAGACGATATGCTTGTTAAATCACTATACTCGTTCGATCACATTGATGATCTTAATAAAATGTTCTCTATTTTATGTGTTTACCACGTGATATTAAACCGAAAAAAATGTTCCTTCAGATTTGGATCAAGAAAGTTCTTAGGTTATATGGTGAGCCAAAGAGGCATTGAAACCAACCCTAACAAGATTCGAGTGATAACGGAATTATAACCTCCCTAAAGTATGAAACAAGTGCAGAGCCTTACCAGTAAAATGTCCACCCTGAATCGCTTCATATCCACGTCAACAGACAAGTGTAAACCACTTTTTTGAAGCAATCAAGAAGAACAAGAACATCAAATGGACACCAGAATGCCAGATAGATTTTGAGGAGTTAAATAAGTGCATGACACATGTACCAACCCTGCAAAAACCAACAAGGGATGAGCCTTTGTATCTCTACTTAGCGATTTCGATGGTGGCAGTTAGCTCGACACTTATGCGATCTGACGAACTCGGACAACATTCAGTATACTACATGAGCCATGCTATGTATGATGCCGAGCTAAGGTACTCACCCATGGAAAAATCGGCTCATGATCTCGCCATTTACTTACGAAAGTAGTGCCCATATTTCTTGGAGAACCTGATAGTAGTATTGACTAACTTTCCTTTGAAGCAAATCATGCACCGACCAGACACATCTGGAAGAATGATCAAATAGGCTGTCGAGTTAGAATAATTCAATATAACTTATGAGCCGAGGACAGAAATAAAAGTACAAGACCTCACTGACTTTAGAGCTGAGTTTACACTAGCTGTCGAGTCAATTCCAACTGAGGCCGAACAATGGCACCTGTATATCGATGGTTGTCAACCACCGACTGAGCAGGTGCTTGGATAGTACTGATCTGCTCTGAAAAGGTGTCGTTCTACTCGTCCGTTCATTTCAAGTTCTCATTGACCAATAATGAAGCCAAATACAAGGCTCTCCTAGCTGGTCTTGAAACAACATCCATCATGTGAATCAGAAACTTAAAAATACACAGTGACTCCCAACTTGTCGTGAACCAGATCAGCGGGTAATACGAGAGAAAAGAACCTAGAATACCTCGAGCTCACCAAATCACAGGCTCTCCAATTTTGAAACTGAGATAATCCATGTGCCGCAAAATGATAATGTCCCAACTGATTCTCTTACCAAGATCGCGTCAAGCTTAGGTATTGAGGAGCTGAACACGGTAACAGTTAGCCATCATTCCACGACACCACTCGATGCCACTGCGGCTTACTCAACAAGTTAAGTTGACCAAATCAAAGAAAACTAAACCGCAAAAAGTTGCTGGATGAAGCCATTCCTACTATACCTCACGGAAGGAATACTGCCCGAAGACTATTTTGCATGTAATTGTTGTATTTTTCCTAGTATCTTTAGCTAGGGTTTAGCATTATTTTTAGTCGTTTATTCTAGTTCTTAGGACATTTTCTTGTTTATGTTCTTCTAGGCTTAAAGTGCACAAGTGTGAATATGTTTGAGCTATATTTGGGGTTTTTAAGTTAGAATTCTTGTTTTGTAGGTGGCTAAAAGGGTTATATTCACTCGGCGAACGTTTTGGATTGGAAAATGAGAAATTCAAGCCAAAAGCATCCAGGATCGACTAAAAAGCTCCAAATCGACTGCCTGATCAATTGGTGGTTGATCGACTGAAAGAGCTCCAAATTGACTGTCAGGCAATAGCTTCCCCCGTTTTAGCAAGGCATTCGATCAACTGCTCCCATGTCGATCGACTTCTCCCATGTCAATCGACTGGCGGTCGATAGATTGCACCCTAGTCGATCGACATGTAGTTGATCGACACACTTCCCGTCGATCGACTGAGGCGCTGAGGCTTCGGGAATTTTGAGCATTTTTGACGATTTGGCACCTAGAAACAACTATAAAAAGCATACATCTTGCACCTATGAAAATATCACTCCCCTCCCAACCCTAACTTGGGTTTGGGATCAAATTACTCTCAAGCTCTTGGATAATTTTCTCTTTTCTTAGGTTTTAGATTCAATTTCAAGCTTTGATGTAATTTCTTTTCTAGATTAAGATTTACTTTCATGCTTGGCCTTGGGTTTATAAGCCTAAGAAGAATCCAAATACTCCTTTGGATTGTTACTTTTGATTGCAATTACATTCAAGCTTTATTTCATTTCTTAATTCTAGTAAGTTTCCTTTCAATTTAATGTTTTGTACTTTAATTCCATGTTCTATTCTTCATTTGCATGCTTGTTCTTCAATTTATGCTTTTTGTCTTAGCACCTTGAATTCATGTTAGATCTAAAGAATTGGCTATGGAATCTAGATGAGTGACACGTCTAGATCATAGATCGAGTCTTAGATCATCTTGATTTTGAGTTTTTCCTATGCTTTATTTGCAATTTAATTTTCATGCTTTGTTTCATGTTTAGTCTTAGATCTATGCTTTGTTGCTTGTTGTCTTTCGTAAAGTTTCAAACTTTCCCATCAATTTTCATTGCTTTATCCATTCATGCTTTCAATTCATGTTAATTTACATTATTTAGGGTTTTATGTACATGCAAGCTTAGTTGTACCTTGTGCATGCTTGCTTGTACTTGGTGAAAAATGCTTGTATTTACTTGATTTCATTATTTGCTTTGCATTTTCATATTAAGGCATCCTACTAACTTGTTATTTCAATTTCTAGTGTAGTTTAATTGATTTATTTTCTTTTCCCTTTTATTTCTTCAAGTTACAAACACCTTGAATCCTTCAATTGAATTGAATCCCGATAATACCAAGCCATGAACCATTGATATCCTTTCAACACCACTAAACCTCTTCTAAAAAAATGGCGCCGTTTCCGGGGATCGAACTCGGGTCACCCGCGTGACAGGCGAGAATACTTACCACTATACTACAAGCCAATAGAACCTTTATTTCCAAAAACCATGAAATAATATACAGCAAAATAGCGTCGTTGCGACTCGGCTTGGTTAAGGCTTTTGATTTGGTTGTAGTTTCATTGTGTTTTTAGCTTGCTCTTTTATTTGACATTTTTGTTAAGTATGTTACGTACTTCTAGCTTTGGTGGATATATTCCCGACATGGCAGGGCATGGTGCAAACCATGTCGGGAATGGAATGATGTATAATGGCCTTGGCAACATGGGAGGGCATGGTGCAAACCACGTTGTCAATGGTAGTTTCAGTTATGGGCAACCCGGCATAGGAGGGCATGGTGCAAACCATGTCAGGTTTAGCGACTCCTCGGGTTCGATTGATCCATATGAGAGAATTGGTGCTCCGAATTACTTCCCGAACATGCATATTCCGACATCCGAGCCGTATGGTGGGTATAATGCTTCTAATCATTGCACGAGCTTGTCTATGTATGGCTTTGCGAGTTCGAATGAGTATGAGAGTGGCCAGATTCCGAATCCCGGCCTATATGATGGTTCTCTCACTTCCAATTTTGATTATGCCCCATTTGGTGCCACCAATGGCACTCATGATCCCGATCCGTATGCGTATTTTGGAGGTTTGAGCTCCAATGACCTAAACGCCCCTCCCGCCTTTGATATTCGGGTGCATACTCCTATTCCGCCCCCTGATTCGACTCTCTTAGCCATTTTGAAACAATGGCAATCATTTTCCACTACGTTGGTCTCGCTTGATGATAAGTTTAATGCTCTTTATGCTACGATGGACCAATTAGCAAGCAATGTTGATATGCTTAAACGAGCTCATGCGGATTCCTTACTCATGGACATGCTCCGAGAGTTAGTCGAAGAAGCTTATATGATGGAAAAGATTACATATGCTTAAACGAGCTCATGTGGATTCCTTACTCATGGACATGCTCCGAGAGTTAGTCGAAGAAGCTTATATGATGGAAAAGAGCCTTGAGGAGGAGGTTGGCTTGGATGTCGATATTGAGGATCGTTTTGAGGATGATGAGCCCCTTATTCTTTACGATGAGTCCGTTGAGCCTCTATGTACCCCCGGTTTATGTGTAGACGATTCTTGATGTGTCGTTGAGGGCAACAATGACTTTTTAGAGGGGGAGGTGGGGGTTATTAATGATAAGCTTGGAAAAATTTATGATTATCTTGAGGAGGAAGAGGGGATCAAGTCAATTACCATCCTTGCAAATTCTCATCTAGAGGAAAAGGAGGAGAGGATGGTTGAGGATTTTACAATTCTTAAGGGTGCAATTGATTAGATACCGGAAGTGGTTGAGGGAGTTAGTTCTTTAAATTCGATTCTTGGAGATATGGTGAGAGCCGGGATGTGGAGGTTGTTATTGGAGGGCTTGATGTTTGTGATTTCTAAAAGCGCGTGGGTGAAGCCCATTGACTTGGTGCCCAAGACGAGCAGCTTGTTAGTTCTTGAGGATGAAAAAGGAGGGTTGTTGTCCACGAGGGCTTTAACGGGTTGGAGGACATTGATCGATTTTAAGAAGTTAAATGTGTCTACCAAGAGAGATCATTTCCCTTCCCCATTTATCAATCGAAGGTTGGAAGATTTAGCCGGCCATTACTCCTTTTGCTTTTTCGATGAGTCATCGGGACACTTCAAAACCACCATTCCACCCAAAGACCTAGCCGAGACGAGTCCCATTTGCCCATTTGGAACGTCTGATTTTTGGCAAGTATTATTCGAGCTATGCAATGCGCCGAGAACGTTCCAAAGAGTGGACCCTCCCGACAAGGAGGTATTGTATTGGTGGATCCTCCCATTATCTTTCCACCTTGACCAGAAGGGAGTACGTCGAGCTAATGACGTAAAACAAGCGTTTCTTGGGAGGAAACCCAAGTTCTTCTCATTTATTTCTTTTATTTTATTCTTTCTTACTTTCTTTCTTCTTAAAATGAAAATCCAAAAACATTTAAAAAATTGAAAACTAAGAAAATATTTTCGAGTTGTCTTTTGGTCCTTTTTGGTCTTTAGTTTTGTTTTGTTTGGGTTTATGTACATATTTTCTTGTTTTTTTGAATTTTATGTGATTTCCTTTTCTAGGTTTGGTTTTTTGACTGCAACCTTGGTCGTATGGATAAGTGAGTAGCGTTCGTGGAGCCGGGAGTTACTAGTCATGCTCGATTTTTGATTGGATTGCATAGATGCCTAGGTGGACCCCACCGAGCTCGACCAAAACTCGCTCGGTTAAGGAAGTTTCTATTCCACCTCCTTTTACTTGGTTTTCATTAAATTACGGGTAATGCATAGTTTAAGTGTGGGGTGGGTAGGTGGTTAGGGTCCGGGTTTTTATCAAGCATGTTTTGTTGTTCTTAACTCGATCCTTGGCGAAGTGACGCTTACTATTTGCGCTTTTATATGGTTGAGTCATTTTTTGTGTGTCTTTTGTGTGTCTATTACATGTTTAAGCAATCTTCACATGCTTGGAGTTTGAATAGTTTACTTGTCGGGTTTTTGCATGTTTATGGCCTCTT
Source organism: Phtheirospermum japonicum (assembly GCA_014905375.1). NCBI lineage: Eukaryota > Viridiplantae > Streptophyta > Magnoliopsida > Lamiales > Orobanchaceae > Phtheirospermum > Phtheirospermum japonicum. The sequence continues at coordinate 194,589 of BMAC01000816.1, read as the reverse complement.
GTGCGAGGAGTTGAATTTTTGTGCTTCGTCCAAATCCGCCTCTGTATATATAATCAACATTTTCTCATGAAAAGATTGCAAAGCTCTAAAAGCTCTTTTGATTTCGCTCCCAAATTCGGTGCAAACTAGTGAGTAGCCTTGTGTGATTTATCAGCTTGCTTGCACTTTTTATGGAAATTGCCTTGAGCAGGTTTGATTTTTCTCATACATGATTGAATTCAGAAATGACCTCGGGGCACATATATCACCCTTGTTCTGGCCATATCTATATATGTAAGCGACTTAAAAATCCCAAATGAGCCCCCTAGAGCCTTTATCCCATTTCTTGTTAGCCAAGCTCGATTTTAGCTCTTGTATCTTCGTAATTTGTGAAGTGAGGTAAGAGTGTATAATTAGTTGACAAGAGATGTGGGGGAAATCAATTGTGGGTTTCGGGTTTTGAGTTGCTTATACAAAAATACAAACAATAATAATAATAATAATAAAAGTCCAACACAAATCACGAAAAGTGATAAAGCGTGCGTTCAAGCGAAAAGCCTAATTCAAAAAGGGCTAATTTTAGTAAAAAGAAGCAAATTCATAAAGCTTCTAAGTTTTGTGAAAATTATGTCGGGAAAGTGTGTAAAAATAAAAAAGGGTTTCGAATGAAAGTCTGGCAAATTGGGAAAGGTGAAGCGATTATAAGCTTCGGGTTTTAGAAATTAGGATTTTGTGAGTTATTGATCACGTTTGATCGTGTGTTAGCCACTATATCCATATGTTCCGTACCTTACCAAAGAGCCAAAATTAGAACCCTCTCTCGATTCTTATTTGGTCATGTACTACGAGCAATTTTGAGCGTCCGATTTCTGAAATCTTGAAAAGATGCATGTATTGATCGACTCGAGCGTAAACATGTCCTATATACTAAACACTTGAGCGAATTGAGCGAACTCCCACAAAATTCCATTTGTAAGGAAAGTCATCGATTTGGCTTGCATTTGAGAAAGAGTAATACGAGCAATGCTTGACGATAACAAGTCTATGTTGATACTTTCATCATATTAATAAGGATAAGCACAAGTAATTTTCTTCTTACATTATGTTCATTTCATGTACACTCTCGATTCTTTTCTTTGTTCGAGGATGAACAAACCGATAAGTGTGGGGTATTTGTTTTGCATGTATTTGTTGTGTTTCTCCTAGTATCTTTAGCTAGAGTTTAGCGTTGTTTTTAGTCATTTTGAGTCGTTTATTCTAGTTCTTAGGACATTTTCTTATTTATTTGCTTCTAGGCTTAAAGTGCACAAGTGTGAAGATGTTTGAGCTATTTTTGGGGTTTTTAAGTTGGAATTCTTATTTTGTAGGTGGATAAAAGGGTTATATACACTCGGCGGATGTTTTCGACTGAAAAATGAGAAATTTGAGCCGGAAGCATCCAGGATCGACTGAAAAGCTCCAAATCGACTGCCTGATCGACTGGTCACGGATCTACTGAAAGAGCTCCAAATTTTGGACCGAAAAATGAGAAATTCTTTGTGTTTCTAGCTTTCTATCGAATTTGACATTATTGAGTGTATGCAAGGTCGTTGAACCCTTGGGAATGATAATGGCTCCTTATGTTTCAAACCCAGAGAGATTTAGGCATTTAAGACGTTCCTTGGCTAGTACTCACGATATGGAGAATATTCTTCCAAACACAGGCCCATTTCTCAATCCTACCGAGGAGTCTCCACGGGCCCGTGATCTTCAAAGCTCTATTGATTCCGAGCCTATTGTTCATGTTGAGCCATCCTCCTCGATCGACAAGCTCAGGCCTTCAAATCCCAACCCAACGAGCCCTCAGGACCACGCTCTAGGAAATTAAGGGAGTGGTTTCACCACTCATGGACATGCCATGGGCCTACACCAAGGTACCACACCCCTCCCTAACCCTTCTAATGAAGTCATTCTAATACTTATGGAAATGAAGGTTATATTCCTAACATGGGAGGGCATGGTGCAAACCATGTTGGGAATGGGATGAGTTTTAATGGTTTTGGTAACGTGGGAGGGCATGGTGCAAACCACGTTGCCAATGATTTTATCGACAATGGTCAACCCAACGTGGGAGGGCATGGTGCAAACCATGTTGGGTATAGTGGCTTCGTGGGTATGAATGGCTCGTATGGAGGTTATGGTGCTCCCAATCACTTCCCGAATATGCAAACTCCGATTTCCGGTCCGTATGGGGGTTATGGTGCTCCTAATCAATTTCCGAACATGCGAATTCCGAATACCAGCCCGTATGGAGTTCCTCCCATTTATAATTTCAATCATGATCTGAATGTGGATTTAAACGATCATGGTGGTGGTCCAGGTTATGGAGGTTCCGATAATAATGTTCATGAGGGCACTCCTGATCCGTATGCTTTGTTTGGGGGTATGAGTCCTAATGCCCAGAATGCCCCTCCCATCCTCGCTATGAAAGAGGTTGGCAAATCCTTTATGGGAGCGACTATTTCGTCTTGTGTATCTCTTCCTCCCGAGGTTATGGCTATTGATATCCGTTCGCTTGATTTTTCTCGGCTTCCTATTTTTCACGGGTTTGCTAAAGAGATCCTTTCCAACTCCTACGACAATTGTTTTTGGCAAGTCTCAAGTTTCCACCGCCCGAATATGATGAGTTTATAACATCTTCAACTCCGTTATTTTTCATATGCTCTCCAAGATAAGGCATAGTCGTGGTGTAACACCCGGGCATCAATTGCATATTTTTATATTTCTATTTATCATCATGCATTAAAATATAATTTTAGTCCCAAGTTCGTCACCATAAGCGATTTTATATTTTATTTTAAATAGTCTAAAACGTCTGTTTTAAACGGATTGATTGTTCGTTTGCCAAATAAATTATATATCTCGACTTTTAAAACTATTATAACTTATTAATATTTTATTATTTAATTATTTATTATTTTAACAATCCTAATCCTTTTAGGAATAGGATTTGACCTTAAGTATATATATAAAAACGAAACCCTCATTTCCATTCTTTTCACAAGTCTTTTACAGTCTCGAAAAAAAAAGGTAAGAAACATTTTGTTCTTCCAAAACTTTTCCAAGAACAAACATTATTCATCATCAATATATTTTTTTTCTACCTGCCAATTTCTAATCAACAACAGCCATCAACCCCAAACAAATTTTCGGCTGAACCACCACCCACCACAGACCATCACCGAATCCATCATCATCCAACTATGGCCACACCAACCCCGATAGTTCCCGGCTGAAACCCACATTAAATCCAAAAAAAAAATCCAAACTGCCGCGACCCGATCAAGACTCAAAACCCACATCAAACCCTAACCCAGGCCTGAACCCAACACAAATCCCAAACCAACATCACAGCCCCAAATCGGACTATGTCCAAACCCAAACAGCCACAAACTTTCTGGCCAAACCACCACCGACTCCATCTCCGCCGTTCCCGACTGTGGATATCGAAGAACCATCAAATACAAACCTTCAGTTGAAACCTAACAACCACCATTCATAGCCGCTGAGGAACAAGTCGGCGAACCTGAAATCCAGTCGCAGCCGCCGTCGCCGGTCCGTCGTTGATGTAGGGAAGGGGTCGAAGATTCTGAAATTGGGAGAAAATAATCGGGCCTGGAGATGAGGCGTCGCCTGCCAACCACCGCTCGGATCCGCTACGGGTCGCCATTGCCGCCGCGAGTCGTTGCCGGAAGCTTTGCCCATCGCCGGTTTTGAACTGGAGTATGAGAAAAGAGGGGAAAGAAAAAACGGGTTCTGAAGCTTGAAGGGATGAAAACCCCTTATATTCCCAACCTTTACCAAAACTTCCAATTGACCCCAGGATTGCCACCCTTTTCAATTGAACCCCCAGCTAACTAATAACCCCAAATTTAACCCTCCAACTTATGAAAACCTCGATCCAGCCCTTAGAAAACTTATTAAACTTCAATTCAGTCCAGTACTATTTATTTTAATATTATTTGTTATATTAATATGTATTTTGAATATATGTATATATTAATATTTCAAAATTTATTTATCTATACATATACTAATTAAGTATATTTTTAAAATGATTAGGTGACGAGCACTATGGGACATAGGATTCAACCACGTACATTTCACTCAACTTTCAACGACTTATTTACGAGGTAGGGACCACCGACTTGTCTTGTGTTAAATTTTACGTGCTGAAATCTATGTGCAATGTGTATCATGAAATTCTATGTTTATAAATTAATATAGCTGTGGACCGCAAAAGTTGTCCGTGACCGGGGAAAAGGGTCATCGGGTTTATCCCGACGTGCTATATCCAATGATTAAAACCAGGGTCCTAAAGTGCCTATGATCGGGGAAAAGGGTCATCGGGGAAACCCGCCGCGTTTTAGCTGCAGTCAACTGTCTTCAATGTTAAGATTTTGAATTCTATGGTTAAAATGTGCTATTTTTGAGTTGTATGATTTTGTATGAGGTATGTCGGTGTAACTATTGAGTACGTTGAGATCATCCCAAATCAACAACATTTTTCTTTCAGGTGCAAATGAAGATATCGAATGATTGGGAGATGAGGAATGGAATAAACTCTTGATGTTGGTTTTATGTTTTCTAAATTTGTTTTTATGTTTTAAATAAAAGTCGTACTTCAAACAAATGCTACTTTAACTATCAATCTTAATTGATAGCATTTTAGGTTATTTATATTATTATTTTCCGCTGCGTAATTTTGAACATTTTGAAAATTCTCTCTTCTCTTTTGATTTTACAATTAGATATGTACGTAACGCCAGATATACTTCATTATATTTTAAAATACCAACTATATATTTGTTTTATCGAATCGTGGCGTTACACGTGGTTTATGGGTATCCCCCCCCCCCCCCCCAATTCAATTCGTAAATGGGACGAGCATTCAGCAACATTCTTGGATCATTACTATTCCGCAGAAAAGACGGCCTAGTTGAGGATCAAGATTGGGCTCGTTTCCAAGATCTTCTCACGAGTTGCCCACATCATTGTATGCCAAAGGGACTTGTAATCCTAACTTTCTATGAGGAGTTGGACCCACAATCCCAATATATGGTGGATACCTTGGTCGGGGGTAATATGAAAGAACAACCTCCTCAAGTGGTTTTCAAGATTCTCACCACTCTTGCCGAAAACTCTCAGCAAAAGTCTTCTCGGGCGTTGTATTCTAAGTCCAATGAAGTTAATGAAGCTTCTTCCCCTACGAAGTTTGAGATGGAAAAGAAATTTGCGGCTTTGGAGGCTCAAATCACTAAGTTGTCTAGCCCGGCCCGGATCCCCTGTGTGCATCGTGTGGAATAGTTAGTCACGATACCTTGTATTGTCCTTCAAATCCTTCATTTTATATGTCGATGCCTCAATCAGAAGAAGTATGTGGGGTTCAAGGGTATCAAGCGGGACCCAGTGTTACTAAACCGCCTTTGCTCGTCCGCCGAATTCAAATCCTCCTTATCATCTTAGAAACTGCATGCATCTGGATTTTAGTTATGCCAATCCAAATGCGGGTGTTCATCCTAACGTTGGTCCCTCTCGTCCGCCTATTCCGGTGAATGCTCCTACTCCACCTTCCAATCTGAATCTCATGGCGATTATGCAACAATTGCAAGCATTTTCCATTATGTTGGCTTTGTTTGATTCTAGGTTTAATGCTCTGGAAGCTACGACCAATGGATTAAAACTCATATGGGACAATAAGGAAGCGACGTGAATATGCTAAAACAAGCGAATGACAAAAGGAAAATTTCCAAGCCAACCTTCGCAAGCCCATGCGGTCAAGGTCCTTGGAATTTATGGAGTGGTTGATAATATGGATGTCCCACCGTCCGAGGAGGAGGTGGTTGCTATCCCGAGTGTTTTTACTCTTCCCGTTTCTAGACTCGTGGGTCCCACTTTAGCAAGGGAATTTCCGATGGCCTACACAAGTCTTCAAATCCCTACCAGGCACTTATTTTTAAGGCCCTCATGCCCTATCTATTTCGGCTGCAAAGTGCTACGAAGGACGACCAATTTCAAAAGCTCCATGGTTTATTGTTCGACGTATTAGATGCCATCTGGAATTTACCCGCTTACACTACGTTCTTCAAGGAGTTTTCTTCCAAAAAGCTTGAGAGAGCTATGAATGAGATAGTTTATCCATCTAAGGAGGCAAGTGTGGTTAATGACCCTTCTCTCTCGGCTCTTAAGAAGGCGGATCCCAGCTCATTTTATATTGATATCAAACTCAAAAATGGAAAAATCATTAATGGCATGATTGATTCCGAGGCAGGTATTAATTTGATGCCATCTTCGATATACGAACAATTGAAACTTCCTCCTTTACAAGAGACACGCATTTTCTTACAATTGGCCGATCGGTCAATTAGACACCCAAAGGGAGTGGTCAAGGCTGTTCTTGTTCATGTCGGGGGGATCATGGTTTCGTTCAAATTCGTGGTATTGGATGTTGGCGTGGTGAAGGATGATGGCGCCAATCACACTATATTGCTAGGCCTCCCATTCATGGCTACAACTCAATGCTCGATAGAGGTTGGAAAGAAGATTTTTACTTTGTCCGTAGCGGGTGACTCGGTCATGTTGTCTACGGCTAACTTGTCATCTATTCCATTAAGCATCTTTCATGAGGATTGCTTACATGTCAATGTGATTCAAGAATTGGATGACCAAGTTTCTATGGAGGAAGAGCGCAAGGAGGAAGAGTTTGAACCAGGAGCTAGTGTTGAAAGTTGTAGTAAGGGGAATGAACCCTTTGTTCATAATGTCGGTTCAATTGTACTTAGATGTGATAAGGCATGGTGTGACAAGGATTGTTTATGTGTCGTTGAGGGCAATGACGAATTCTTAGAGGGGGAGGTGGAGATTGTTGACGATAGGTTGGAATTGAAACCCATTGAAAAGCGTGAAGAGTATCGTGAGGAGATCATCAAATTGTGCGAACTAGTTCCCAATGAGGTTAAGAGGAGGCACAAACCTAAGTTTAAGCCTTTCTCATCTCACCTCAAGTATGTCGGTTTGAAGAAGAGGAGAGCAAACCGGTTGAGTTTGAGCGTGAAACCTTTTGGGCGGAAGGAGCCACGAATACGAATTTAAAAGAGTTCGGGCAAGAGAGAATGTTGCGAGTTGAGGAGTTAGATGAGTTTCAGAATGTTCAATATGAGAATGCTCGCATCCACAAGGAAAGGACGCAACACGTACATGACAAAGAGGAAGGGTTGATTGAAGTGCTTAGAGCTTGTAAGGGTGCTATTGGTTGGAGTCTTGAAGATAAGGGGCCCGATGCAATTGAGGAAGTCAATCCAAGTGGGGCGGTGACCTTAATCGACCCTAAGACTCAAGCACGATACCAAGTTAATGACCATTGGGTCAAGCCTTATCGTCGCGGTCTTCTCTTTCCTCCATGATTAAGAAGGGAGTTCATCAAGCTAATGACGCAAAACAAGCGCTTCTTAGGAGGAAACCCATGTTGTTTTCGTTTATTTCTTTTATTTTTACATTTCTTTATCTCTTACTTTTTCTTATTATATAAAAGTCAAAAAACATTCAACAAATTTTAAAAATTAAAAAAAACTTGTGTTGTCTTTTAGTTCTTTTTAATCCTTGGTTTTGTTTTGTTTTGAGTCATGTGCTTATTTTCTTGTGTTTTTTATTTTGTGTGATTTTCTTTTATAGTGTTTTGTTCACCAACTTCAACTTGGGCCGAATTGATAATATTGGTGGAGTTTATGAAGCCAGGAGAAACAAGCCATGCTCGGTTCTTGCTTGGATTGCTTGGATGCTTAAGTGGACCCCACCGAGCTCAACCCAAACTCGCTCGGTTAAGGAAGCTTCTATCTCACCCTCCTTTCACTTGATTTTCATTAAAATGCAAAAAGGGCATTACATGGTTTAAGTGTGGGGTGGGTAGGTGTTTAGGGTCCGGGTTTTGCAAAGCATGATTTGTCTTTCTTAACTCGAGCCTTGGGGAAGTGACGCATTCTTGGCAAAGTGACACTTACTAATTGCGCATTTATATGGTTGAGTCGTTTTTGTGTCTTGTGTGAGTTTATTACATTGTTGAGCAATCACCATATGCTTGGAAGTTTGAATAGTTTACTTGTTGGGTATTTACATGTTTATGCCACTACAAGAAATCTGATGTTCGATGACGATACGTTTCGTCATTAAAAGTCTATTTTTTCGCCACTGAAGAGAAACGGTGATGAAAATTGAGCGTCACAGCGGTTGTCATGGTATGACTGTCACCATTGGTGAAAGTGACAATTTTTTCAAGCACGTCACTAAATGTTCGGTTTTGATGATGCTGATGTAAATTGTCATCGTAGATGATTCTATTCGGTGACGCTGAGTTCGTCACGTAAGTGATTGAAAAATTGTCATCGAAAGATCGGTTTTGTCACCGTATGTTAACATTTTCAATGACGAACACTTAATTTGTCATCAAAACATTTGACTTTCTGTGACAAACATAACTACGGTGACAATTTTTATTGAGTTATTATGACGCTCTTATTGTCATAATATGTATTAAACAATTTCCAAATATAATGTAATTCATCGCGATAGATCTGTTTTATAGTGACGCAATATTGACCATCACTGAACATCTATACTTACAATGACAAACCATTGTGTCACCATTTACTATTAAATGTGACAAAATTATTTATCACGAAAAAATTAGTAATATATGACGAATTTTATAATCATCATAAAAGATATATATTCAATGATGATTTAAGTGGTACATATGGTGATAAAATTCATTGTCATTAGATGACTTTATATGGTGACAAGCCAATCATCATAAATGATTTAGTTTAAGTGACAAGTTTAAAGTATTATGTGATGAAACAAGTTGTCATAATTTATTAAAGTGACAAATTTAAAATACTTATGTGACGCTTAAAATTGTAATAATTGAGTGAACACGATTTGATTGTTTACTTTAATGACGACATAAATTGTCATGAATATGTGCATTAATTTATCATTATTCTTGTAAGGAAAAATATCATAATGATGAAAATGAAAGCAAATGAGCATTTATCATTACAATATATAATGATAACAATATTATAAAGTATTTGTTCGGCGATTTCAAACATATGCCAAAACACTTACAACTAGCCAAATATTACTTGAAATATCCAGAACACATACCAAATTAGACATCTAGAATCAATGTACTTGAACATTCAAAACAAGGACCTGGAAGCGTAAACTAAACCAAAAGAGTTATTTCATATAGCAATGCTTGAGCCTGACTTGTTCCACATAT
>BMAC01000816.1:160302-170520 GCA_014905375.1 Phtheirospermum japonicum | reverse complement strand
CACGAACTAGCTCCAAAATGCCAAAACATTCTGGAATGGTCGCCAAGAACGTGCCGAGCCGCACCAAGAACTCGCCATCCAAACCTTGGCACGAAGCTGACGGCAAGTCAAGGCGAGCCACCCGTGCCCGCGCACGCGCACAGCGCCTGCGCACGCCAGCCGCGCCAGTGCGCACCCGTGGCGCAGCGCTCGGCAGTGCCCGCGCACGCCAGCCGGTGCCAGCGCGTGGCCAACTCACGCCACGCCCGCGCGCGGCCAGGCAAGCGCCAGTGCATGCCAACTACCGCCGAGGCCTGCCGAGATCTGCGCAGTACTCCCGCACGTCAACCCACGCCACAACCAGCGCCCGCGCGTGCCTTCTGCCCATCCCTGTCGAGCCTTGCCGACAGCCCACGCCCAAGCATGCCCAACGCCCACCAAACTCGCCCAATGCCGAGCCAAACCGAGCCACCTCGAGCCAAACCTTGCCAATGTGTACCATTTTGGGTCAAACTTGGTTAAGCATGGGAAATCCAAGCTTTTAAGGCTTATTTAACCCATTAGCTCCTACTTTAACCTAGTATAAATAGATAGACTTCTCTCATGAAAAAAAGGATATACTCCTCCCAATTCTTGCATGGGTTTGGGGATTTAATTTCTCTCCCTAGATCTTAGATTTAATTTCAAGCTTTTCCTTGGGTTTGTAAGCTCAAGAAGAATTCAAGCCATCACTTGGATTTTATTTTGGATTTTTCTTTTCTCTTTCTTAATTCAAGTAAGTTTTTCTTAATTTTCTTCATTGTTCTTCAATTTCAAGCTTGTTCTTCAATTTATGCATTTTGCCTTAGCTCTTAGATTTATTGTTAGATTTATGATTTGGTGTATGGAATCTAGGTGAGTGACACACCTTGATCATAGATCGGATCCTTGATCATATTTTTTTCAAGTATTTCCTATGCTTTATTTTGGTTTTTATTTTCATGCATGATTTAAGCTTGGATCCTAGATCTGCTCTTCGTTTCTAGTTAATTCTTGAAAAGATTTAAACTTTCTTGTTAACTCTTATTGCTCTTTCCATTGATGCTTTCGATTTTCGTTGATTTGCATTATTTAAATTTCATGATCATGCATGCATAGTTGTACCTTAGGTTTTCATGCTTGTACCTTGTTGTTTCTTTGCTTTTTATTGCTTATTTTGATTATTGCTTGCAATTTCAATATGGCATACGCATGAGGCATCCGGAATACTTGCTTTACTTTTCTTAGATCATCATAGATTTTCGTAATTTCTCATTTATTTTCGCTTTCCTTCAAAATCTCAAGCTAAAAACTCATTCATCCCTACAATCGCATCGAGTTCCAATAATACCAAGCCACACGAACCTTATCTATACGACACCCACAGAAATTTCTAAAACACAGCCCAGCTTTGGTTTTGCCAGTTACCACCCCAATCCATCAGTAACTTTGACCAGTTCAGCTCGGCATTCCTGCACCAGTTTACCAGTTGTAGGAAATACCAGAAAATGTCATTGGAGCTGTTTAGCTTGAAGAAAAAAGAGGGAGAAGGCCTAAGAGGATACATTAAGCGATTCACAGATGTTAAGCTCAAGGTACCATCAACATTTGAGGAGCTCTTGATTAACGCCCTGGCTCAGGGGTTGAGGAAGGGAGAGTTCTTTCAGTCGCTAGTGGTTAAACGACACAAACATTTGGTGAGCTTCTAGCACGAGCTAAAAAATATATCCATCTTGAGGAAGCCTTAAGACTGAAAGATGATGGTGATAGACTAAGGGAGCGAGTTTATAGGGATGAGAAGGCACATGTGAAAAAACCCAGAACTGACTTGGGAGGGGGACGACCCAGGTTTGATAGATATACGCCCTTGGCTACACCACAATGGGAAACACTTTAGGCCATTAAATGCCATCCTTACCTCAAATGGCCAAGGACATATAAACAGAAGCTGACAAAAAGGATAAATGTGATTGGTTCTGCAGGTATCATAATGAATATGGCCATGACATAGATCAGTGCACGCATGTGAAGGACGAGCTAGAGCGAATGGTGCAGGCAGAGCACCTTAAGAGTTTGTGCACGCAAGGAGGGAAGAGCCCAGGTCTTACCCTTACAGATAGTATCGACGTCAGGGGAGCAGGCATGAGCAAGATGGCGGTCATGGTAATGGGAAAAGGGAAAGCCAGACCCGGGAGATAATGGGAGAGATCCAAATGATTATGGGAGAGGACTAGGACAAGCACTCGCAACGTGCCCAAAATAATTACGTGCGAGCGGCGAGAGATCTCTCAAGAAAGGCAGGTGAGGTTGGATAGTTAGGCCCGAAGCCAACCATCTGCTTTGGATTCGAGGACGAGAGTGGTATTCTGGCACCTCATATAGACGCTTTGGTAATAACTGCCACAGTTGCTAACTATAACGTGCTAAGAGTCTTTGTGGATACGGGTAGCCATGCTTACATTCCGTTTTACGATTGATTTAAGAAACTGAACTTAGATTTGGAATTAGAGGAGGTCACGACCTCGTTGGTCGGTTTTACCGGGAGAGATCTGCGGGCATTGGGAGCGGTAAACCTCCTAGTCTCAGTGGGAGAGGACCCATTCAGGAAAACCAAGTCAGTACGCTTCTTGGTGGTAGATGCACCGTCTTCATATAATGCCATGTTGGGGAGACCATCCTTGAGCCAGTTCCAGGCAGTCATTTTGGTATACCATATGAAGTTGAAATTCCCTGGTAGAGACAAGGTTGGGGGAGTCCGAGGTGACCAGTATGTATCTCGTAAAGCGTATGTGGAGAGTATTCGAAGAGATGGAGAGGAGAGGAGGTCCAAGAAACCTAGGACAGAGGTGATTGCACCAGAGCTGGACCTGCGCAAAATTTTTTTGATGACGGTAGAGATAGTCCCGGGGGATGATACCCGGGTCGTGCCGGTGGAAATGACCTTGAGCCTGGAGGTGCTGGTTGAGCTCGTAGCCTTCTTAAGAAACAATGTGGATGTTTTTGCCTGGTCTCCCAAGGATTTAGTGGGAATTGACCCTGCAATAGCTGAACATCACCTCAACATTAACCCCGCAGCAAAGCCGGTGAAACAGAGAAAGCGAAACTTTGGCCCAGCGAAAGAGGCCATCATTGAGGCAAAGGTGGAAAAGCTGTTGCGGGCCAAACATATCCAAGAGATACAATTTCTAGAATGGTTTCCAATACGGTGTTAGTACCGAAAACAGAAGAAGATTGGTGGATGTGTATTGACTTCAGAGATCTTAGCCGCGCCTTCCCCAAAGATCATTACCCATTGCAGAGGATAGATCAGCTTGTGGACTCTACCTCAGGCTGTGAATTGCTCAGTATGATGGATGCTTCTCAGGGGTACCATCAGATCAGGCTGGACGAGGAAGACCAGAAGCGGGTTAGTTTTATAACCCCAAAGGGAACATATTGTTACATATTTATGCCATTTGGACTTAAAAACATGGGGCTACATACCAACGATTGATTGACAAGATGTTTAAAGCTCGGGCGAAACATGGAGGTGTATGTGGATGACATGCTAGTCAAGAGCACTAGAGCAACCTCGCATGTGTATGACCTAAGAGAGACTTTTAACACTCTACGAAAGTATAGAATGAAGCTTAACCCAAAAAAGTGTGCATTTGGGGTAAGAGCTGGAAATTCCTGGGGTGCATGGTCACAAAAAAGTGAATAGAAGCTAACCCAAAAAAGATCAAATCCATTATGGATATGCAGCCTTTGTGGAATATTAAAGAAATGCAGTGCTTGGTAGGAAGGCTAGCTGCCTTGAGTAGGTTTGTCTCCCGCTCGACAAAAAAGAGTTTACCATTCTTTCGTGCATTTGGTCGGCATGTCACTGCTCACTAAGCCAGTATTAAGCGAGCAATTAATCTTTTACATGTCAGTAGGAAAACAAGCGGTGAGCACAGTTTTACTCAGAGAGAAGGGCAGGAGACAGAAGTCGGGGTACTATTGGAGTAAGGTGCTGCATGGCGCCGAGCTCCGATATGTGGAGGTAGAACGGGCCATGTTGGCTCTGGTCGGGATAGCTCGTAAGCTCCGAATTTATTTCCTTTCACACAAAATAGTAGTCAGAACTAACTTTCCTTTAAAGTTAATAATGAGCAAACCAGAGGTCTATGGGCGTTTGGTTAAGTAGATTATCGAGCTTAGTGAGTTCAACATCAATTTCGAGGGACGAGCAACGATCAAAGCCCAAGCATTAGCTGACTTCATGCAAGAAATGACCAGCTCTCTCGAAAAAGAAAAGAAATGGATGATATATACCGATGGCTCAGTAGGAAACTTGGGTTGCGGTGCAGGAATAGTACTGATAGACCCAGAAGGCGTAACTACAGAGTACGCTGTGCGAATGAACTATATCTTGTTCAATAATGGGGCGGAGTATGAGGCTCTATTAAGAGGAATACAGATGGCGAAGGAGCTCGGGGCAGCATATGTGCACGAGTGGATTCCCAATTGGTCTACAAACAACTAAGGGGAGAGTTCGACACAAGAAAAGAACATATGCGACCAAAATTATGAATGCTTTAAATGTGCTCCAAATCCCCAGGGAAGAGAATAGCCTAGCGGATTACTTGACCAAGGTGGCTAGCGCGGTGACAGATTGTCAAGAAAGAATGATTACCCTACTAATGGCACATCGGGGATTTGGTGAAGGAGAAGTAAATGAATTAGAAGAGGAAGGAGAAGATTGGAGCTCCCCGATAAAGATGTACTTGGACAAGGGAGATCTACCTGAGGATAAGAGAGAGGAAGTGAAGGTACGGATCAGGTCGTCCAGGTTCTGTTTAATTAGGGAAAAGCTATTTAGGAGAGGTCTTAGACAACCCCTCCTACGATGCTTAAGCCCAGGGGAGGGCGCCCACATGCTCAAAGAAGTCCATGAGGAGTGTTGTAGTAATCACATGGGTGTTTGGACATAATCGAGCAAGATAATGAGGGTTGGTTACTTTTGGCCACAAATAAGGCAGGACACAAAGAACTTTGTGAAGAGATGCGATAAGTGCCAGAAACTCTCTCCCCTCATACACCGATCTGCAGAAGAGCTCATGATAATGATTTCTCCCTGCCCCTTCACAAAATGGGGGATAGATCTGGTCGGGCCCTTCCCTATAGCTCCAGGCCAGAGGAAATTCTTAATAGTGGCTATAGACTACTTTAGGAAATGGGTAGAGGCTGAGGCTGTAGAAAAAATCACGGAGGAGGTAGTGATGCATTTTTTGTGGAAGAATGTCGTGTGTCAATTTGGCATACCAAGGATCCTGGTGTCGGATAAACCCATACAGTTTATGGGAGCTCGAATTTGGGCTTGGTGCACAAAGATGAAGATAAAGCAACATTTTACATCTGTGTATCACCCCCAGGCGAATGGCCAGGTCGAGGTGACTAATCGTATTTTGATAAAGGAGTTAAAGCATGTCTAGAAAAGTTAAGCGGCAGGTGGGTAGAGGAGCTCAATTCGGCCCTGTGGGCGTACCGAACTAATACTAAAAAAAGCACGGGAGAGACACCATACAGTCTGGTGTACGGCATGGACGCCGTGATCCCGAAGGGATCAGTGTGGAAACCCATACAATACAGAACTTCGATGAGAGGCAGAACGAGCTGTTGATACAAGACGCCTTGGATTTGGTGGAGGAGAAGAGAGAGCGAGCTGCCATAAAAATGGAGCACATGCGGGGGTGAGTTAGGGCGACTTATAATAAGTCGGTGGTCAAGAGACATTTCCAAGTAGGAGACCTGGTTCTCCGCAAAGCTGACTTGGGAAATGCTAAGGGAAAGCTAGATGCTACGTGGCAGGGGGGACCGTATAAGGTCACAAAAGTTCTCACCGACGGAGCTTATGAATTGGCACAACTGGATGGGGATAGATTGCCACAAGCGTGGAATATAACGAACTTGCGAAAATACTATGTGTAAGGTTAATGTGTAATGTCATTTATAAAAAATTATGGTTTAAACATATTTTTGTTTTATAGAAATCTGGCCTGATTGTCAGCTAAGGGCATGAGCCCAAGAATTTGGCCCGATTGTCCAAGGGATGGATATCCCAAAACCGACCTGACCTGATTGTCAGCTGAGGGCATGAGCCCAAAAATTTGGCCCGATTGACCATGGGATGGATATCCCTAAATCAACCTGACCTGATTGTCAGCAAAGGGCATGAGCCCCAAAAAATTGGCCTGATTGGCCTAAGGGTGGATACCCTAAACACCTAACCTAATTGTCAGCTAAGGGCATGAACCCCAAAAAATTGGCCCGATTGGCCTAAGGGTGGATACCTTAAATACCTGACCTGATTGTCAACAAAGGGCATGAGCCCCTAAAAATTGGCCCGATTGGACTAAGGGTGGATACCCTAAATACCTGACTTGATTGTCAATAAAGGGCATGAGCCCCAGAAAATTGGCCCGATTGGCTTAAAGGTGGACACCCTAAATACCTAATCTGATTTTCAACAAAGGGCATGAGCCTTAAAAAATTAGCTCGAATGGCTAAAGGGTGGATACCCTAAAAACCTTACTTGGTTGTCAAATACGGGCACAACCCCAAAACTAGCTCAACCAGCCCAAGGGCGGGTACCTAAAAGAACAAAACCAGGAAGATTAAAGAAGTTTTATAACTCAGAGCATTAAGTTAAGACGATAAAGAGTACAAGCACTAAAAAAGTTTTTGCATTATTGAATGCAGTGGATACAACTTGCGAATTATTAAATATGAAAAGCCAAAACATCATAGAACAAATATTTTAAAGATAGAGATCGTCCGGATAGTTTTAAGGACGGGGTAGGGAAACCTTTCTATCAGCAGCTAAAACTCGTCGAATGCGCCACAGCTCCCGCTCGGTCTCATGAAGGCGGCAACGGTACCTATCTGCCTGCTCAGTTTCAGAATGGACCTCGCCGACAGTGGCGGTTAAACGGCATACCGATTCGAGAAGATCATCTCATTCCTCTTGAAGTTGACGATTCAGCTGGCGAAGTTCATCCCACTCACGTTTGTAGTGACATTTTCTCTACCTCTTCCTTTCCAGAAGTTTGCGAAATTGAGAGAATATTTCAAGAAGTTTAGCATTCTCCTCAGAAAGATGAAAATTTCCATTGAAAAATGAGAGATTTTTCTTTTTCAGAAGATCTATCTCTTCGAACAAAGATGAGGAAGTCATAATAAAAATATATATGGAAAAGTCATATATAAAGGAGGAAAACACATAGTACACAGAATAGTACTAAGGTTTCCTTATATTAAGGAAACCCTAAAATGTTACAAAATGATAAAAGCAGAAATAAGCAGAAAATATTGTTCAGTACAGGCCAAAAATAAAAAGACAGGACAAGATAAAAACAACCCCAAGCAGATGACCAGCTTAGGCCCCATAATCTTTAGTGCCTGGCTCGCCGCTGACCAGTCTAGTCGCCTGGAACCCTCCCCAAAGTCTTTCTCGAACTGAGACCCCACTGCCAGCTCGCCCAGACCAGCAAAGGTTGGGGAGGAAGTAGCCGCTGGCAGAGCAAGAGTAAAGGCCTGCTCTGGGCGAGAGGAGGAATCAGGGACAGGAGCATTAAATACTTGGATGACGTGCTCAGCAAACTCCGGGGCACCGAGCTGATGAATGTGGTTGGCATCCTCTTCGTAGGTGAAGCCAGTAGGTTCATGAGGGTCGGCCAAGGTCTTCTCGCGATCAATGGGGACAGAGGAACCCTTCTTAGACCACTTCTCGTAAGCGTTTAGCCTGAAGTGGTAGAAAGACTCGTCCTCTGGAAGAAGAAGCTCAAACAACTCTCTTGAATGCAAGAAAGCTTGCTTGGTTACCTCCCGAGCTGCTTTGATAAGCTCCAGCCCCTCTTTCGAATTAAGGAACTCAGGCCACCCTTTTTCCTGGCCCTCCAATAGGCCCTCTATCCGAGCTTCAGCATTTCTCTTCTTGGCCTCTTCTATTTCAGCTCGGGCCTCCTCCAGCTCAGCTTGGAGTTTGGTCAAGTAAGCCTTGACGCCCTTAGTCTCAGCACTCCTCTTTTTACAAAGAGTCACCAACCTTTTCTCTCGCTTCTTCAAAGCTTCGTGCTCTTTGGCCAAGTTTGTATTCATCAGAGAACCCTGAGCCCGTGCCACCAGTACGGCCCTTTTGACGACAGCCTTAAAAAAAGAGAGAGAGAGAGAGAGAAAGAGAGAGGAAAGGAGGTAAATATAATAGTAATTAAAAAGCAAAAGGAGAGTAAGCATAGAAGTGAGATGATGACCTTAGCCTTGTCCTGACAAAAGGACTCTACTAGCACATGATTTGTCCATTTTTCCAGAGCACGGCAGTCAACTGAAGGGCATTGCCCTCGAATGAAATGGACCTCCACATCTCCAGAGCAGTCCAACATAAACGAGCTGTTGAAAAAGCTCTTGTCAGGGGTGACCACCTTAGACCCCGAGGGTGCAGTACTTTTCCCCCTTCCTGCTCGCCCTCCGATTCCGAGTAGACCGTTAGATCCATCGCAGGTCTGGTCGACCTCTCTGGTCGTGCTGCTTCCTCTGGTCCGGATGGTTCTCCAGACTTGGGAATTTCTAAGGACAGATTCTGCTCTGCAGGGGGATCAGACTGTCGTTGACGATTGGTGATTATCTTTTTCATCATCGTGACTGCAAGAAAATTATATACAGACGATAAAGTACAAGGGTTGTGTTAATTCTTTAACAAAAAGAAAAGAAAATAGAGAGGCAGAGCTGGAGAAGCTCCTCCGTATACCGATCTCGAGAGCCAGAGGTCCGGACTCCTCTATGGAGTTGAAGAAGTTCAAGACGGTGCGGGAAAGGAGCTTGGACAGATGAAAGATGTTACTGTTTAAGGTAGAGATGATTTTTTGCAAGGAGGGGGATCGATCTCCTCGGGTTAGGTGTGCCTGAGCTGGAAGGGCATTGATGGGTTTGGAGGGAAATCCCAATCGCCCGAGCAATGGACGGGAAATAATTTTTTTCCTCCAAGCTTTGTTCGAGGAAGGATTGCAGGTCAAAAATCAAACGCCGACCCTGGCCATGAGATAAAAGAAGCTGGAGGATGAGCTTTTGGCCTGAAATGAGGAATATAGTAATTGGGACGTGATGATGAGCCCAGAAAACCAAGCAGCAAGGTGAAACCTTATGATAATCTGAAAATCATTAGGCACGAATTTATGTACTAGAATCCAGTACATCCGCGACACGATAAGAATAATTCAGGAAGACGCAAACCAGCCTGAAATTGATCTATGAAGAAGGATAGGTGGTCAGTTGGTGGCTGATAGGCCATCTAAACGGCATCGGGATTAATGAGGGAAAACTCACCAGAGATCTGGAATTTGGCTCTTAGCCTTTCCACAGTCCTATTACTAAGAATGGAGACGATGTTGGCCGGATGACCCGAAATCGGAGGATTCTATTCATCGAAAGAGGTTAGGGACAATGTCGCCGAAGAAGAAGAGTTCGATAGAAGAAGAAGAAGAAGAAGAAGAAGAAGAAGAAGAAGAAGAAGAAGAAGAAGAAGAAGAAGAAGAAGAAGAAGAAGAAGAAGAAGAAGAAGAAGAAGAAGAAGAAGAAGAAGAAGAAGAAGAAGAAGAAGAAGAAGAAGAAGAAGAAGAAGAAGAAGAAGAAGAAGAAGAAGAAGAAGAAGAAGAAGAAGAAGCATAAACGGAAGATTTGAGAAGAGAGAGAGAGCCTCGAATTGGAGAAGAAGGTGAGTTTTGCTTTACAGAAGAGAATTTGAATTGGCAGAAGGAATCGGTAAAGTTACAAAATAAAGGAAATGATAGGTTTTGAAAACAATATTTTAGAAAAGGAGGATATGGTGAGATTTGTGCATTCAATGCATATCAGGGTACAGTACTGGAGGATACGTGTCGTGAATCCCAATCGATTGGGTGTAATTCAAAGCGTTACATCTCACCGCAAACCATTTTGGGGGGGAGGGTTGATTGGTATGACCTAACCGCACCTGACTTGAGCAAGAAGATAGGCCATAAAATAAAGTAGAACTGGTTGGGATGACCTGAGCTGATATCCTAGCGAGGGAAAAAAGAACAGAGGGACGAGCTTGTAGCTTGAGGGAATATGATTGACCTGACCTCAACTTAGGAGCGAGATCATATTAAGGTCAGGTCAGGAATATGAGACCGGGCTATTCTTGGTCTTCCCTGAGCAAATTGCTTGATCAGGTCATTCCAGAGG
>BMAC01000816.1:120101-149433 GCA_014905375.1 Phtheirospermum japonicum | reverse complement strand
GGTTCATAATTATGATTATGAATTGAGAAAAATACGAGAAAATTATTCTGGACGCGAAAATATAATTGTTATATTTTTCGAAATTATCGTTTGTGAGAAATGATTTAATTCCAATGGGGTTATAGTTTTTTCTTTGGGCCGGTTTGTTTTATTAAATTAAAAAGGCTTGGATTTATTTATTTTAAATCGGCCCATCCACTTATTAAGCCCTTTTGGCTTTGGGCTCTTGTTTTAAAAAATAAAATTTGGTTTTGGTTTTTTTAAATTGGCGCATCATCCCTTAAGCCCATTTTTGGTTGGGCTCTTGATTAAATAAAAAAAATAAAAACAGAATATAAATTAGAGAAGAAGGGGGACGGGTTTAAGGATGATATACAGCAACCCAGAGACAAAAAAAAAGATATTCGAAAAGAAAACCCTAGCCCCACGCCTTCTCCCAGCCGTTCACTTTCGGCCGTCGCCGCTTGCCGCCAGACCGCCGTCGCACCAAATCGTTCGGTCCTCGGTTTCTCATTTCCGTCGTTCTCAATCCTTCGACGGATCTAGTGCTCCATCGTAAGGACGTCGGGGTAATACGGTGTGTGACACCGATTCGCCGGAGCTGTCCGAACGCTCGCCGGACCATCGCTACCACCTCCGTCGTCACAGCCGCACCGGAGACGTATTGCCGCTGCCCCTGCTGCCAACGCATCGGAACGGCCGAAAGTAACAGCCCCGTCGTCTCCGCCGTGAGCAACATCGCAGCCGTCGGACGTTGCCGTGAAAGGAACCGCCAGCTCGCACCGACTGCTGCTCTTTTCAGCCCCTGTCTGCGACGGAGTTCTTCGTCGCCACAAGACGCACTCGTTTGCTGCCGTTCCGTACACTGTCAGGCCATCGCCGGGATCAGGCCGCTTCCGATAGCGCCGTTGCCAAGCCGGACGTCCCTGTCGTCCCCAAACGTTGCTCCTCCGTCGTGCCGTTGCGAGCGCACCGCCGTCGAGCCTTGAGGTACTGTGGCTATTCATATGTATATGTGCTGTATATTAATATATATATATATAGATGTATTGTGTGTGTGCTACAGTATGTGATGCTAAATACATATATATTATATGTGTGTATATGATGCAGCATGTGTAATATGTATGTGTGTAATTAGTGTGATGTTTCTGTTATATATATATATATGCATGTGCATGGTACATGTATTACATATATATATTTTATAATTGATATATGCATGCATACTGATATATATATATATATATATATATATATATATATATATATATATATATATATATATATAATGTTTAAAATGCATGCAGAGTACATGTATACCAATATTATATATGTGTGTATGTTGTTTTGATTATATAATATTTAATTATATATATATGATTAATATATTAATATATATATAATTGCTATATACATGTTTAATATATTAATATATATATATATATATATATATTTGCTATATATATATGATTAATATGCTAATATATATATATATAATTCTTATATATATTATTTGTATATTAATTAGAAATCGATCATGCTCGTTTGATTTTGGAAATCGAATTGTTTCATTTGAAATGCAATTAAAACAATGTTTGAATTAATTGATTGTAAAATTGGGCCGTCGTCAATTTGAATTCGATTCAAATTACCTTTATTTAAAAACTTTTGTTTTCCGCTGCGCGACGGTACCAACGATTCCCAACACTTCGTTCCTTCTATCCGGGTAGGTCCTGATCTTTTAAAGAGAGATAAGATGAAAAACGATTCAAGAACGCTCATGGGTTGTCATCCCCAAGAGGTTCGAGAATGTCTTCCCGTCTCGGTTTGTCACGAACCGGACGAGGGATTATTCTTCTATGGATGGTGTTTTCGTTTCTTTGAATGTGGCTGAGTTCTTGGCCTTTTATAGCCATCAAAAACCCCTTACGTAACTGAAAATCTCCTCAAAATCCGAGTTTGTAACGCTTATATCCGATCGGATGAACTCCCAGTCCGATCGGAGGGATCTTTCTGCCAGAGTTTCTAATACTGGGTTTTGACACTGGGTAACCCAGTGTGGATGACAGACCCAGTATCAGTTGTAATATACCAAATCAGGGCCCAATTTCTTTGAAATCCACTCGCGGGCCCACACTCGTCCACCTTAACACCGAAAAACTTCAAAATACCTAAAATAAAAATAAAATGTGGTAAAATAAGTCAGAGATACATAAATACAAAAATATGCTCAATCAATCCAACTTATACCCAAAATTAACAACAAATCTAACTAAAACACTAGCCAAATATACCAAAAATCATGACAAATACGTGCGAGTCACTAACAAAGACCTCATCCGTCGGATTCTTCAGACCATCCGACCGGACGCGAGCGTTACAAACTTGTTTTTGGAAAGATCCTTCATTTACCCAGGCGAAGAAGGGGGTTGGGAGACTACAAAAAGACAAAGA
Source organism: Phtheirospermum japonicum (assembly GCA_014905375.1). NCBI lineage: Eukaryota > Viridiplantae > Streptophyta > Magnoliopsida > Lamiales > Orobanchaceae > Phtheirospermum > Phtheirospermum japonicum. The sequence continues at coordinate 146,976 of BMAC01000816.1, read as the reverse complement.
ACTTCAGCCAACGATGAGGGGAGTAATCAGACACGACAGACTTGGACGAGAACACATTTCTCGAACCTCTTAGGGTTGACAACCCAAGAGTGTTCTTTATTTATTCAATTTAATCTTCCCTTTTCCATTTCAAAGTCTAGTTTTTTAGTTTTTAGTAGATTGTAGATTATTAATCACTGCTCGTACGTTGGACGTAGATTAGTTTTTATTCGTGCGTTTCCTAGTTTGAACGTTGACACTTTCCATTTCTATTTAGTAAGCTTTCAATTTTGCTTGTTTTATTATTCCAAATTTATGTTGCTTTAGCTAAGTTTTATATTGAATTATTGGACTTGTTGATGATTACTGGTTAGATTCACGGGTCTAGTGCCTAGAATCGTTTAGAACCATCAATTGGGATTGTCGGGTGTTTAATCTACAAGTTGGGATTGACAACCCCAACTCGTAGATTAAGTGTTCGATAAAATGCTAATTGATCGTGGAGACGATTCTAGAGCCCTAGACCACCATTTTATTAATCATTTCAAAGTTTTTGATTTCATTGCTCATTTTTTAAATTAACGTCTTGGTTACCACAACTTCTCAAACCAAAATTCGATCAAGTGTTTAAATTAGATTTTTGTTATTTTCCCGTTCGTGAAATCAAATGCAAAAATTACTTCTGATTAGTCTTCCTTGAGAGATTCGACTCAAGTCAACTTGTCACTTACAACCGCTCCGTTCTCTTGCGGAGGAGCTTTTTATTTTAATAAAAAGTATGTGTTATAAATTTTAATTCAAAATTTGGTGTCGTTGCCGGGGAAGGTTAAAGGTTGTGATTTTTGTGTTTGTTCTGCGTGACTTTTATTTGTGTTATTGATTTTTTGTTTTTTTTTTAGTGTTTGATTGTGATTTCTCATTTTGTTTGTTTTTGTTATTTTCTGCCGGTACGTTTAATCTTGTGCGTTGAGTGTTATGTATGCAAGGTACATCGACGACCAAGGCCCAAGATTAAAAAAAAAATATATTCCTTCATTATTTCCCAATACCTTAGAATAACTAAGAATTATCTAAAAATATTACAAAAAAGAGTCAAGCAATTCATCGAGCACTTAGCGTTCATAACTACGATTAAAGGAAAAGATGAATCATAAGGACCGTTGATTTTGGTACTCTGTATGTTTCTCCTTCAAATCACTCTCTAAACAACTCTATCACATTACTTAGAACTAATCTAAGAAGTCATAGTGTTCTCCCCTTCAATTTCCCTTCTGGACCTGTTCTGGGCTACTTCTTACAGTGGAACTTGAAAATCCAACCTTTAACACTGAGATTGTGACATTTTGTAACATTCTTGGCCCTTTTCTGACCTCATTCGTGACAATAATCGAATCATGAATGGTCACCTTAAAAACGATGAGTAGTTATGATTCCACTCGTGACCTAGAATGGGGACGCGAATGGTCGCCATGAAAATGATGCACAGTAGAGGTTTTATTCTCGATGGCTAATGGGGCCGAGGATGGGTCACTGGGATTTGTTGACTCCGTGTATCCAAAGACTTGCTCCAGTTTTGGCCCCATAATCTCTTTTCTTTCTCAGCCTTGGTTCAAACCCTCACTCTTTTATTCCTTATGCTCTTTGAAGCCCAATTTTCTCAAAAAATCCTACAAAAATAACATAAAAATACAAAACCCATAATAGCAATAATATAAAATAAAGATAAAAGACTTTATAATTACACAAATTGCAGTAGAAACCTAATCAAATAATGTGCAAAAAAACTTTATTTATCAAAGACATGGGGGCAGAGCTAGACGGCAATGGAGGAGTGATTGGCGACGAATGGGGGGATGAGGTGGTTTGGGAAGGTGAGGAGAAGGGTGATGTTAGTGTAGGCAAAGGCATGGATGGTGGCGGGGGCTAGTTGAGAAGGTGAGCAGAGGGGTTGTAGGTGACACCAAAGGTGGTGGTGGAAGAGGTGGAGATGGAGGCAGAGAGGAAGAAGGTTATTTGAGATGTATGGGATGGAAATTAGGGCAAAGTTGCTCAATTTTTTTATTTTTTTTTTTTTTGTAAAAACTAAAACTTTTACTTCCCAGAAGGTGTAATACATTAATAATGTATTTAAAATATATTTTACTAGAAGGGGTGTATAATATACCTTCTCAAACATTAAATATACTAGGACAGGTGTACACTACACCTTCTAAAAACTTAATATACTAGAACGAATTTATAATATACCTTTTAAATATGGAAGTCTCCTATTTTTCATAAGGTACAATATACATTCATTCTATTATGTACTATTTTATTACAAAAATGCCATTGGACGACTTCTTAGAAGGTATCCAACACACTCATTGTAGAAAGTCTATTTTAAAATTTATGTTTTTATACTTGTGTGTTTTCCATTTTATTTTTAATTTTTGTAGATGATTATTTTTTGGAATGAGGTTGTGTAGTATAAGTCATAGAAGATTACAGAAAGAAGTTCATGCTGAGGTTCAACAAACGTACAATCTAGAACAAAGCTAGATAGAGGGTTCTTTCCCCTTTTTTTTAGATTAGTACGACTTGATCTTGATCATGTTTATGGAGATTACATCAAATATTGACTACTTTGTGGTTGTGGAGGAGATTGCACCAAATATTGACTACTTTAATATTGTTGATATATAGGTATGGATTTTTTAAAAGTAAAATCTTATAACTCTAACGAGCTATTTTTATGTCGCAATATCAATAGTTAAGCGTCGAAAATGGTTGAATTTCTTTGATACAATGGGAATACTATAAATGTACATAAAAAAGTTGAAGTGAATCACAAAGAGAATTTTTGAAATTTAAAGTGAATAATATTTGTGTTTCATTTGTATAAATAATTCAAAATCTCGAGTTGATATACGCATATTACGTGGGTTTTACACTGGTTAACTTGGGGGGCGGGGGGCAGTCGTAATTGAGTTTGAGGAAAATAAACACAAAGACATCAAAGTTTTACAACTTCCATATTTGGTAATTTTAAACGACAGGCATATTATGTACTCGTCATTTTTATGTGGTAACATACTTTCCAGACAAATATAAATAGTTTAAGACGAGAAATCATACACTTTAAAATAATTATTATATATTTTACATTATTTTGAAAAGTATGTTCATCAAACTTGAAAACATGAATATTTTATTTGAGAATAATACATTCAATTTTTACAAGACGGAACTAGGGATGACAATCCCGATCTGGCCCGCGCCATTTGGGGCGTCCCGTCCCGCCCCGCGGCGGGGCGGGGCGGAGCGGGTTCGAGTACCACTTTCGCCCCGCTGGTACCCGCTCCGGCCCGACCCGTACAATATTTTTATATTTTATATATATTTTATATATATATACATATATATATATATATATATATATATAATTTGTATGATTATTTATATTTTTATACACTCAATATTAAATTTAACATTTGTACATTAATAATGATATATTTTTTAAATAATATACATTAATAAAATAAAATAAGTGATAAATAAACTTATAAATAAGCTAATAAATGTATAATAAAAAAATCTTTTTGGTTTATTGTTGTTTTTATAATATATTTAATTTTTTTTATTAATAATAATTAATAATTTATAATTAAAAATAAAAAACTATTTAGCCTGATCGCCCTGACCAAATCCATAACGGGTCGCCCCGACGCCCCGTGAGGTTGACGAAGCGGGTTCAGATCTCGTATTACTCGCCCCGACCCTCCTCATTGCCATCCCTGGCGGAATTGATTGTCTTCAGATCTCGTATTACTCGCCCCGACCCTCCCCATTGCCATCCCTGACGGAATTGATTGTCACGGAACAATTTTGCGATTTTTAAGTCTCATTTGCAATAAATGGTTTCGGAAACTTGGGCCCAGCCCAACCTTGATGTTATAATTCGATTAAAGAAAAATATGGTATTTGCATTAATTACCCAACGCCCATACTGAACCTGAGGCTCCAAATAACTTGGCCCAGAAGTACTAAAGTCCATAAATAACTGGAGCGGAGGCGCTTAACTCTAACCCTAAAATTTTGGGGTAAATTTCCGCAGCGTTGTACTCAAAGCGAAGAGCGTTTATATTTCTGGTTAAACATTTTATGCAAATGATTTCTTTTTATTTCTCTTTGTTAATACGTTTTCGATTCATTCTTTTTAAGGCTATGAAGACAGAAATCATTTCTCGATCCTGAGTTATGGACCCTTATTCATCTGTGATGACCTCTTTTATGCGTGTCTGAGCCGCCTCAATTTATTTCTTGTAATTTTCATTTGGTCATATTATTATTTCTTTTGCTATTTTGTTTTTTTTCCATTATTTTTCTGTTTCTTTTTTGAGTCATGAACAAATCGGGGTATTTGCAATGATAAGAAATACAATTCCTCGTTCTGAATGCTAATGGCATGACAGACTCTGTTTAACACCCATAGAATCTGAGCAATCCCCTGTTTCTTTAACCTTATTTTTCTTGTGTTTTGAGTTTTTTATTTAATTTTTCTGTTCCTGATGAGGCAAAACGGCAGTGCCTTGGTATGAGAACAATGCTTGTGCAAGCTATATATGGTACTTGTATATTTGAATCTATCAAATAGAGATCAAGATTTTATTGTTCAAATTATTTTGGAATAGTTTTGGAAAGTTTTTTGAGTTTAATCAGATTTCTATATTTATCATTTGGACTTCGATAGTAATTGCTAATCAATATAATCGAATTATTTATTTTGCCCAAATAATTGATTTTGTAAAGTTTAAACAACTAATTATATTTGTTTTTTTAAAAATAAATTGTGACTCTTTAATTTAAAAATAAGAGAGTTCGAATACAGACAATTAATAAAATGCGAAAACTGCTGTTTCACAAGAACTCAATGGAACTCGTTGAAAGAAAGCATATACAAGTAGAATCTTCCTATTCACTAATATTCGCTAAAAATTGTACTTATTTAGTTTTATTTTTTAATTTTGGGTACGTTGATTACTTTTACGAAAAAGTTTTATGAAAAAGTGTGGTGAGATGTTAGTTGTTGATATTCGAATCATCCACTATAATTCCTTTTTCAAGCTCACATCCACCTTATTAACGTAGCTCGTGTTTGAAGATGTTGTTGACGCGGAAGGTGGCAGAGGTTTCTCGTAAAGCACAAGCTGTTGAAAAGTATCACAAACACTCTCAACCGACTTGTATAAGCTGTGCAGGTTGTTGCTCACCATCGTCCGAACCGCTGGTTGTGGAAGGCTGTGGAGTTGGACAGGTGACTCCGTCATTGGTTCGGTTAGTTTTAAGGCTAGGTCAACAACAGAATTATCAGATGCCACATGACTTGAGAAGACCACAGATCGGTGGCTCACCGCAGTCGTGTTTTGAAGCATAGATTCATCCAAATTCATACAATCACCATTACTTAAAACGTCAAAAGCATTCGAATTCAAAAATGTATTAGAAGTAGAAGTAGAGGGTTTAGAGGCGTAATTTGCGTGCATGGCGCGCGGTATTGAACAAAACTCTTGTCTTTGCTGTTCTCGACGATCATTGAAAATCAAGCGTCGACGAGATCTTTTTGTATAATTGACTTTTTGCCAAGTGTCAGTGGCGACATTATGGTCGACTCGAGGCTTATGAGAGGGACACTCTCCAACTGAATGCCAAACATTCTTACAAGTCGAGTAATACGTAAGCAAATTATCTTAACCAATTGAAACATACCCAAAATGACCTGCCCGCTCAATCATAACCATTTCCTGCAACTCATCATTAAAATTCAATTCCACAAGAACACGCACAAAGTGCCCAATTTATCCGTTAATAGAACGATCATCAATTTGAACCGGGGACCCAACCACATTAGCAATATTCAAAATAAACGATCAATCCCAAAATTGAATAGAAAGTTCATAAATGCATGTCCAAACTTGGGGTGTAGTCGAGAATACCTTATATGGACTGAAGTCCGGAGTCCATGGAGAGAGGCGAAACGTGGTTGAGCCGAACCTCCACGTGGGTTTCACAAACGCTCGGGCCCTATCCTCGATATCAAAAAACCAAATTTTAAAAAAACCTTTGCTAAGTGGGATGAATTTCCAAGATGCCTTCGTTTTCCAAGTATTAAGTAATAAGGATTTAAGATTTTCGAGCGAGAGCGATTTCGATACCTTCATTTGAATTAATCATCCGATAAGAGATCCACGTAGCCCGGAAACATGGTTTTGATAAACCTTTTTATCAATGGTAACCGAAAAGAATTCACCCACCTTCACCGGAGGGGAGAGTGAAACTTTGTCGGCCATTATTTGGGAGAAAGTGGGTTGTGTTGCGTTCCGGGGGTTAACGACCGAGGATTTAACCGGCTAGAATACATATGGTGGGCTACAACAATGGTTAAAGATCCTAACATCGCTAGGTTAAGAGATAATTGAGCATGCCATGATGTCATCGAATTTTAACTGGTATGGAACTGCTTATTCKAAAAGCCTTATTTTAGGCCCTTCTATGGCTCATGTATGAACAGCAAAACTCATGCGGATTACCCTGGATGATCTATGGGTGGGGGTATCAAACTCGTGAGAGAAGAGCACCTTTCCTGCTTTCGGATTCCCTTTGGGTTGATCTTCCTGCTAGAATGAATGGATTCAAAAGCGTACTTTGCTCTTGTGAGGTAGAAGATCTAGGTTCGAATTTGAAAGGAATCGTTTATGCCGCAGCGGCAGCCAGTGTGTCGTACGGCTGTTGAAAAGCCGAACTTGGAGCATCGGCGGTGACTGTGCCATAAGGTTGCTGAAAGGTCGAGCCTGGAGCCGATTGCGATGCTGGAACGTGCGCTGGACTGGTGCCACCGGGGTTCGAGAGGTTAAAAGCTGGCAACCAATTCGATGGGGCCCAGAAAGGCAGCAAGGAGGGGGGGTGCTGCGGGCCAATTGGCAAGAGACAAGATAACCGCAATTGTACCTGACCGTCGAGGCCCTCCAACAGCAAAGGTTGCTAGGGGCGGCAAAAACCTGGGAGCTCCCAAAAACGTAGAGGGAGTAACTTGTGTAGCAAGTAGCCTGTGGAAGTTGCAAAAACGGTTTTAGGGAGATCGCTTCTAAGCCTTCTAATAGTGGCTCAAACAATCTCAGTCGATCTGCAAACGGTTGACTGGTTCTCCCTGCAAAGCTGCACAGTTAGTTGCTCACCATTAACTGTGCCACTATTAGAAGGCTCAGAAGCGACACGGTAATCCTTCCTTTCCAAACTGGACAAAGTAACAAGAGTAGCGGCGGCCTTAGGAGTCGTGTTCACGAGGGCGGGTAACGGCTCGAACCTCGAAGTAGGCTCCAAGGTAGGAGGTGCTGGAGGACCCATGCAGGTTTTAGCTTGTAACACCTGAAAAGCATTAGAAGTCGTCAGAGAATTATTAGTATTTTTATTTTTGATATTTTCGTTCATTTCTTTTTACAAGTTGCACCAATCGATGTTCATCCCTAACAAACCTAGTTATACTCACAAATTAAAGTATCGTGAAATATGATTAAACTATAACGATAACACATTTTATTATAGTATTACAAATAAAGTGATTTCACTATAAGATTGTCACTGTTCTCACAGGTATATGCTAGAGTAACTTAGTTTAATATTAATTATGATAGGTAATATTAATTATGATAGATGATATATAAAATAGTATTTGTTAAATTTGGTTTATTGCAAGAAAAAAAGGTTAAATTGATATGGACGTTTAAGTTTTTCAAATATTATTTTTCCTCGATACCAAACTTATTATTGTCTTTTATTAAATGAAAAAAGAAATAAAATTTACTAAATGGCAATTTATTTTTCTGAATATTCTATAGTGCCATAAACTCATGTCATATTTTGGCGTGGCATAGATTAGTTGTTCAACTTGATATATTGGGGGACTTATCGAGTTTGATTACAAATTAGATGGTCCCCTATTGAAATTACCAATTTTACCAATCAACATGGCTGAATCTCCAAATATGAAGGGTTTTATTGTGGCCACGCCAGGGTCATAGAATTTATTGTATAGTAGGCAAGAGAAAAATAAAAGGCTCCTAAATTGCAAAAAAATAATATAAAAATAAAAATTTGCAAAGCTGCAGTAAATTCTTTCTCAAACGATCGCGTTCTATGCTTTTACGTTAGCTTGGATAGGGAGGCGCTTATCGGAGGTCGTGTTCTTAGCGTCACATTTGAAATTTTATTCACCACAGTTAGTGACGTGGCCCAAAAAGTCGTGAGATTCAACTACGAATATCACAAGTTAAAGTTGGCCCTCGATTATCGATATAAAAAGGATTCGACAGGATTTTGGAGACCTTGTGGCTTGAAACATAATGTTAGCCGATCAATTGAACATAAGCATCATTCTCGTTTAAAACATGTGTCGATGTCAAGCTCAATGTTGAAACTGTAATACTCCTGGAAAGTGAGTAAATTGGATTATGAGTTTTTTGAGATTTTTCCAAATCTGAGTTGCAAGTTTTTCATATGAAGGCGAATAAGGTATCAGTAGGAGTGAATCAGATTGTACCACAGCTGGAGAGAGTGTGATTGGTTGGGCCAGCTCGAATCCATTTTCAGGGTGGTGTAGTCCACATTGAGCACCAAATTTTGTGGTAGGTATGGAAAACCCGCTCAAGGACATGAGAGGGAAGCTTCTAAGAGCATGTACAATGGCAAAAAAGATGGTTGAGGCCAAGTGATATCAGCAGTAAATTGAATGGAAGCTGTGTGATGTCCGTTTTAACAAAAATGATAAATAAAGTATTAAAAACTTAAAGAAATAACTAAAATCCTTACAATTAATTAAATAATTAAACACCTTACAAATAATTTTTTATTAAATAAATAAGTCTTATTTTTAATTTTAATTTTTTTTCGATTTTCTTTCGAGTTTAATTCATTTATATATTTATTTTTGAATTAGAAAATTATATATTGTATTTTTTTTCTTTTTTTAGTTATATTTTTTCAAATCTAATTTTTTTTATGTTTATATTTTTTCATATATATTTTTAATTTAATTATTTTTTGTATTTATTTTTTAATTTAAAAATTATAGAATATATTATTTTGTTATTTATTTTTTTTTCAAGAATTAATTCTATTTTCAATTTTTATTTACATCATTTCCTTTTTATTTAATTTTTATAATTTTTTTTTCTGATTTCTTTTGAATAAAAAAAAAACAAAAATGTCGCGGGCATAATATGCCCGCGGAGCTCACTGGATGGGCACAAGGCCCACAAATTTCCGCATGATTTGGCCGCCTGTTGGAGCATTTAATAGCGGCCAAAAGGGAAATGGGCGTCGATTTTACATAACCTAAAAGATGGCCGAAATGTTTGGGTGGTTTTGGCTCTAGGGGTGTTGGAAGACTACACTAGCTAAAAAGGTTTGCCATGATGAAATAATCAGAGGTACATTTTAATTAATTATTGTTCTTTTTTCTTTATTTTTATTGGTTATTTTTAGGGGATAATTAAATAAATAATACAAAAATAAATATAAATTGTAACATATTCAAAAAAAATTAAAGAAATGGACCGGGACGCTTTTGTGAATAGCATACCACCTATTATATTAAATAAAAAGAAAAGAAAAATTGGAACGTCTTTGTGAATAGCGACCCATACCATTTAATTTTAAAAAAATTGGGGCCGAGTTTAAAAATAAAAGTTGTGGGGCTTATAAAAGAAAAGGAGAAGAGAGAGAGAGTGTGCAACCTGGCACCACTGCATGTTCTTGCTTTTCCCTTCATCTCCATCCGCATTGATTCTATTCAATTAATTCTTTTACTTTTATTCACCTATTCTTCACCCAGATCTGTGTTTTTTTCTAATCCCACAAGCACGCTTAAAAAATAACTCGAGCCTATTTAGGATTCAATTTCTTCGTATATTTTATTATTTATTTACTTTTCTCCAGAACTTGGGATTTCTGGGGTTTTGGTGGATCAATTTAAAAAATAAATCGAAAATGAAATTCGCCCAAAATAGTCCAGAGAGATTAATCTTGGATTTGACGAGGAGTCCCTCTGAGGCATCCATGGCCGCCTCTCAAGCTAAAGCCCTGCCCAAGCTCATGGTGTGGCTAATTCTATTCATCTCAGGTACTTACGTCGTCTACCCGAATTTTTTTTTTCAATTTAACCCGGGACGCTGTTGCCACCAGCGTCCCGCATTTAATTTTTTTTGTATTAATTATTTAATTATCCCTATTTTAGTGCAATTAGGAAAAATAATGCATTTCATTTAATTTAGTTACTATTGTTGATTTTGAATATTGGTTCTTGGATAGAGGGGTAATTTTCAAATTTTTCCTAATTCTTTAAACAAAATTGAATTCTTGTTGAATCAATGCCTCCATTAAGGTTTATTCTAGGCTTTCAAATTCTAGAAATGTTCTATAATCACTAAAAAAACACTGTTGTCAACTTTTTCTTTTAGAAACTGTGTTCTTGGCTTTAAAAGAAAATAAGATTATTGTTTATAAATCTAAGATCCTTACTATTGATTTTGCATAATAAAATCAAGTATGTTTGGCTAAGACTGGGGGCAATTGTAGGCTATCGGCTAGATGGTGGGCATAAGGATGCGACCTTGTGCGCACTCGCGTGTGATATCTCGACAGCAAGATGTTGAATGCAGAGTTTCTCACACTTGACATCATTTGTAGGGACATGACTCGGTACTTAGCTAAATATATCAAAATTGTTCAAAACCTAGACGGGTTATTGATGTGTGATTGGGAGACTGGTATGTAGTAGTGTCAAACGGGTAAGCCCGCTCCGGCCCGTCGGGGGCCTGACCAATTTTTTCGCGGGCCGGAAAAACCTAAGTCCACGGCCCGCGATTGAAGGCCCGCGGGTCAACGGGCCAGTCACGGGCCAGACAGTTTTTATTCTTTTATTATATATATATATATTATAAAATTACATGTTTGTGTTAAAATTTAATAAAAACAAAAAAAATTATTATAATATTTAAATTTTCTAACGAGCAAATAGAAAATAAAAGAATACAAATATTTCTTCAATTTTAATTTTAATATTAACCAATATAATTTCTAATTTTAAATTTATAATAAATTTTTTAAAAAAAGGGCCAGCCCGTAAAAATTCGCGGGCTTAACTGGGCGGGCTAAAAAAGCCCGTGATCAAATTGTCCTGGGAAATGAAAGCCCAGATCCGCCCATTTGTGCAGGCTGATGGGCCAGGCCATGTGCTTTGGCCTATTTTGACAGTGCTACTGGTATGCCATGCTCGATGTGGTTTGGCAACGTGTCATAATCTAGTTAGTAGAGCCAAGGAGGCACAACACCATGCGGTAAAAGGGAAAGCAGTGTTGAGGAGGTACAACACTATGCGGCACTTTGATGAAGTCTATCGAGCGGGTTTGACAAATAGACAATTGGGATCGATGAGGCACGACACCATGCACTACTAGGCATTCTGGTGCCGATAAGGCAACTCCTTGCCATAATTATGTTGGCAGTGTTCGTAAGGGATCGATACTTGAGGGAGAAAGACAAGTGGTGTTGATGAGGTAGGACACCATGTAGCAAACTTGGACGTTATGTGTTTGTGGTCTAATGATGCAAGTTGGCGGTTAGTGGCGGATAGTTATTTGAAAAGCATCTACTGATGGTTATCACGAGCGCGCAAATTTCAGTTGGCAGGCTTATCAAAGTAGTTTCTGACATGTACAGGCGATTATGGGTGATAAATGTGTAGAACGTGGGCAAACTAGGGTTAGGCGCTGCCTTAACATTGGAAGATGTCCAATGTAGTCTAAAACCAGTATAAAGAGACTTGATAGGAAGTGTTGAAAATCTACGACTTAGAGGGAGGCTTCAGATGCATGAGTTCATTCATACCCATAGGTTCGGGGTGAGCGTTTTGTATCATACTGGCCATAAGCTCTTGTATTTTTTTGTGGCTAATAATACGAGTTGGGCAGGATGACTATAGTTACTTGTTTGACTTATATTTCTATCATGTGTGCATGTGTTGTTAAAGAAATTCATGCTTTGCCATGGCTGAATATGAAAGAGTATAAACACAATAACAAGATGCTGAATATTTTAATATATTTCTTGATGATATTTTTACAAATGATTTGTTCTCCTTATATAGAGCCTATAGATCATTCTAGATACTCTACAAATTTAAATAACCCTAGATCCACCAAATAAGGAAATGGATTGTACTAGACAGGTACAAAAACGGCTCAATTCAATGTATTTTGCACATCACATTTTACACAACTGTATAGAGTGTTGATTCAATGTGCATGGGTGCATGCATGGATGGATCTGGACCAGAGCTCTTATTCATCTTGTGTGCTTGCCAGCGCTGGTTATGTAGACCAGAGCTCTTTTTCACATTATGTGCTTGCTAGAGCTGGTCATCTGGACCAGAGCTCTGCTTCACATTATGTGCTTGCCAGACTTGGTCATCTAGACCGGAGCTCTTCTTTATCTTATCTGTCTGCCAGGGCTGGTCATTTAGAGTAGAGGTCTTCTTCATCTTGTCTGCCTGCTAGAGCTGATCATCCAAACCTGAGCTCTTCTTCATATTGTGCATGGCTCTTGTTTGCTTGCTAAAATCCCCCCGCAATTTGAAGGTAGATATTGGTATAACATTCAACTTGTGTCTCATCTTCTTGAAGAATTGTCCAACAAGAGGTTTTGTCAATGCATCAGCAATCTGATCAAGAGCAGGCACATGCCTTACTGAAATTATTTTCTCTGTAACCTTTTCTCTGACGAAATGTAAGTCCAATTCAAAGTGTTTGGATCTTGAATGAAAAAACCGGATTAACTGATAAGGCAACAGCTCCTAAGTTATCATTCCAGATCACAGTTGACTTGGTTATCCCTATGCATATTTCCTTGAGCAAAGAATGTAGCCAAAGAATTTCACAAGTGATGTGTGCAATGCTTCTATACTCTGCTTCAGTTGATGACTTAGAAACAGTTGCTTTCTTCTTTGAACTCTAAGAAACTAGGTTAGGACCGAGGTAAATGCAATATCTAAATGTTGATCTTATATCATCAATGTCTGATCCCCAATCAGCATTAGCAAATCCAGTCACTCTAAACTCATTGACTGACCTGAATCTCAAACCATACCCAACAGTTCCTGCCAAATATCAAAGTATTCTCTTAACTGCCTTCCAATGAGTGTTCAGAGGGTTGTGCATATATTGGCTGACTTTGTTGACACTGTATGAGATGTCTGGTCTTGTAATTGTGGCATATTGGAGGGCACCTACTGTTTTCCTGTACAAAGTAAGACTGAGGATGGGATGTCCTTGATGTTTGGAAAGAACAGGTTGTGGTACCATTGGAGAAGACAAACCTTTTGCCTCGCTCATTCCTATCTTGTTGAGTATGTCCTTGATGTATTGATCCTGACTGAGCACCATTTCTCCATTGGTATAGTGCACCTGAATTCCAAGGAAGTAGCTCAGCTTGCCTAGATCCTTTAGGGAGAAATGGCTATGAATTTGTGTGATGATCCTTTGGATTTCCTCATTGCTTGATCCAGTGATTATCAAGTCATCCACATATGTCAAGATCATTGTGTAAGAAGACTCATTATCTTTGAAGAATAAAGAGTTATTTGACTTAGACATGGTGAATCCTAAACACTTGAGAACTTTACTTAGTCTGGATGACCATGCTCTGGATGCTTGCTTCAGACCATACAGGGACTTGTGTAATCTGCAAACCAATGGATTTCCAGCTTGGTCATACTGCTCAAAACCAGGGACTTAGTCCACGTAGATGTCTGTGTCAAGATCTCCATTCAAGAAGGCATTATCAATGTCAACTTGCCTGATAATCCACTTATTTGTTATAGCTATGGAAAGAACTTCCCTTATGGTGGTTGGTTTAATGACTGGGTTGAAGGTCTCAGTGTAATCCAAACCTGCGAGCTGTGAAAAACCTCTTGCCACCAGTCTTGCTTTGTGCCTATTAACAGATCCATTTGAGTTTCTTTTGGTTTTGAAAATCCATTTGCAGCTGACTAGCTTCTTATCGGGAGGTAGTTTAGAAATAGGATGAGTGCTCCAGGTTTTATTCTTCTATAGTGCATCATACTCTCTGTTCATGGACTCTTTCCATTTTGGTATGGTAAGAGCTTCCTGATATGTGCTTGGTTTAATGTTGTCAATCAAGACAGAAGTATAAGTCTTTGGCTTTGAAATTCCATCATTTGATCTTGTTATCATATGATGTCCCCTATCATTCCTGTGACCTGCAAAACTTTGATCAACTACAATGGGATTGTTAGATTGAGTAAACACATCAGTACATATTGGTAAATCAATAGTTATATGTCCTCCTGGGATTTCAGTGTTGGGGGGAATTTCTATTGGTTGATGGTCAGAGGAATGAGGTCTTTGGTGAGAAGTTGATGAGGCTGGCGATGTGTGTGATTGAGATGTAGGGATGTGATGGTCAGAGCTGGCAGTCGATGAAGGAGATTTTGTGAGTTTATCAATAGTGAGTAAAGGAGTGAACTGATTAGTGTTGGTGGTGAAAGGAGAAGGATATTCCTTAGTTTGATAAGGAAATTGAGATTCATCAAAAACAACATTTCTAGTGACAATAATTTTCTTATTTGGCAACAAAACTTTTTACCCTTTGAATTGTGTGTTGTATCCAAGGAAAACAGTAGGAGTGCTTCTGAAGTTAAGTTAGTGCTTGTTCATTGGTCTCAGGTGAGGAAAACATAAGCATCCAAAAATTTTCAAAGTACTATAATCTTGTTTCAAACCAGTGAGAGCTTCTATGGGAGTTTGGAATTTAAGATCTTGGATGATAGTCTATTGATCAGGAAAACTGCAGAAACAACAGCATCATCCCATTAGGAATGTGGAACATGAGAATGAGCTAGCAAGGAGAGATATGTTTTAAGAATGTGCCTATGTTTTCTTTCAAGAAGACCATTTTGCTGTGGGGTGTAAGGGCAGGAAATCCTATGATGGATTCCATTTTCAGAAAAGAATTTAGATAAGGTTTTGAATTCAGTACCAACATCTGATTGAATGGCTTTGATTTTTCTATTGAACTTGTTCTCTACAAGATTCTTGAAATGGACAAAAGCATTATGAGTGTCAGACTTTAGCTTGAGTAGGTATAACCAAGTATATCTCGTCTTATGGTCTATAAAACTCACATAGTAATTATGACCATTGTTGGATTTTATTTAAGAGGGTCCCCACAAATCAGTGTGGATAAGATCTAAAATTCCATAATGAACAGAATCAGAAGGGTTATAGGGTAAATGATGACTTTTAGCCTTGAGACAAGATGCACAAATGAAATTTGATTTATTATCATGGAAAGGAACATTACAACTCAAAAGAGCTTTTGTGACAATATCTAAAGAGGCATGTCCAAGTCTGCAATGCCATAGACTCAAATCAAGTCTGTTACTAAGCTGACTGGAATTTATTGAAATGGGAAGTTGCATAGGATGTGGAATAGGCCGCAGCTTGTTTTGTTCTTGTATAGTGGTGAGGTTGAACTTGTAAAGTCCATTCTCAACAGTCCTCTTGAGTAGAACCATTCTTGTGTCCTGATCCTTCACCAAACAGAAATAAGGGTGAAATTCAAAGAAAACCTTATTGTCCTTAGCAAACTGGGAAACACTGATCAGATTCTTGGTAATATCAGGCACATGAAGCAAGTTCTTTAGGCTGAAAGTATGATTATTGGTAATAGGACCTTTAACTATTGAATCACTAGTATGTAAGATGTGCAAACCTGATCCATCACCCATGTAAACCTTCTCTGATCCTTGATACTCACTTGCCATGCTCAAGTTATTGAAATCATAAGTCAAATGGTTGGTGGCTCCTGAGTCTGGAAACCAACAAGACTCAGGATTGATTTCTGAAGTGCTGCTGGCAATATTTGTTGAGTGCTTCCCAAAGTAGTTGCTCCTTGAATATTGAGGTTGATGGAACTGATTGTTGCTTGGAGTAAAGTTCATGTTTTGTCTATGAAAACACTTGTCAGCAGTGTGTCCTGAGATGAAACAGATCTGGCATCTAGGCTTCCAGGTCTGACTTCTTCCACCTCTTCCTCTGCCTCCATTTATTGAGCTCCTGCCTCTGAAATTTCCCCTTCCTCTAAAATTCTGGTTGTAGCCTCCTCTCCTTGAAGGTTGGTCTTGAGTGATGGTATTAGCATTAGGTGTTGAACCATCTGAGTTGATTTGAGATATGGTATCTTCAAAACTCTCTAGCTTGGCCTCAAACCTGAGCAGTAAGGAGTGAACCTCCATCAGAGTATAGGGCTCCAATCTTGATGTGATACTGACCATAACTGGATTATATTCAGGTCCTAGTCCAGAAATTACATAAATGATCTGACTTTGCTCAGTAATCTTTTCTCCTGCTGTGGCAAGCATATCACAATAAGACTTGATCTTGTTGAGATATTCTCTCATATTCATAGCTCCTTTCTTAATGGTTTGAAGTTGCAATTTATACTGCATGATTTTTTCTCTTGACTGACTTGCAAAACTGGTTTCTAAGCATTCCCATATTTGTTTTGAAGAGATAAGGCCAACTGTGGCAACAAGAATATTTTCAGTGAGAGATGAAAGGAGCCAAGAAGGTATAAGCTGATCTTGACGTTTCTAGAGAGGAAATTCTGGATCAATGGGCAAAAAGGTGCAATCTTTGGTTAGATAAGTTTCAAGACCATAGCCGTTTATGGCCGCCATGATCTGTTGTTTCCAAATGAGAAAATTAGACTCATTAAGCTTTATGCTAATGAGCTGACTTTGGGGATAAACGATTGTAATTTGTAGGTAGGAGATGTGGATGTGGAGGCCATTTGTTAAAAATGAGGGAAAGAAAATAAATAAATAAATAAAATAATCTATTCAGAGTCCAGGAATTAACCCGGAGCTCTGATACCATGAAGAAATTCATGCTTTACCATGGCTGAATATGAAAGAGTATAAACACAAGAACAAGATGTTGAATATTCTAATATATTTCTTGATGATGTTTTTACAAATAATTTGTTCTCCTTATATAGAGCCTATAGATCATTCTAGATACTCTACAAATTTAAATAACCCTAGATCCACCAAATAAGGAAATGGGTTGTACTGGACAGGTACAAAAATGGCTCTATTCAAAACTTGTGTTTTGTCATTTTATGCAGCTTTATAGAGTGCCGATTCAGTGTGCAGGGGTGCATGCATGGCTGGATCTAGACTAGAGCTCTTTTTCATCTTGTCTGCTTGCCAAAGCTGGTTATATAGACTAGAGATCTTTTTCACATTGTGTGCTTGCCAGAGCTGGTCATCTGGACCAGAGCTCTTCTTCACATTGTGTGCTTGCCAGATCTAGTCATCTAGACCAGAGCTCTTCTTTATTTTGTCTGTCTGCCAAGGCTGGTCATTTAGAGTAGAGATCTTCTTCATGTTGTCTGCCTGCCAGAGCTGATCATCCAGACCTGAGCTCTTCTTCATATTGTGCATGGCTCTTGTTTGCTTGATAACAGTTGTGTGACTTGTGTATGCACACAAATGAAACCTATCTATGTGAGTGGATGGGGTGGGAAATGCGAGTGTTTGGTAAGATTTAGGTAAGGTTGATTAGTTTTTTAGTGGACAACCAAGCCGTCACATGGGGTGATTGGAGCAAAAAAATGATAGCGTCGTGTTACGTGTGCAACAGTATGGTAGATGCTTCGAACTATTTTGATGTGACTTATTTTATTTGTACAAATCATTTGTGAATTCAAAAGATTTCGAGTGGTTTTTGTTGAGGAATTTATTCTTGGCAATAATTCCTATTTTGTTATTTGCCTTTCTTGGGCACAAAAAAAGTTAGGAAACTAGATTTAGGACAATATTATGTTTCCTAGTTTATGTACAAGACTTTAATTATTCCTAGATTGTGTTTAGGATTTATTTTTAGGATTTTACCAAGTTTAGGATTCTAGGTTGTCTATTTAAGAGACAAGAACTCCTAATACTTGGAATCACTTTTGACGCACGGATTATTGCGAGGAGATCGACGAAAGACACAAGGAACGCACGACGCACGACGAAAAGAAGAAGAACACGAAGAAGTGATATCTACTTGGAGCCAACGTTCGTGATAAACAAGATCTTTGAAGTTGTGTGACCGACGAAGAAGATCTTGCCATTCCGGCAACAAGTATTTAGTATCAAGTTTCTTGATATTTAGTTTTCATATATTACTTTATATTTTGTATTGAACTTAAAAAGAAAGTAATATAGTTTTCGGGTTTGTACACCCAAGTTCACAAGTACTTTCACTTGTGAACTGAATTTGTTTAATCGTGTTCTCGTATTTTAATTTCCGCTGCATAAATTTAAGTTACTCTGGTCGATGTTGTTAACTGTTGTTAGTAACATTGATTAACAACATCGTGAATCTGAGAATTATTCTTATATCCATAGACCTTCTAATTATACAATTGGCATCTAGAGCGGGTTACTTAACCTTTTTAAGTATTGATCCTTACTTTTTAGGTGATATGGATGCTCAAGGCACCCCGAGGCCCCCAATCCTTAATGGTGAGAATTATTCTCTCTGTAAACAGAGAATGAGATGGCACTTGAAAACCATTGACGAGCGTGTTTGGAAAACTGTCCTCATTGGATGGGAAAAGCCACGTGTCACGGATGGCGAAGGCGATACCATTCCCAAAAAGGAGGAAGACTGGACTGCTGATGAAGCAACTGCTGCAAATTGGAACTCCAAATGCATCAACACCTTGTGTGGCTATGTAGATGCAAGCTATTACCGCATCATCAAGAATTGCGAGTCAGCAAAGGATGCATGGGACGCACTACAGAGGGTGTGTGAAGGAACTGCAAGCGTAAAGAAACCCAGATTAAGAATGCTCATATCTACCTTCGAGGCTATGAGAATGGATGAAAAAGAGTCAATCTTGGACTACTCAGTAAGATTGGCAGAAATAACTGAAGAGTGCAGAGAGCTTGGTGAGCCCATAACTAATTCCCGTCTTATAGGAAAATTTGTTGAGATCCATTACGAAGAAATATAGCATGAAGGTGGTGGCCATAGAAGAATCTAAAGATGTTGATAACATCGATTTCAACACCTTAGTTGGAAATCTCAAGCAATATGAGATGGAACACGTTAGCTCCAGCTCGAAAGAGAAGAATGTTACTTTTTCTTCCGATTCAATTGCAGTCGATGATGAAGCTGATGAAGATTTCGATTTTAATGGAATTATTAAAAAGATGGAGACAACTACTCTCGAAGAAGATGAACTGGCCTTTGTGACTCAACGCTTCAACAATTTCTTGAAGAAAAAGAACAATTTTGGAAGCTCAAATCCAAGGAACAGGACACAGACATCCACTCCAAAGTTTACTGGACGTACTCTCCCACGATCTCAGACCACAAATTAAATTTCCAATGTGTCCAGTTCAACAAAAACACTCAACGAGATTCAATGCCATGAATGCAAAGGTTGGGGACATTACAAAAACGAGTGTCCCAACACTCTTAGAAAGAAAAGCATGGTCGCTAGGGATTTCACCGAAGATGTTAATGATTCTGAGTCAACTGACTCCGTTCCAGCTTTATTTTCCCATGTTGTGTGGGACGACGATGTTCATGTTGGTTTGCTTGCAGACAACATCGTGTGCCTGAATGCCGAGACCACTGATTATTATGAGGAATACGAGCAGCTGAGTGTTGACCACCAGAAATTGTTTATTAGTTGGAGTAAACAGGTACTCAAGGCCAAAGAGCTCAAAAAAGAAGTAGAAAAGTTAACCAAAGAAAAGGAGGATCAGCTTGACATCATTGTCCGGCTGGAAACATCTCTCACCAAGAAGGATACTGAGCTTGAAAAAATGAAGAATGAGCTGACCACTGTTCGAGGAACCATTTCAAATCTAAACAAAGGTAAGGCGAAGCTTGATGAAATTTTGCAGGTTAGCTTCCCAGAGTCCTCTAAGCATGGAATAGGTTTCAAGCCAAGTCAGCCAACGGAAGTGTCGAGTCAAGAACGAAAATCTTCCAAACGCCACAAGAAGAGGGGGAGACATTTCGTGTGTCATCATTGTGGAAGGACCAGGGCACATTCGGCACTTTTTCTGGAAGATAATTGGCGAAAGAAGATTGTTTCAGAGAACAGGTGTGACTGATAAATCCAATGTTGGTAACCGCGCTACCAACATCAATACCAACATCAGATTCAAACAAGTGTGGGTCAAGAAAAACAGCGTCAAGTGTAATATGATCCATACCTCCCTGGAGTCTCTTGTCCTTGGAGCCTGATATTTTGATAGTGGATGATCGAAGCATATGACAGGCTCAGAAGAATTGCTTTCCAACATTTTCAGATTTAGAGGTGGAAAAGTGAAGTATGGAGGAGGCGCAATTGGCCAAATCATTGGCCAAGGGACTCTCCATGTTCCTGGCTTTGTAACACTGGAAAATGTGCTGCTAGTAGAAGGACTTACTGCAAATTTGATCAGCATAAGTCAATTATGCGACGGAGGGTTCAGTGTTAAATTCAACCGTAAAAAGTGTGAAGTTTATGAGGAGAATGGATCGTGTATTCTCACCGGGAAAAGAACTTCAGATAATTTTTACCAAATTCACAGTGATGCTTTTTACAGGTTGTCCCAATTTAGTGATGCAGAACTATGGCATCAAAAGCTTGGACATGTAAATTACAAGATGATGGATAGGTTAGCTAATGAAGAAGCTGTGAGGGGGCTGCCTAAGCTCAACACCAAGATCATTCCAGTGCGCGAGGCATGCCAGAAAGGAAAGCAGGTTAGAGTGCCAAATCCAGTCCAACAAAGTCTCACTACATTATCATGTCTTGAATTGCTTCACATGGATCTCATGGGACCACTTGAATTTGAGAGACTCGGTGGTAAGAGGTATGTTCTCGTAATTGTTGATGATTTTTCTAGGTTTACTTGGGTAGAGTTTCTAAAAGAAAAATCTGAAACATTTGAGGCTTTCAAAAAACTTGCAAAGAAGCTATGTGTAAGGTTTAATGTGAAAATTGGTAGGATTAGAACTGATCACAGAAAGGAGTTTGAAAACATATCTTTTCTGAAGTACTGCACTTCTGAGGGTATTAGTCATGAATTTTCCAATTACCCCTCAACAAAATGGCCTAGCTGAACGTAAGAATAGAACTCTAGCGGAGATGACTAGAACTATGCTTATTTCTAATGGGATAGCTAAACGATTTTGGGCTGAAACAATGAACACTGCATGTCATATCACGAATATGGCTTATTTTAGACCAGGTTCATGTGCAACTCCCTACGAATTGTTGATTGGGAAGAAACCAAACTTGAGCTATTTTCATGTTTTTGGATGTATTTGCTATGTGCTTAACGATCGAAATCATCTTGCTAAACTTGACTCAAAAAGTGATAAGTGCATTTTCATGGGTTATTCCCAAAATAGTCATGCATATAGGTTGTTTAACCTTCGAACTCGAAGTATGTTTGAGTCAGTAAATGTCAAGTTTGATGATCTAACGAGCGGAGTCAAGCCTGCCGAGGATAATGATCTGGTTTATGATCAAAACCCTCAAGGTAGTGTCACTCCTACTTCAGTTGATGGTGCAGATATTGAGAACAAAGATGCAGCTGCTGAACTCAAAGATTTGAGTGATGTTGATAACCATGTTTATACTGGGATACCAACATCGATACCAACATCGAGCCAAGTTGTAGAATTTGATTCTGATTCAGAGAAAGAAGATCCAGCAGATCCCATTGATCTTCATCAGAGGGACATTCCATCCAGAATCTAGAAAAACCACCCCGTGGGCCAAATCATTGTTGATATGGATGAAAGAAGTACAAGACGAAGACAAATAAATTTCAAGGAAATGGTCAGGTATGTATGTTTGTCTACTAATTTTTCTAAGATTCGTGAGTCTTTGTACCTTTCTGAAATAGAGCCCAAGTGCGTGGAGGATGCACTCAAGGATGATTTCTGGATTTGGGCTATGCAAGAGGAGCTGGACCAATTCGCCAAGAATGATGTGTGGGATCTTGTTCCACGGCCAGAAAATGCTCACGTGACGGGTGTTTCAACCCAAAAAGTGAGCTACCCGAATAATACTTGAAAGACCAAGAGCTTCCTGAACCTACACCACAAAAACAGATTAGAAAGGACCACCGGTGGTTTTCCGGTGGAAACCTCTCCGATGCTTAAGTCAGTAAGCGTTTGAGGTGTTTTCCATAAAGAAAGCAGGAATGCTCAAGAGAAATGACATACCTCTCTCAGCCTTGGGGCTGAGATATTTATAGCTTATTCCTGTGGGGACCCCTGCCGGGATCCTAGGGACACGCGCCGCGAGTCATGGGCCGTTTGGGAAACAGTTTCTGAACAAGTGGTCCCACTTGTTCCTTCTTAAGTAAGCCGAAGGCCAGGTCTGACCAAGCCAGCGAATCTTTTATTATTTTCAGGACTGCCTAGCCCGGAATACTCCTTAAGTGAGCAGATCGGCCCAGTCTCCCCATCCGCAGTCACTATTGATTTCAGCTCTTTCCCCATTCAGGTCTAGCTGGAATATCTAGAAGTTCCCCGGTGGGGACCCTTCTCTAGGATCTCAGGAACAAGGCCCATAAATCAAGGACCGTCCAGGTAACTAATGGTCCCCCCATTTGCCTTTTCCTGTTGACAAACAATCAGGTCTGTCTAAGGCTACTTCTCTCCCAAGAGAGATTTGACCATACTTTTTACACGCAAGTCAATCAACTCTCATAACCTTTACTACTAAATCCAGGTCTACCTTAATACTGCCCTATCAACTCCTCCCCCCCAAAAAAGGGTTGAGGTAGAGCGTCAAGGTGCAGGGGCCCTTAGTAATAAATGAGGCCCCACGTCTTTTAGTGCTTCTCGTATCAGTTCGAGTCCCAAGGGACACGCCAAACTGCCAGGGCTAATTATTGGCATTTAGTGGTGTCGCATATTTCCAAACGGTCACTGTACTCCTACGTCCTTCCAGGTACTGCCTTGTCAGCCCTAGTTTAGAGTCCTAGCCGTTCCAATTCACCTTTTAGGGCACTGTTCACCTACCCGCATTAAATGCGGAGATCCCATTAAATCCCACTTTTCTTGGTTTTCGTATTTTGAAATCATTCCTTTTGCCCTTTGTTCCCGCTGGTTTCCTTTTCATCACCACTTTTCTTCTTTTACTTTTTCTTCCGAACCTCCAGATCTCCGTTCTCCACCAGTACTCCAGCGAAATTTCTTTGCAATAATTCTCAACTTTCTCCGAGGAATTTTAAAAAATCAGGTATCTTTCTTAGCCCTTATCCCCCTTTTAATTTTTTGCAATGTCTTCTTCTCCAAGAACTAGGGTTGACTTATCTCCGCCGTCTGATATTCCTGAGACGGCGGCCTTTTCTTCTCCGCCGTCTATGATTCCGGAGGCGACGGAAATCTCTTCTGCTCTTATGGTCACCATCCCAGAAGGAGCAGCAGTTCCGTCACCTTCGTCATCTGATCCTCCGGAGATAGCGGCGGCTCTCTCACCACCGCCGGTTTCTCCCGCCGCGATTGCCACCTCCTCCTCAGGGGGTGTGACATATCCTCCACCAATTCCCGATTATCCCAAAGTTACCTCTATTCTTAGCCAACAAACAGTAGACGAGATTCGTTATAAGTACAAAATCAAAGACCCCTTTGATCTTTATGCCCCTCCGGCCTGCACTTTGGCCTGCCAAGCACCGGTAGGCCGAGTAACTTTTTATGTTGACCAGTTTCAGGCGGGTCTGCATCTGCCCGTTAATCCCATGATGTTGGAAATTGCCCAAATGTACAAAATTCCTATTTTTCAATTTTCTCCTAACTCTTTTAGGATAATGGTGTGTTATAATCTGGCTATGCGCTACGCCGGCCAGGACCCAACAGCCCTGACTTTCTACCAAATTTTCCAGGCAAAAAGCCTTCCGCCTAATTGTTTCTACCTCACCGCCAGGTCTGGGGTCCATTTCATTCGCAAACTTCCGTCTTCAAATAAGTCTTGGCGCAAGAAATTCCTTTTGGTTCACTGCGCGGGGGATTGGGGTTTTGACCCCACTCCCATAGACGCCCTGCCCTCTTATCCCTCCTTAACAGCGGCGACCAGACCTTCCCATATTTAGAGAATTGTGGCAACTCTGAATGCAAATCCTCTCAACATGAACGACCTCCTTACCCCTTCAGTTCTAGAGATTTTTAACGAAACTTGCGAGATAGGCCCCCTGCCCTCTAAGATTGGTAAAGAGACCTTCCCACCTTATCCTCGTTGTATCCTGTTTTAATGTTTTACAGGTTTGACTCTCCCGTTCTACCTTTTCAGAGGAGATGATGCGATTGCTGTTTGAGGCCTCTGACAGGGAAGATATGGCGGCGGATGTGACAGCGCTATCTCAGGAAGTGGGTGCCTCCACCATTCCGCGAGCCCAAAGCCCTCCTCCTGCTGCGTCGCCCATGCGCCCCTGATCCATGAGGCATGTCATTTTTGACTCAGAAGAAGAGGAGGTACCTCTCACGAAAAGGCCTCGATCCGGCTGGGGCCGGGGTATTGTTATCTCCACCAACCCATCTCCAACGTCTGTCGCAGCTCCTGTGGTCCCCACCGTGCGCAGCTCTGGCCCATCTCGACGAACTTCAATTTTGAATTACTCAGGCGATGTGGCAGTTCGCCATGTAAGCGACCAGTGCACTCCCGAAGACCTACGAACTCTAGAGCAGATGAGCAACCGGGAGCTACTTGAGTCATGGTGCCAGGATGAAGCTCGGGTAAAATTCATATTACCGACCTTTCTACGCTTTTTTCTCTTATATCTTTCAAGTTTTTAACAATTTCTTGATTTGTTCTTAGGCTGAGGCGAAGAGGGAACTTCTGGCTATCCGGGCGACCCGATCTCTAGGCCAAGCCAACCTTGTCAAGGAGGTTGAAGATCTCAAAGAGAAGGTGCTACGCCTCCGGGCCCTGTCGAAGGACAAGATAAAAGAGGTCAAGGAGCTGCAGGGGAAGGTAAGCATGATGGATAAAGCCCAGAAGAAAATGCTTGAGGCAGCTCGGTCAGAGGCTCGGGATGAGGCTATTGCCGAGACAAGAAGTCTGGCGGACGAAGCCATAGCCAAGGCCAAGGATGAATGGAAAGCGGAGTTCCTTAATTCGAAAGAGGGATTGAGGCTAGTTCAGGTGGCAAGGGATGAGGCTAAAACGGCCTTTTTGGGATCCAAAGCCCTCTTCTCCCTTCTCTTCCCAGAAGCTGTGGTGTACTACCACTATGGCTTGGACGAGCAGGCCAAGTGGGTCTTGGCCAATCCCAACGTCCCCTTTGATCGGAAAACGCCACTGAAAAGCCCTCCCGAGCCTACCTCCTTTTCTTATGACCCTGCCAAGGATCGCCTTCATATGATGGGGTCTGCAGAGTTTGCTGAACATGTTCATGCTATTCTTCGCTCTCCTGAACTAAGTCCAGTTCAGCCAGACCTGACCCTCTCGGTGGTCCCTCCTGCTTTATCTCCCTCCCCAACCTTTGCAGGTCTGGGTGAGCTACCTGGGGGCGCGTCTCCAGGAGGTCTGTCCGAGGGTGTGGTGGACCAGTTGCCGACAGAGCTAAGAGCCGATATGGAGGTTGACCCTTAGGGCGCATAGGCTTATTTTGTCACAGACCTGTAGGATGCCTGCGTGACTGGTCTGATTGTATTTCTGCTAAGCGTGTGTAATGCTGAAAAACATATGAATGCTTTTACTTTTTGTCCGGTAGCGACTCTTGAATTCTCTAGGGTTTCCTGAATATCCGGAAACCCTAGTACTTTTGATTCCTCTCATGTGCCTTCGATTTCAATATATATTCGTATGCATGCTTTATCCTCTTTTCATTATCCATCTACAAAATGTCTTCATCTCCTCTGATCGAAGAACTTAATACGGTGAAGAGAAAGAACATTTCCCTGGTTGTGGAGAAATTCAAGATCTCCGACCAGCTGGTCTCACTCAAAGAAAAAATCGGCTCCCTTTATCGCCTCTTGGAGAGGAAAAGGGAATGGGCCGAACTCCGACAAGTCAACCGCCAGTTGGAAGAAGAGAAGGCGAATTTGGTTGACTCAATGAACCGCTTGACCATCGCTGCTAGCGAAGCTCATGTCCTCGCCGAGCGATCTGACCAGTATCGTCGCCGTCTGCATGAGACAGAGCGAGAGCTTTGGTGCATTCGCCGATCCTTAGCCTCCGACCGAAGGTCTTCACCCAGATAGACATCTGGATTTTATCTTTATTTATCTCCTGCCATTTTAATGTAATCAAAGTCGCCAACCCTCCGGGGAAAGGTGTGCAACCTGTACTTTGTTTTTGCTGAATGGTCAATAATATATATGATCTTTGTGCCTTTTCACGTGTCATGGTTTTATTTGAATAAGTTTTGAATCGAATCTTTTTTGCTTGCTTAAATCGCTCAAGCTTGTGTTTTATGTCAGTGCTTGAGCAATTCAGCACTTACCTCATAAGATATTTTATCTCGCTATAGGGTCTAGCTGACAATCAGATCAGGTAGACCAGTGCATTCGCCTTTGAGCTGTCAATCAGGTCGGGAAAATAGCTAACTTGACTTGATCAGTCCCGACTTTATCGATCAATCAGGTTGGGCGAAATCTAGGACATCCGTCCTTAGCCAATCCTGGCTTTAACCTACAATTAGGTCGGGCAAAATCTAGGACATCCGTCCTTAGCCAATCCTGGCTTTAACCGATAATCAGGTCGGGCAAACTCTAGGACATCTGTCTTTAGCCAATCCTGGCTTATACTGAAAATCAGATCAGGCAAA
>BMAC01000816.1:107641-119210 GCA_014905375.1 Phtheirospermum japonicum | reverse complement strand
AACGCCTCCAGCAAATCATTCTTGACCTGAAAAGGGAGAACGATGAACTGTACGTTGACTGGGACATTGTCGTGGAGGTCTCAGATCGGTTTCGCATTCGTCTTTTGGAACATGAGGACGAAATTCAATGGCTCCGTCAACTTCTCGCTTCTGTACCCCCATCCTAAGGCTGTATCTTTATGCTTGTGATTTGTGTCTCTGTAATTGCTAATGTTTTGCCAAGATGTCTACTTGTATTTTTCTTGTTTTTATTGGAAGTGTTTTTTTTTTTGTTTTTTTTTTATCAATAAGCACATTCGTCAATATTTTGAATATCTCTCATTGGTAACTCCGGCCATGGGCTGCAAATTTATTCAACTGTGAATTCATTCAATCAAATAAACCTAAGGCATTACAATTAGGTTTAAAATTTTCGTAAATTGACAACGCTCCAAACGCGCGGGACTGTCGTGCCATCCAGCCCTTCCAGCTTGTAAGCTCCTCCAGATAGGACCTGGATAATTCGGAAAGGTCCCTGCCACGCGGCATCCAATTTTCCCTTGGACTTCCCTAAATCATATCTTCTTAAGATCAGGTCTCCAACCTGGAACTGTCTTTTCACAACAGATCTGTCATACATGGCCTTTACTCGCCCTTTGATATGGGCCATCCTTGTGGCAGCTCTGTCCCTTTTTTCCTCGACTAAATCCAGAGCGTCTTGTATCAAAGACTCGTTCTGCCTCTCATCGAAGTTCTGAATTTGATGAGTCTCCATGCTAATCTCTGCAGGTATCACAGCGTTCATACCATAGACCAGGCTAAAAGGCGTTTCCCCTGTGCTTTCCTTAGGGTTAGTTCTATAGGCCCATAAGACTGTGCTCTGTTCTTCCACCCATTTGCCCCCAGCTCTTTCCAAACGATTTTTGATTCCCTGAACCAGTATACGATTGGTGACCTCTACCTGTCCATTAGCTTGGGGATGGTAAACAGAGGTGAAGTGCTGATCGATTTTCATTTTTGAACACCATGCCCTGATTTTAGAGCCCACGAACTGTGTTCCATTATCTGAGACTAGAACTCTGGGGACACCATACCTACATACCACGTTTTTCCATAAGAATTTCATAACCGCCTCTTCAGTAATTTTGGCCAAGGCCTCRGCTTCTACCCATTTYCTGAAATAATCGATTGCTACTATCAAGAATTTCTTTTGAGCAGGGGCCATGGGAAAYGGACCGACCYGATCTATTCCCCATTTGGCGAATGGGCAAGGGGAGCTCATTGTCATGAGCTCCTCYGCAGGCCTGTGTATTAGCYTTGAGTTCRTCTGGCATTTCTCACATGCGCGCACGAAACTTTCCGCCTCTTCTCGTAGATGGGGCCAGAAATACCCTGCTCGTAAGATCTTACTTGATAGAGCTCTGGCACCCATGTGGTTACCARAACATCCCTCATGGATTTCTCTAAGGACCAGAGCTCCTTKCGTTCTACTTAAACATCTCAGAAGAGGCTGACCAAACCCTCTTCTAAACAACTCTCCTTTAATTAAACAAAATCTAGCAGACCTGGTTCGTACCTTTGCTGCTTCTTTTTTATCATCTGGCAAGACTCCCTGTTCCAGGTATGTCTTTATGGGAGAGCGCCAATCATCTCCCTCCATAACTAAGCCTACCTGCTCCGTCCTAAATTCTCCGCCCGCCTGTAGCAAGGTAATCATCTTCTCTTGACAATCTAAAGCCGAGTTGGCCACCTTCGCCAGGAAGTCAGCCCGTCCATTTTCCTCTCTAGGAATTTGGAGGACTGTTAACTCTTTCATTCCCCTGGCCAGCTCCCTGAATTTAGCCAAGTACCTCTGCATATGTTCTTCCCTTGTCTCAAATTCTCCATTAATTTGTTTGCAAACAAGTTGAGAATCGACCTTGGCACATACGTGATCCGCACCCAAGTCTTTCGCCATCTGAATACCTCTGAGAAGAGCTTCGTACTCAGCAGAGTTATTAGAGAATGTTGTTTTTAATCGGATAGAAAATTCGGTAGACACACCTTCTGGATCAATCAAAATAATTCCATCTCCACAACCCTGACTACAGATAGAGCCATCCGTGAAGATCGTCCATTTCTTTAGTTCTTCGGGAAGGCCAGTCATTTCTTGCATGAAGTCAGCCAAGGCTTGAGCTTTAATTGTTGTTATGGTCTCAAAGCTAATATCAAATTCACTTAACTCGATTATCCATCTGACCAGTCTTCCCGACGCCTCTGGCTTATCCATGACCGCCTTCAAAGGCAAATTCGTTCGTATAATTATATTATGCGAAAGGAAATACGGACGTAATTTCTGGGCCGTTCCTACGAGGGCCAGTACAGCCCGTTCTACCTCTACATACCTTACTTCGGCATCATGCAAGACCTTGCTCCAGTAATAAACTGGTTTCTGTATCCTCCCCTCTTCTCGAAGTAAGACAGAACTAACTGCTTGTTGCCCTACTGACAAGTACAAAATGAGGGGTTCTCCTAGGACAGGCTTTGTTAGCAAGGTCATGCTAGCCAAATGCTCCTTCAATTCTTTAAATGCTTCCTCACACTCATCATTCCACTGAAATCTTGCTTTCTTCCGTAGAGCTTGAAAGAATGGTAAGCTTCTTTCTGCAGACCTGGACAAGAATCTACTTAACGCGTTAATACGTCCTGCTAAGCATTGCAGTTCTTTCACATTCTTAGGCGCCCGCATGTCCATAATTGCTCTGACCTTCTCGGGATTTGCCTCGATACCCCTCTCCATGACCATGTAGCCCAGGAATTTGCCAGCTCTAACTCCGAATGCGCATTTCCTAGGATTAAGCTTCATCCTATACCGTCGCAGAGTATCAAAGGTCTCCCGCATGTCTTCCACATGCGACGTTGATTTCACGCTCTTAACCAACATATCATCCACGTAAACTTCAATGTTTCGCCCAAGTTGATTCTTAAACATCTTATCAACCAAACGTTGATAGGTGGCTCCTGCATTTTTCAAACCAAAAGGCATCACAACATAGCAATACGTCCCCTTTGGAGTAATAGAGCTGACCCGTTTCCAATCGTCTCTGGCTAATCTAATCTGGTGATACCCTTGGGATGCATCCATCATACTTAAGAGCTCACATCCAGCAGTAGAGTCGACGAGCAGATCAATTCTGGGTAAAGGATAATGATCTTTCGGGCAAGCACGATTGAGATCTCTGAAATCAATACACATGCGCCAGTCCTCCTGAGTCTTGGGAACCAAGACAGCATTAGAAAGCCATTCAGGGAATTGTATTTCCTGGATATGCTTAGCCCTTAACAGTTTTTCCACCTCAGCTTCTATGACAGCCTCCTTCTCAGGTCCAAAATTGCGTTTCTTCTGCTTTACTGGCTTTGCATCCAAGCTGATGTTGAGGTGATGCTCTGCCACCTCTGGGTCGATCCCTACTAGATCTTCTGGGGACCAAGCAAACACATCCGCGCTGCTTCTCAATAATGCCACTAGATCTGTCAAGATTTCTGGATTGAGGGTTGTCCCTACTCGAAGGACCCGGCTCTCATCCCCTGGGATTACTTCGACCATCATCAGCCCTTCCTCTCTATCGGCCAGGTTTGTCTTTGGCGGCTCTACTCTAGCCCTTTTGTTCTGTCTTTCTTCCTCCTCATTCCTCCTGATGCACTCAACGTAAGTCTGTCGTGAGGCATACTGGTCACCCCTGACCTCTCCCATTCCGTCTTCCGATGGAAACTTCATCTTCATATGAAAGACGGATATAACAGCCTGGAACTGGCTCAAGGATGGTCGTCCCAAAATGACATTATAAGAAGAAGGTGCATCCACCACCAAGAAGTGCACCGTTCTTGTCACCCTATACGGATCTTCTCCTAACGTCACGAGGAGCCTCACCGCTCCTAAGGGCTTCAGGGCTCCCCCTGCAAATCCAACTAGAGAGGTGGTGACCTCTTCCAGCTCAACGTTTACTTTCAATTGCCTGAAGCAGTCATAAAACAAAATTTCGGCAGAAGTCCCAGTATCCACGAAAATTCTACGGACATTATAATTAGCAATAGTTTCAGTTATAACCAAGGCATCCATGTGAGGGGCTAAAATACCATCGCCGTCTTCTGACCCAAAACAGATGTTAGGGGTAGAAGTCATTTGTCCCACGTCACGTGATTTTCGAACTAGGTCTCTTGTGGCTCTGGCATAATTATGTTATGTCCGCTTGGAATGCTCCTCAAATTCTCCTCCGGTAATCATCTGGATTTCTCCATGGATGACCTGGGTCTAATCAGATCTTCTCACCTCAGTACACACCCTATCTTGGCTGCCCTTGTTCGTCAGGGACCGATCATAATTCTTTTTGCCGGACCTGGATTCCTCTCTTCTTATCCGAACATACTCCTTTAAATGCCCGGCCTGAACTAGCCTCTCCAACTCATCCTTTAGATGGGTACACTGGTCAGTGTCGTGCCCATACTCGTTGTGGAAGCGACAGAAACGATCTGATTTTTCCTTCCTGGGCCTCTGCGTGTAGGTTTTTGGCCACTTCAGGTCTGGATGCTTCTCGATTGCTTGCAAGATTTCCCCCTGTGGGGTTGCTAAAGGAGTGTATTTATCAAAGCGAGGCCTCCCTCTAGACAGGTCTGGCCTAAGCTTTTTTGCAGTTCCCCTGTCCTCGCGATCA
The DNA here is from genome assembly GCA_014905375.1 of Phtheirospermum japonicum. Lineage (NCBI taxonomy): Eukaryota > Viridiplantae > Streptophyta > Magnoliopsida > Lamiales > Orobanchaceae > Phtheirospermum > Phtheirospermum japonicum. The sequence continues at coordinate 114,540 of BMAC01000816.1, read as the reverse complement.
TGCCTCTCTCTCTTCCTTTCTCCCTCATCCTTAATCTTCAAAGCTTCTTCCAGATGGATATACTTTTCTGCTCTCTCCAAGAGCTCCCCAAATTTCAGAGCTGGTTTCACTACCAGCGACTGAAAGAAATCCCCTCGTCTCAAGCCTTGCGCTAGAGCATTCACCAACAGTTCTTCAGACGCAGAGGGCACCTCTAACTTAGCGGTTGTAAACCTGTTGATATAAGCGCAGAGACTCTCATTCTCCTTCTGATTCAAACTGAAAAGTTCAAGCGGCATTTTCTGATATTTTCTACAGCTCGTGAACTGGTGTAAAAAGGCTGAGCTGAACTCGTCAAAATTGCTGATGTACTTCGGTGGCAGCTGACTAAACCAGAGCTGTGCTGATTTAGTAAAAGTCATCGGGAAGACCCGACACATGACAGCGTCCGGAAATTTATGTAGGGCTGCCGCGATCTCAAAGCGACTGAAATGGTCCCACGGGTCCGTGGTTTCATTGTACTCGAAGCCTAGGGAGCGATATGAAGTCGGCACATCATCTCGCATAACTTCCTCAGTAAACGGCGTACCCCTTCTTGCCGGAATCACACTACCAGTCGCAATTTTTCTCTTAAACTCCTTTACCTCTTTTTGCAGACTCTGCATCTGTTCAGCCAGACCCGAATTAGTCTGGCTTGAAGTCTCGCTGTCAGAGGTGGAGAAGTGCTCTTCCCCATCATGTAAGGGAGCCTGATCCGCGTGTTGTCCTCGCAATGGCTCCGTTCCCGCCGCCGGGACAGTCCGTGCTGGTGGTGTGTTAGATGGCGGCGTCGCCATCTCCGCGAACTTATTTTCTACTGCCGTCTCCAGCGCTCTGCCGATTAGCTCCAAGAGCTTTGAAAGGAAGGATTCATTAAATGAACCACCCATGGCTGGCACAGATCTACTGAGCGGGGGCGGCGTTGTGCCTGGCGCGGTCCCTGCCGACGGCGCTGTCTCTCCTGGCCCCATCGCCGACGTATCTGTCGACCTAGGCATCCCCCACGGCGCGGCGGAACTAGGGGTTCCATCGAGCTCACCCACCAAGTTCCGTCGTAAACCGTCTGAAGCCATGAAATAAACAAAAAATCTCACGTCTTATCTTGATCGCACTTCCCACAGACGGCGCCAATTGTTTCAGCCCAAAAAGTGAGCTACCCGAATAATACTTGAAAGACCAAGAGCTTCCTGAACCTACACCACAAAAACAAATTAGAAAGGACCACAGGTGGTTTTCCGGTGGAAAGCAGGAATGCTCAAGAGAAATGACATACCTCTCTCAGCCTTGGGGCTGAGACATTTATAGCTTATTCCTGTGGGGACCCCTGCCGGGATCCTAGGGACACGCGCCGCGAATCATGGGCCGTTTGGGAAACAGTTTCTGAACAAGTGGTCCCACTTGTTCCTTCTTAAGTAAGCCGAAGGCCAGGTCTGACCAAGCAAGTGAATCTTTTATTATTTTCAGGACTGCCTAGCCCGGAATACTCCTTAAGTGAGCAGATCGGCCCAGTCTCCCCATCTGCAGTCACTATTGATTTCAGCTCTTTCCCCATTCGGGTCTAGCTGGAATATCTAGAAGTTCCCCGGTGGGGACTCTTCTCCGGGAACAAGGCCCATAAATCAAGGACCATCCAGGTAACTAATGGTCCCCCCATATACCTTTTCCTGTTGACAAACAATCAGGTCTGTCTAAGGCTACTTCTCTCCCAAGAGAGATTTGACCATACTTTTTACACGCAAGTTAGTCAACTCTCATAACCTTTACTACTAAATCTAGGTCTACCTTAATACTGCCCTATCAACGGGGACCAAGTGGATATTCAAGAACAAGACTGATGAAGCAGGGAACATTGTGAAGAATAAAGCTCGACTTGTCGCACAAGGGTATACGCAAATTGAAGGAATTGATTTTGATGAGACATTTGCCCCTTTTGCTCGAATTGAGTCGATAAGACTTTTGCTTTCTGTTGCTTATAATATGAAAATTTCGTTGCATGAAATGGACATTAAGAGTGCCTTTTTGAATGGGGTCTTAAGTGAAGAAGTATATGTTGAGCAGCCTAAAGGATTTGTGGATCCTCAAAAACTTGATTTCGTTTTAAAATTGAAAAAGTCCCTTTATGGTTTAAAACAAGCTCCTAGAGCTTGGTATGAAAGGCTAACTCAACATTTGCTTTATTTGAACTTTAGACGAGGGGAAGTTGATAAAACTTTGTTTCTTCTTAAATCCAACAAGCACATCTTAATTGTCCAAATTTATGTAGACGATATTATTTTTGGATCCACTAACGAGCAGAATGGTCAAGGAGTTTGTCACTCGAATGTCTGATACGTTCGAAATGAGCATGGAAGGTAACCTCTCGTACTTCCTTGGTTTACAAATTAAACAGCTTGATGATGGTATTTTTCTTTCCCAGACTAAATATGCAAAGAACTTAGTCAAAAAAGTTTGGGTTAAGAGGGTGAAACTGTCAAGAAAACTCCACTGGGCCCAAAAATGTGAAGCTGTCCGGCAAAAATGTGAAGCTGTCTAGAGACGATGTTGGTAAGGGTGTTGATAACACCATGTATAGAAGTATAATAGGGAGTTTGTTGTATTTGACAGCAAGTAGACCAGATATTATGTATAGTGTGTGCTTATGTGCTAGATATCAGTCTAATCCAAAAGAGTCACACTTGAAAGCTGTTAAAAGAATTATTAGGTACATTGCTAGTAAAACTGAACTAGGTGTGTGGTATACAAAAGACTGGTACTGAACTTTTAGGATACACTGATTCAGACTGGGCTGGGGATGTAGTAGATAGGAGGAGTACTACTGGAGGATGTTTTTTTCTTGGTAATAATCTAATCTCTTGGTACAGCAAAAAGCAAAATTGTATTTCTCTTTCTACAGCTGAAGCCGAGTACATTGCAGTTGGAAGTGCATGCACACAATTACTGTGGATGAACCAAATGATTGAAGACTACGGTCTGCACAGTAGTATCTTGACGGTGTTGTGTGACAATTCCAGTGCCATTGACGTCTCCAAAAATCCAGTCCAGCATTCTCGAATCAAACACATTGACATAAGGTACCACTTTATTTGAAACCTAGTTGAGAGGAAGATTGTTAGCCTTGAACATATTGAAACTGATAATCAACTGGCTGACATCTTCACGAAGGCATTAGATTACGAGACCTTCTCTCGTTTGAGAAGAGATCTCGGTATGTGCATTGTCTAACCAATGTTGGTTTGTGATGTTGTGACACTACTTATCAACATCAGTCACAACATCTGTATAATTTTGCATGCATTTTTACCTTTCTTTTCATACATTTTTCTAATGCATTGAGTTTGATTGAAAGTGAAAAAAGGTCCTCTGTTGCAATAAAAGTAATGACAAAAAGGACCAACCTCTTCAAAAGTAGGTGATTGTGGGACTTGCCCGGAGAAACTGGTTTTCTCCCAGGTCCAAAAACAAGAGGTGTTTAACAGAAATTGTTGAAAATTAAAAGATTTAAATCCCTTCAAGGATGAAGYAAATCTYYACRRAAAWTYCTRCAATCTTTAAAAATCGCCTTCTTGAGAGATTTTGACGTAGTCATTAACTTGGGTTAAGGGGTAAGTTTCCATTCACTTCACCTAAAGTAATGTTGGTTTATAATGTTGTTAGTAATAAAAAGTAACATTGGATCAAAACACTGGAATCGTTATGTGTTCTGTTTTAACCTTTTAGGTCATGCTTTTAGGCATCCCGTAGGACATTCATACTTTGTGAAGATGCCATCTTGCTGTGCGTTTTGTTTCCTGTGTTTTTGTCTTGCTTGAAATATCTTAATTTTGTTTTGAATTGAGCTAACCAAGTGTTTCAGTGGAGTTATAATCGGACGGCTAGACAGGTAATAACGGGGTGAATTTGGTGAGTGAAAATTAACATTGCACAAGATAGGTACAATTGTGCTGATGGTTCATTAAAATCAGCTTTGTATTTTCGGCCTATTTTGTAGATTGAGTTGTGCAATTTTTTTTAAAAAAATTATGGAAAGAGATAGTGGGATAGTTGAGTGATCACGTAGCCTTATCATAGGGGGAGTGGTGCTTTTTACATGGAAATAAAATCGTACTTTTGAGCATAAAATCGGCTGGTGAAATATTTTAGGAATTTTCCTTTTATTTACCTTCTCTCTCCTTGTGTGCAACGGTCACTTTTTGAGGGGATAAAAAGCTGATTCCCTTTTACCGTTTGCCCACTATTCCAAATCCCTTTCGAATTAAAACTCTCAGAATCCTTACTCTTCTCAAACTCTCTCGATTTTCTGCTTCTTGGTTGTGTGTGTCTGTGAAATTTTGCAGGATGTCTAGCTCTCCACCGCCGTCTGTCCCAGAACTGCCTGAAGAGATTCGCCGCTCCGGTGAACAAGTCCCGCTGCCGTACCCAAAGATTGGTGGCCTTGATATTCGTGAGGAGATTGGTGGTGGTAGTTCTTCAAACCCACCACTATCAACATCGCCACCTCCATCGCCGACGCCTGATTCCCGTGTAGCCGTGCCTGTTCCCTCACCGGTAGACGCCACGCCGGTGGCTCAAGTGTTCTCAGGGCAGCCCGGGAACGAAATTGACGTAGATAATCCTCCGGATTTGGCGTTCGTAGCAGAAACCTTTGGACGCATAGGAAACCCAACTTTGAAGCGGTCTAGACGATTGCACAACATACCACCCGGCGTTGTGCCGCCCGCGGTCCCAAAAAGCAAGGCTGGTCCGCGTCGCCGTGTGCCTATCGAACACATGAACCTCCAAGAGGATGTTGTTGTGGAGTATGACCCTGATGATCATGATTTTATGCCCACTGCTCCGATTACCGGAGATGTGCCGCCGTCTGCTTCTGCTCCCAGTCTGCCGGAGAAGAAGAGGTTTACTCGCCGGAAACAGCTTGTACGTAAGACCGACAGGAGACCCAGCCTGACAAAGGACATTTTCTCTCCCAGCTAGGCAACGATCAAAGTTTCTCCTGGATCAACTGCTACTGAGTACTCTTCACCCCCTTACACTGTACTGGACTTTATCACCGGCGAGGTTACAAGTTCTGCCAAGCCGACTGCCGCTGATCCCCCGCCGTCTCCAGTTCATGCTCCTACACCTGAGTTTGATACAAGTCTTTTCGAATATTCCCCTGACTCATCGTTTGATGTACCCTTGAAAGATATTATTGCTGCATGCAAAGAGGACAAGAAGAAAAAGAAGGCTGCTGCAAAGGATGATGTTGCTAGTCGTGTTGGTACCCCCTTACCAACATCGCGTCGCTCGCAGTCTTTTTTGTCCTCTCGCACTGCTTCTGTTCCAAGAACCACTCCTGCCCCCTCGCTACCCTCATCTAATGCATCGGCTCAATCCCAGTCCTCTTCAGGACAAGCTACTCCTTTGCCCGAGCTTGAGGACATGGTGCCCTTTTCAGAGAGATTCATCACTGCCGAGGCTGCCGAGCTATTTGATGCCTACCAGAGTCGTCATATGATTGCCGAGTAACGTGTTCCGGTTGAACATTTTGAGAAACACAATCTCATTGCCTATCTCCGCCACAAAGGTATTTATTCCACCATCTCCACGGCCATGCCTTTTGTACGTGATGTTGTTGTCGAGTTTTTTGCCAATTTGTTACCCTCTATGGTTGATTTGGAGTCAGTCAATTATGGGAAGGTCTTTATGCGTGGCAAAGTTTTTTCATTCACCCCTGAGTTAATTGATGAGTTTTATGGTACTGAGTCTTACCGGGGTGACTCGACGGTGGATGATATGAATGAGGTAGTTAAGTTTCTGTCTGGTGGGATGGTTAATTCTTGGTTTGAGCAGCTTCCTAGTACACATCTTTCATCTCTTCATTCTATTTTACATAAGCTTACCATTTGTAATTGGGTCCCCTCCAAAAACACAACCTGTGTTACGCGGCCTCAGGTCCAGTTCTTGTTTCGTCTTGGGAGAGGGTTCAAATTTAGTTTTGGTCAGCATGTTTTTGATATTGTCACTAAGTTTTCCACCACGAAGTCTGCGAAATCGTTGTGTTTTCCATCTTTGATTTTCAGTTTGTTAGAGAATCAAGGCTTACATCATCTTGGTCCCGAGGATGTGCTCACGGGTGAGGCTGAGTGGTTTGCCTTGCGCAATCAACATGTTACCGGTTCCCGAGTTATTGATTTGCCCTGGCAGGCGCCTGTTTCGGCCGATGTTGCTTGTGATGTTGGTATGGGCATTCCCAACATGGTCAATATTTCTGCCCAGGTTCTTCGTGCACATGTGGCTTCTATAGATTTGCAGATGAAACAGCTTAAGGCTCTTCGCACCTCCCTTTTGGAAGCCCTTTCCTTTTCTGGTCAAAAAGGGGGAGAGGAAGTTGACGCGAACATAGGGGGAGACAATGCTGATGGAGAAGATGATGCTGATGTTGCCGAGAATGAGAATAATGCTGCTGCTGACGATGTTGTTGCCGCCGAAGCCTTGGCGAGCCTTGCTCAAGAGAAGAGTAGGAAGTGAATTCGCGCGCGCAATAAAGCTTTGAAGAAAATGATGAAGCTGCAGCAAAGGAGGAAGATGAAGCATAATGGCGAAGGAACTTCGACATCACCTAGACGGTCGAAGAGGGTTCGAAGTCAATAAGTTCCTTTATTCTGTTTGTTTTGTGAAGTGTTGGTTATTTTGAGCAATGTTGGTTTGTAGTGTTGGTTTGAATTTTAACAACATTGGGTGTTTTGTTTAGGGGGAGTTTTCTATCTTAGGGGGAGTTAGTATTTTTATTTTCATTTGTGTTTGCGTCTTAGTGTTTTGTCCAGAAAGGCAAAAGGGGGAGATTGTTGAGGAATTTATTCTTGGCAATAATTCCTATTTTGTTATTTGCCTTTCTTGGGCAC
>BMAC01000816.1:78134-106986 GCA_014905375.1 Phtheirospermum japonicum | reverse complement strand
TATATTTTGTATTGAACTTAAAAAGAAAGTAATATAGTTTTCGGGTTTGTACACCCAAGTTCACAAGTACTTTTACTTGTGAACTGAATTTGTTTAATCGTGTTCTCGTATTTTAATTTCCACTGCATAAATTTAAGTTACTCTGGTCGATGTTGTTAACTGATGTTGGTAACACTGATTAACAACATCGTGAATCTGAGAATTATTCTTATATCCATAGACCTTCTAATTATACATGTTTAATGTTTTAGATTATGTTAAACATATAATTGTAGAGTATGTCTCTTGTCTGATCGTCAAAAAAATCATAATTAGTTTAGTGTTAATTCAATATTTTCTTAATACTATCATTGGTAGCTATAAAAGAGCCACATTTGTACTAAAAAAATATCAATTTAACTATTTATCAAGCATTTAAATAAAAAATAATAGATTTATGGCATTCTTTTATATTGTTACTTTTGGCGTTACTTTACATCTTAAATAAAGTTATCATTTTTTTCACAAATATCATTTATGATTTTAAAAGTGTTAATTTGGATTTTAAATAAATAATAATAATTTCTTTTTGAAAAGAGTAACGCTTAGTCTTCATATAATTTTCAGTCCCCTATTGGAACTTACCAATTTAACTAATAAACCAATATCACCAAAATATGCCATGAGTTACGATGACCATCATGAGTGTCATATAATTGTAGTGTATTATAGGCAAGCATATATGAAGAGAAAAATAAAAGGCTGACATGACATATATACTATGTATAACGACGATAAACCATAGTGCCAATATATCAAAAGATTTACTATATTTCCTATTTCCCTTTCTTCTGCTCGAAGCATTTGAAAATACTCAAACCGTAAAAAATAAGTAGGGAAAACTAGAAAAACATCACTTCTTTGTCTTTTAATTACCAAAATGACAACCTACATTCATATATTAAAATTTGCCACTTTGGGCTTGTGAAAAGACCAAAATGCCCTCGGATTATTTTCAGCCGAAGACCAGAAGACGGGGTCAGAGATAAGGTCAAAGAAGGGCCAGCATATATTTCTTCTACCATTTTCACCTTCTCCATTTCATTATCGTCATCTTTGATTTGGCAACATCAGGGTCCTAATGATCAGAAGCGGATACAGAAAAACTTTTTTGACGAGGCACCGACACAATAATATTTTTATTTATTAAAATTATACTCAAAATATTATCACATTAAATAACAATTATAAAATCTAATAAAGGTTAAGAAAAATATAATGCTATTATTCTCGTTGAATTATCATATTTTGAAATTGACTTACAATTGTATCGTGCTAATAATAATAAAAAAAAAACTCTTTCTCTATATATGTAACTAAAGTAATTATGCAATATTTGATCTCTCCTGCTATTGTACAATTTTATTTTACATACGTCATTTTGGAAAATATTCTTTCTACACTCGTCATCATCACGGGAGAAGTAACACTAACTTCAAAAGAAATTATACTTCTGAAAAAGTTTAATGCTAGATTCTATTTATACAAATCATAATGCTAGATTCTATTTTCAGAAAATAATATGTTCTGAAAAAGTTTAAAGAAGGCTAATTAAACAAATCATAATATTATTATGATTTCTAAGACCAAATGACTGCAGTTTAAGACCAATAACAATAGTTATTTCTTTACTTAATATGTTGAGAAAAAATCAAGTGACCAAATGCTCAAATCAATAAATCATCCCCAACAATTGGTATAAATAATAAATCTAAAGTTTATAAAATTTAATGATAAACAAGAATCATCAATATCTAAACTCAAATCTCCGTAAATATCACAAAAAAAAAAATATTATACATCACTTATTCTAAAAAATTAAATATTATGACTTAAAAATCTAAACAATAAAATTAGCTAATGTATAAATTAATAAAATTTTCTTTTTAATTTACAATATGATTATTTTTTAAATTGATAAATATATATATATATATATATATATATAAATAAAAAAATAAAATAATTTGGGGGGGGGGGGGGGGGGGGGGGGCGTGTGCCACCCAGGCCCCCTAATACATCCGCCTCTGCTAATGATATCGAAGATCCCAATGCATGCAAAGAAGATGATGGGAAAAAGCGTCGTTGAGATTCTCTACATTTTTTTGCATTTCCTGCCCACAACTTCTTGGACCAGATATTTGTGTTACCCCTTCTACTCATTCCAAAGGTCGAAGAGCACTGCTCGAACACTTCAGTCATCTTTACCGGAACATCATGAATAGTGAGGATAGCTCACCTGTTAGAGCTGTAGACATTGGTGTGAGAAAATTCTCTTATTGTTTTTCCATTACTTTACTTGGAGTCGAGAACGAGTTAGGTTATTTTATTTCATTTTCCACTTCGTTACTTTTTATTTTACTTAGCATTTTACATTTTTTTCCTTTATTAATTATTGATATGATCTTAGGAATTTATATTTTTTAATGAGATATTCTTTTTGCAGTTATCTAAAAGTACGAACAATGTTTGTCTTTATCAGAAGATTTTAGTTGCGCGATTCAAAGGGATGGTAAGGTTTGTGTTTAAAGTGTGACGTCTACTGGCAGAAATATAGGCAAGAAGTATTCCCAAGTTTTCAAAATAAAAATCCAGCAACAATGCCCACCTGGACCTCTAAATCTTTTCTTTAGCCTACCAGGCCCGTTGATATAAGGCTGTTTAAATCCACTTTCAAATTTGATGGCTTCTACCGTTACCAAAATACGGAGTAGCACCGTGCGTGTGTCTTAATTAATGTACATATAACCAACAGTTCATCTATTAGTTAATGTAAATATAAAGAAGTAGACCTGCCCACGATTCTAAAACCATCGGTTACGGTTTCGGAATTGTTGGTTCCCGATTCCCCAAAATGGGGATCCATAATCAGAACCGTGGCCTTACGTTTCTATATAATTTGAAGGTCTATGGATATAAGAATAATTCTCAGATTCACGATGTTGTTAATCAATGTTACCAACATCAGTTAACAACATCGACCAGAGTAAATTAAATTTATGCAGCGAAAATTAAAATACGAGAACACGATTAAACAAACTCAGTTCACAAGTAAAAGTACTTGTGAACTTGGGTGTACAAACCCGAAAACCATATTACTTTCTTTTTAAGTTCAATACAAAATATAAAGTAATATATGAAAACTAAATATCAATAAACTTGATACTAAATACTTGTTGCCGGAATGGTAAGATCTTCTTCGTCGGTCACGCAACTTCAAAGATCTTGTTTTTCACCAACGTTGGCTCCAAGTAGATATCACTTCTTCGCGTTCTTCTTCTTTGCGTCTTGCGTCGTGCGACCTTTTCTCAAGAATTCCGTGCATCTTGATCTCTCAAAAATCCGTGCGATAAGTGTATCCAAGTATTAGAAGTTCTTGTGTCTTAAATAGACAACCTAGAATCCTAAACTTGGTAAAAACCTATAAACAAATCCTAAACACAATCTAGGAATAATTAAAGTCTTGTGCATAAACTAGGAAACATAATATTGTCCTAAATCTAGTTTCCTAACTTATTTTGTGCCCAAGAAAGGCAAATAACAAAATAGAATTATTGTCAAGAATAAATTCCTCAACAATCTCCCCCTTTTGCCTTTCTTGACAAAACACTAAGACGCAAACACAAATGAAAAAAATACTAACTCCCCCTAAGATAGAAAACTCCCCCTAAACAAAACACCCAATGTTGTTAAAATTCAAACCAACATTACAAACCAACATTGTTCAAAATAACCAACACTGCACAAAACAAACAGAGTAAAGGAACTTATTGACTTCGAATCCTCTTTGAACGTCGAGGAGATGTCGAAGTTCCTTCACCACTATTCTTCCTCTTCTTCTTCTCCCTCATTTTCATCATTCTCTTCAAAGACTTGTTGCGCGCTCGAATTCGCTTACGCCTCTTCTCCTGAGCAAGACTCGACAAGGCTTCGGCGGCAACCGCATCTTCAGCATCAGCGGCAGCAGCATTCTCATTCCCGGCAATATTATCTCCATCAGCATTGTCTCCCCCTATGTTCGCGTCAACTTCCTCTCCCCCTTTTTGACCAGAAAGGGAAAGGGCTTTCAAAAGGGAGGTGCGAAGAGCCTTAAGCTATTTCATCTGCAAATCGATAGAAGCCACATGTGCACGAAGAACCTGGGCAAAAATAGTGACCATGTTGGGATTGCTCGAACCAACATCACTAGCAACATCGGCCGAAACAGGCGCCTGCCAGGGTAAATCAATCACTCGGGCACCGGTAACATGCTGATTGCGCAGGGCAAACCATTCAGCCTCTCCCGTGAGCACATCCTCGGGATCAAGCTGTAAGCCTTGATTCTCCAACAAACTGAAAATCAAAGACGGAAAACACAACGATGCCGCGGACTTCATGGTGGAAAACTTAGTGATAATATCAAAAACATGCTGACCAAAACTAAATTTGATCCCTCTCCCAAGATGAAACAAGAACTGGGCCTGAGGCCGCGTAACACAGGTTGTGTTTTTGGAGGGAGCCCAATTACAAATGTCAAGCTTATGCAAAATAAAATGAAGAGATGAAAGACGTGTACTCGGAAGCTGCTCGAACCAGGAATTAACCATCCCACCAGACAGAAACTTAACTACCTCATTCATATCATCCACCGTCGAGTCACCCCGGTAGGACTCATTACCATAAAACTCATCAATTAACTCAGGGGTGAATGAAAAAACTTTGCCACGCATAAAAACTTTCTCATAATTGACTGACTCCAAATCAACCATAGAGGGCAACAAATTGGCAAAAAACTCGACAACAACATCACGCACAAAAGGCATGGCCGTGGAGACGGTGGAATACATACCTTTGTGTCAGAGATAGGCAATGAGATTGTGTTTCTCAAAAAGTTCAACCGGAACTCGTTTCTCGGCAATCATATAACGACTCTGGTAGGCATCAAATAGCTCGGAAGCCTCGGCAGTGATGAATCTATCCGAAAAGGGCACCATGTCCTCAAGCTCGGGTACAGGAGCAGCTGGTCCGGAAGAGGACTCGGATTGAGCCGATGCATTAGAAGAAGGCGGAGATGGATCAGGAGAGGGTCGTGGTACAGAAGCAGTGCGGGAGGACGAAACAGACTGCGAGCGATGCGATGTTGGTAAGGGACTACCAACATGACTAGCAACATCGTCCTTTGCAGCAGCCTTCTTTTTCTTTTTGTCCTCTTTGCATGCAGCAAGAATATCTTTCAAGGGCACATCGAATGATGAATCAGGCGAATACTCAAAAAGACCTGTGTCAAATTCAGGCGTAGCAGTACGAACTGGAGACGGCGGGGGATCATCGGCAAGTGGCTGGGCAGAACTTGTAACCTCACCGGTGATAAAGTCCAGTACAGTGTAAGGGGGCGAAGAGTACTCAGTAGCAGTTGATCCAGGAGAAACTTTGACCTTTGCCTGGCTGGGAGAGACACTGTCCTTCGTCAGGCTGGGTCTCCTGTCGGCTTTACGTACAAGCTGTTTCCGGCGAGTAAACTTCTTCTTCTCCGGCAGACTGGGAGCAGAAGCAGACGGTGGCACATCTCCGGCAATCGGAGCAGTAGGCTCAAAATCATGATCATCAGGGTCAGACTCCACAACAACATCCTCCTGGAGATTCATGTGTTCGATGGGCACGTGGCGACGTGGACCAGCCTTGCTTTTTGGGACCGCGGGCGGCACAACGCCGGGCGGTATGTTGCGTAATCGTCTCGACCGCTTCAAAGTTGGGTTTCCCACGCGTCCGAAGGTCTCAGCCACAAAAGCTAAATCTGGGGGATTATCGACGTCAATTTCGTTCCCGGGCTGTCCAGGGAACACTTGAGCAACCGGCGTAGCGTCGACCGGCGATGGAACAGGCACGGCAGCGAGAGAACCAGGCGCAGGCGATTGTGGTGGCGATGTTGATAGCGGTGGGTTTGAAGAACTACCACCACCAATCTCCTCACGAATATCAAGGCCACCAATCTTTGGGAACGGCAGCGGGACCTGGTCGCCGGAGCGGCGAACCTCTTCTGGCAGTTCTGGGACAGACGGCGGTGGAGAGCTGGTCATCCTGCAAAATCTCACAGAAACACACAACCAAGAAAGAAAAATTCGAGATAATTTGAGAGGAGTAAGGAGTCTGAGAGTTGTAATTCGAAAGGGGTTTTGGAATTGTGAGCAAACGGTAAAAAGGATGCAGCTTTTTATCCCTAAAAAAAAAGACCGTTGCACTAGGAGAGAGAGGGTAGAAATAAAAGGAAATTCCTAAAATAATTAACCGGTTGTTTTTAGGAGTTGAAACACGATTTTTAATTCCTTTATATAAAAGCACCACTCCCCTTCAAATTGGGCCACATAATCCCATTAACACGCCCATTATCTTCCCCTTTTTAAAAAAAAAAATAAAATTGCACAATTCGAACTACAAAATAGGCCTAAATACAGAGCTGATTTTTAATGAACCATCAGCACAGTTGAACCTATCTTGTGCAATGTTAATTTTCACTCACCAAATTCATCTCATTATTACCTGTCCAGCCATCCGATTATAACTCCACTGAAACACTTGGTTAGTTCAATTCCAAAACAAAATTAAGAGATCTCAAGTAAGACAAAAACACAAGAAACAAAACGCACAGCAAGATGACATCTTCACAAAGTATGAATGTCCTAGGTAATGCCTAAGAAACATGACCTAAAAGGTTAAAACAGAACACAATATGATTTCAGTGTTTTGATCCAATGTTGCTTTTTATTACTAACAACATTATAAACCAACATTGCCTTAGGTGAAGTCAATGGAAACTTGCCCCTTAACCCAAGTTAATGACTACGTCAAAATCTCTCAAGAAGGCAATTTATAAATATTGGAGCATTTTTGAGTCCAGATTTTCTTCATCCTTGAAGGGATTTAAATCTTTTAATCTTCAGCGATTGCTGTCAAACACCTCTTGTTTTTTGGACCTGGGAGAAAACCAGTTTCGGCGGGCAAGTCCCACAATCACCTACTTTTGAAGAGGTTGGTTCTTTTTGTCATTACTTTTATTACAACAGAGGACCTTATTGCACTTTCAATCAACCTCAATGCATTAGTATAATGTATGAAAAGAAAAATAAAAATGCATGCAAAATTATACAGATGTTGTGACTGATGTTGATAAGTAGTGTCACAACATCACAAACCAACATTGGTTAGACAATGCACATATCGAGATCTCTTCTCAAACGAGAGAAGGTCTCGTAATCTAATGCCTTAGTGAATATGTCAGCCAGCTGATTATCAGTTCCAATATGTTCAAGGCTAACAATCTTCCTCTCAACTAAGTCTCGAATAAAGTGGTACCTTATGTCAATGTGTTTGATTCGAGAATGCTGGACTGGATTTTTGGAGATGTCAATGGCACTGGGATTGTCACACAACACCGTCAAGATACTACTATGCAAACCATAGTCTTCAATCATTTGGTTCATCCACAGTAATTGTGTGCACGCACTTCCAACTGCAATGTACTCGGCTTCACCTGTAGAAAGAGAAATATAATTTTGCTTTTTGCTGTACCAAGAAATTAGATTATTCCCCAGAAAAAAATATCCTCCAGTAGTACTCTTCCTATCTACTACATCCCCAGCCCAGTCCGAATCAGTGACACTCTTCATATGACAAGAAATAGAAATCAAAAGTCTTACCGACTCAATTCGAGCAACAGGGGCAAATGTCTCATCAAAATCAATTCCTTCAATTTGCGTATACCCTTGTGCGATAAGTCGAGCTTTATTCCTCACAATGTTGCCTGCTTCATCAGTCTTGTTCTTGAATATCCACTTGGTCCCCGTCACGTGAGCACTTTCTGGCCGTGGAACAAAATCCCACACATCATTCTTGGCGAATTGGTCCAGCTCCTCTTGCATAGCCCGAATCCAGAATTCATCCTTGAGTGCATCCTCCACGCGCTTGGGCTCTATTTCAGAAAGGTACAAAGACTCACGAATCTTAGAACAATTGGTAGACAAACATACATACCTGACCATTTCCTTGAAATTTATTTGTCTTCGTCTTGTACTTCTTTCATCCATATCACCAATGATTTGGCCCACTGGGTGGTTTTTCTGGATTCTGGATGGAATGTCCCTCTGATGAAGATCAATGGGATCTGTTGGATCTTCTTTCTCTGAATCAGAATCAGATTCTGCAACTTGGCTCGATGTTGGTACCGATGTTGGTATCCCAGTATCAACATGGTTATCAACATCACTCAAATCTCTGAGTTCAGCAGCTGCATCTTTGTTCTCAATACCTGCACCATCAACTGAAGTAGGAGTGACACTACCTTGAGGGTTTTGATCATAAACCAGATCATTATCCTCGACAGGCTTGACTCCGCTCGTTAGATCATCAAACTTGACATTTACTGACTCAAACATACTTTGAGTTCGAAGGTTAAACAACCTATATGCATGACTATTTTGGGAATAACCCATAAAAATACACTTATCACTTTTTGAGTCAAGTTTAGCAAGATGATTCCTATCGTTAAGCACATAGCAAATACATCCAAACACATAAAAGTAGCTCAAGTTAGGTTTCTTCCTAATCAACAATTCGTCGGGAGTTGCACATGAACCTGGTCTAAAATAAGCCCTATTCGTGATATGACATGCAGTGTTCATTGRTTCAGCCCAAAATCGTTTAGCTATCCCATTAGAAATAAGCATAGTTCTAGTCATCTCCGCTAGAGTTCTATTCTTACGTTCAGCTACGCTATTTTGTTGAGGGGTAATTGGAGAAGAAAATTCATGACTAATACCCTCAGAAGTGCAGTACTTCAGAAAAGATGCGTTTTCAAACTCCTTTCCATGATCAGTTCTAATCCTACCAATTTTCACATTAAACCTTACACATAGTTTCTTTGCAAGTTTTTTGAAAGCCTCAAACGTTTCAGATTTTTCTTTTAGAAACTCTACCCAAGTAAACCTAGAAAAATTATCAACAATTACGAGAACATACCTCTTACCACCAAGTCTCTCAACTTCAAGTGGTCCCATGAGATCCATGTGAAGCAATTCAAGACATGATAATGTAGTGAGACTTTGTTGGACTGGATGTGGCACTCTAACCTTCTTTCCTTTATGGCATGCCTCGCACACTGGAATGATCTTGGTGTTGAGCTTAGGCAGCCCCCTCACAGCTTCTTCCTTGGCCAACCTGTCCATCATCTTGTAATTTACATGTCCAAGCTTTTGATGCCATAGTTCTGCATCACTAAATTGGGACAACCTGCAAAAAGCATCACTATGAATTTGGTAGTAATTATCTGAAGTTCTTTTCCCGGTGAGAATACACAATCCATTCTCCTCATAAACTTCACACTTTTCACGGTTGAATTTAACGCTGAACCCTCCATTGCACAATTGACTTATGCTGATCAAATTTGCTGTAAGTCCTTCTACTAGCAGCACATTTTCCAGTGTAACAATGCAAGGAACGTGGAGAGTCCCTTGGCAAACGATTTGGCCATTTGCGCCTCCTCCATACTTCACTTTTCCACCTCTAAATATGACAATGTTGGAAAGTAATTCTTCTGAGCCTGTCATATGCTTCGAGCATCCACTATCAAAATACCAGGCTCCAGGGACAAGAGACCTAAGGAAGGTATGGATCATATTTTACTTGACACTGTTTTTCTTGACCCACACTTGTTTGTATCTGATGTTGGTAGCGCGGTTACCAACATTGGACTTGTCAGTCACATTTTTTCTCTCTCGCCAATGATCTTCCAGCAAAAGGGCCGAATGTGCCCTAGTTCTCCACAATGATGACACACGAGATGTCTCCTCCTCCTCTTGTGAAGTTTGGAAGATTTTCGTTCTTGACTCGACACTTGCGTTGGCTGACTTGGCTTGAAACCTATTCCATGCTTAGAGGACTCTGGGAAGCTAACTTGCAAAATTTCATCAAACTTCGCCTTACCTTTGTTTAGATTTGAAATGGTTCCTCGAACAGTGGTCAGCTCATTCTTCATTTTTTCAAGCTCAGTATCCTTCTTGGTGAGAGATGTTTCCAGCCGGACAATGATGTCAAGCTGATCCTCCTTTTCTTTGGTTAGCTTTTCTACTTCTTTTTCGAGCTCTTTGGCCTTGAGTACCTGTTTACTCCAACTGATAAACAATTTCTGGTGGTCAACACTCAGCTGCTCGTATTCCTCATAATAATCAGTGGTCTCGGCATTCAGGCACACGATGTTGTCTGCAAGCAAACCAACATGAACATCGTCGTCCCACACAACATGGGAAAATAAAGCTGGAACGGAATCAGTTGACTCAGAATCATTAACATCTTCGGTGAAATCTGTAGCGACCATGCTTTTCTTTCTAAGAGTGTTGGGACACTCGTTCTTGTAATGTCCCCAACCTTTGCATTCGTGGCATTGAATCTCGTTGAGTGGTTTTGTTGAACTGGACACATTGGAAATTGAATTTGTGGACTGAGATCGTGGAAGAGTACGTCCAGTAAACTTTGGAGTGGATGTCTGTGTCCTGTTCCTTGGATTTGAGCTTCCAAAATTGTTCTTTTTCTTCAAGAAATTGTTGAAGCGTTGAGTCACAAAGGCCAGTTCATCTTCTCCGAGAGTAGTTGTCTCCATCTTTTTAATAATTCCATTAAAATCAAAATCTTCGTCATCTTCATCATCGACTGCAATTGAATCGGAAGAAAAAGCAACATTCTTCTCTTTCGAGCTAGAGCTAACGTGTTCCATCTCATATTGCTTGAGATTTCCAACTAAGGTGTTGAAATCGATGTTATCAACATCTTTGGATTCTTCTATGGCCACCACCTTCATGCTATATTTCTTCGTAATGGATCTCAGCAATTTTCCTACAAGACGGGAATTAGTTATGGGCTCACCAAGCTCTCTGCACTCTTCAGTTATTTCCGCCAATCTTACGGAGTAGTCCAAGATTGACTCTTTCTCATCCATTCTCATAGCCTCGAAGGTGGATATGAGCATTCTTAATCTGGATTTCTTTACGCTTGCAGTTCCTTCACACACCCTCTGTAGTGCGTCCCATGCATCCTTTGCTGACTCGCAATTCTTGATGATGCGGTAATAGCTTGCATCTGCATAGCCACACAAGGTGTTGATGCATTTGGAGTTCCGATTTGCAGCAGTTGCTTCATCAGCAGTCCATTCTTCCTCCTTTTTGGGAATGGTATCGCCTTCGCCATCCGTGACACGTGACTTTTCCCATCCAATGAGGACAGTTTTCCAAACACGCTCGTCAATGCTTTTCAAGTGCCATCTCATTCTCTGTTTACAGAGAGAATAATTCTCACCATTAAGGATTGGGGGCCTTGGGTTGCCTTGAGCATCCATAGCACCTAAAAAAATAAGGATCAATACTTAAGAGGTTAAGTAACCTGCTTGCCAATTGTATAATTTGAAGGTCTATGAATATAAGAATAATTCTCAGATTCACGATGTTGTTAATCAATGTTACCAACATCAGTTAACAACATCGACCAGAGTAAATTAAATTTATGCAGCGGAAATTAAAATACGAGAACATGATTAAACAAATTCAGTTCACAAGTAAAAGTACTTGTGAACTTGAGTGTACAAACCCGAAAACCATATTACTTTCTTTTTAAATTCAATACAAAATATAAAGTAATATATGAAAACTAAATATCAATAAACTTGATACTAAATACTTGTTGCCGGAATGGCAAGATTTTCTTCGTCGGTCACGCAACTTTAAAAATCTTGTTTTTCACGAACGTTGGCTTCAAGTAGATATCACTTCTTCGTGTTCTTCTTCTTTGCGTCTTGCGCCGTGCGACCTTTTCTCAAGAATTCCGTGCGTCTTGATCTCTCAAAAATCCATGCGATAAGTGTATTCAAGTATTAGGAGTTCTTGTGTTTTAAATAGACAATCTAGAATCCTAAACTTGGTAAAAACTTAAAAACAAATCCTAAACACAATGTAGGAATAATTAAAGTCTTGTGCATAAATTAGGTAATATAATATTGTCCTAAATCTAGTTTCCTAACTTATTTTGTGCCCAAGAAAGGCAAATAACAAAATAGAATTATTGTCAAAAATAAATTTCTCAACAGTTTCCTTCACGATTTTGGTTACGACTTCAACTGGAACCGTTTGATTTTTATATTATTTTTATTTTTTATATTATTTAAACTTAAATAAAATATTTAACCATATATAAATCTATAATACTATTTATAAATATAATACACTATGTATTTTATATTAAAATAAAAAAGAACAAAAAAATCAAGGAACCGACAATCGGTTTCGATTACGATTTCAGAATCATCGGTTTAACGGATTTTTAAAGCCTGAAACCATAATCAGAATCTTTAAAGTCAGTTTCGGTTGCGGAACCGCTGACCACGATTTCAGGTTTTGAACCGTTGACTACGATTCTAGTTACGAATTTGAACACGGTTCCGGTTCCATTTAGCCATGTCCATGCGTAAGTTGTAACTTACGGAATACGATGAGAATGAAATGTAGATGGTTGAACGGCAGAAGAAAAGTGTTTTTGATCCTTCTCCCAACCTTGGCTGAAAATAATTGAAGTATGTTTTTGTCTTTTTACTGACCTAAAATGGCATTATTTGAATAAATGAATGCAGGGTTCATTTTGGTAACCAAGAGACAAAAAATGTAGTATATTTCTAATTTTTTCATAATAATAATAATAATAATAATAATAATATGCAAAGCTACAACATATTCTCTCAAACAGGCTTTTTTGTTGGCCGCTCGACTATGGAGGCACTGATCGGCGGCTCCGCTCCTGGCGCCACATTCGAACTGTATTCACTGGAGTCATCGAAGCAACTCAGAAAGCTACGAGTTTCAACTCTGATTTGCGCCGCTTAAATTTGACTCTCGATTCCTAAAGCTCGCAATCGAAGATATAAAGAGGTTTGGCAGAATTTTTGAGACATAGCCGCTCGAAACCAAAATGTTCGCCGATCAATTGAACAGAGCATGATTCTCGTTCAGAAATGAGTCGATGTCAAGCGAAATGTGTTTATAAAGTTGTACTACTCCTGGAAAGTGAGTAGATTGGGTTTTGAGCTTTTGAGGTTTTTCCGAATTGAGTTGCAGGTTTTTCATCTAAGAGAGATGAAGATGGTATCTGTAGGGGTGTATCAGATAGCCGCACAGCTGGAGATGAGTGTGACTGGTGGGACCAGCTCTAATCGTTTTGCGGGGTGGTGCAGTGCACCGGGAGCACGATGTCAATGCGGCTCCGATGTTGAACTTATTCGTTGGACACCGTGCTTCTACTTATTTAACTTTTTTGCTTCAATTCACAACTATACAAGTAGAGATATTAAAACTGATAAAACCGACCAGTTTCTTAACTGGCGATTATAAATAATTGGTTATGATTCTGATTTTGGCCGGTTCTTGGTTCGATTTAAATCGCCGATTTTTTTTTCTGTTTATTATTTATTTTAATTTATAAAAAACAACAAGAATGAAAAAACGAGTTAAAAACTAAACGAAAAACTTATATATTTTTTTAAGAATTAAGTTTAAAAAAAAGATTTTTAAAAAATGACTTGATTTTAATTCTAATATTTTTAGAAATTAAAATTTAAAATTTTGATATTGGAATTAAATTGCCTACTACGTATCCTCATAAAGGAAGTAAAGTTCACGTAGTTCAGATTTATTTAATTTTGAAAAAAAAAAGTTAAAATTTTTTTTTTTTTAAAAACGACTTGATTTTAATTCTAACATTAGAAATTAAAATTCAAGATTTTATTGTAATTAAATTGCCTAAGTGATGTGGCCTGATTAGCCAGACCTGAATTGGGGTAAACCTGAATTGAGATTACTATGGAGAAAACCAGGAGGCTAGGCCAGCCCTGTCCATGAGAAGACCTGGTCTGGTCCTCTCAGATGGAGCTAGAGACATAGCAAGCGCAGGATCATCTCAGCCCAGGAATTGTCTTGATCTGGATCCCTTACGAGATAATCATAAAAGGGCAGGCCTAGGGCAGATCAGGTTCCCTGGTCTCCCAGGAGGGGATAAGTGGGACCACTTGTTCCAAAATGATTGCGTAACGGACCTTAATTCGCGGCCTTTGTTTCCGAGATCACGTATGGGGTCCCCACTGGGAAAACTATAAATACATCAGTCTCAAGGCTGAGAGAGGTATGTCTTTTCTTGTGCATTCCTTTCCTTGCTCACTGAAATTCTCCATACGCTTATCTAATTTAAGCATCGGAGTTTTACATCAGGTGAAGGTTTGGTTCCGGGTATAATCAAGTTTTTAGGGTGAAACAATTGGCGCCGTCTGTGAGAAAGTCGTTCAAAGCTAAGACGTGAGTAACACATGGATTCGGCGGGGCTCCGACGAAATCTGATGGCGGAGTTGGGTGGTACACCTAGCTCTGCCGCACCGTGGGGTATGCTAAAACCCACGGGACCATCGGTGACAAGGCTAGCAGCGGCAGAGACAAGGCCATCAGCAGCAGCCTGGACAAGCGTCATGTAACCGCCTGGCGGATCTGCACAAGCTGACGGTGGACCGATGCATGATGCCTTTATCAGGCAATTATCGGATCTTATTGGTAAGGCTGTGGAGGTGGCTGTCGAGAGGAAGTTCACAGAATTCTGGACGCCCCTGTCTAAAGCGCCCCCGTCCCAGACTGTCCCGCCGCCGGAGACAGAGCCACCGCGCGCCCAGCGCACGGCCCGGACTCCTCTCCAGGACGAGGAAGAGAATTTTTCCGCTTCTGCAAGCGAAACTTCGAGTCAAACCAACCCGGACCTCACTGAGCAAATTCAAAATTTGCAGAAAGAGGTAGAGGGAGTTCAAGAGAAAAGTGGTAGGCACAGGGATGGCGCCGGCACGGAGAGGCACACCGTTCACTGCAGAGGTCATGCGTGATGATGTACTAGCCTCTTACATATCCCTAGGCTTTGAGTACAACGGGACGACAGACCCGTGGGATCACTTGAGCCGGTTTGAAATCGCAGCAGCGGTGCCTAAATTCTCAGATGCGGTTATGTGCCGGGTCTTCCTAATGACCTTCACCAAATCGGCCAAGCTCTAGTTTAGCCAGCTGCCCCCGCGCTCTATAAGTAACTTTGATGAATTCAGCTCGGCGTTCCTGCACCAATTTACCAGCTGCAGGAAATACCAGAAAATACCGCTGGAACTGTTCAGCCTGAAACAAAAGAAGAATGAAAATTTACGTGCATACATCAAGCGATTCACAGATGCAAAATTAGAGGTGCCATCAGCATCTAAGGAGCTCTTGGTTAACGCGTTAGCACAAGGGCTTAGGAGGGGTGAGTTTTTCCAGTCGTTGGTAGTAAAGCCAGCGCTGAAATTCAGCGAGCTCCTAGAACGAGCAGAAAAGTACATCCACCTGGAGGAGGCCTTAAAAATCAAGGAAGAGGGAGAAAAGAAGAGAGACCGATACGACAGAGAAGAAAGGGTGCCGATGAAGAGGTCCAGGCCAGATCTAGCGAGAGGACGACCTCGTTTCGACAAACACACGCCCCTGGCAACACCTCAGGGGGAGATCTTTCAAGCGATAAAGAGGCACCCCGATCTTAAGTGGCCCAAAACTTACTCTCAAACGCCGCGGAAAGAAAGGTCTGACCAATTCTATCGGTACCATAATGAGTACGTCCATGACATAGACCAGTGTACTCATCTGAAAGACGAATTGGAGAGAAGGGTGCAGGCTGGGCACCTCAAAGAGTTCGTGCGGATGCAAAGGGAAGAGCCCAGGCCTGACTCCTATACGAAAGGTCGGTCTCAGGAAAACAGGCGTAGTTTGGACAACCGCATTGCTGGGAGAAGAAATGATCAGGCGCAGGAAGTGCGGGGAGAGATCCTCATGATCACAGGGGGAAAATGGAATGAACATTCCAGATGAACCCAGAATAACTATGTGTGTGCTGCGAATGTTTGTTTTGGTTCCAAGTCCGAATGTTTGTTTTGGTTCCGAAGATGAAGATGGGATCCTAGCTGCCCATATGGATGCCTTAGTCATCACGGCTGCCATAACTAACTATAATGTCCGGCGAATCTTTGTGGATACGGGGACTTCAGCGGATATTATATTTTATGACTGCTTCAGGAAAATGAACTTGAACGTGGAATTGGAGGAAGTCACAACCTCGCTGGTGGGATTTGCAGGAGGAGCGTTGAAACCTCTGGGTGCAGTTAATCGCTTGGTCACGCTAGGGGAGGAGCCATTCAAACAGACCAGGACTGTCTGGTTCTTGGCAGTAGATGCAGCCTCTTCTTGCAATGTTATGATGGGAAGACCGTCCCTAAGCAAATTCCAGGCAGTAATTTTGGTCTACCACATGAAGTTGAAATTCCCAGCTCAGGATGGAGTGGGTGAGGTCCGAGGAGACCAGTACACATCACGCCAGACATACGTGGAAAACATTCGGCGGAATGAGGAAGAGAGACAGGCCAAGAGGGCCAGAACAGTAGAAGACAGACCTGAGCTAATCCACAGAGAGGAGAGTTTAATGACTGTGGAGGTAGTCCCGGGGGATGATAGTCGAGTCCTCTGTGTCGGGACGACCCTCAGCCTTGAAGTGTTGGTAGATCTGGTAGCCCTACTGCGGAATAGTGTTGACATATTCGCCTGGTCTCCCCAGGACCTGGTCGGAATAGATCTAGTGGTAGTCGAGCATCACCTCAATATCAGCCCGACAGTAAAGCCGGTCAAACAAAGAAAGCGTAACTTTGGACCAGAAAAGGAAGCCATTATTGAGGCAAAGGTGGATAAACTCTTGAAGGCTGGGCATGTCCAGGAAATATAATTCCCAGAATGGCTCTTTAACGCAGTCCTGGTACCAGAGACAAAGGAGGATTGGAGTATGTGCATAGATTTCCGTGACCTTAACAAGGCTTGCCCTAAGGACCATTATCCGTTGCCGAAGATAGACCAGCTGGTCAATTCTACTTCGCCTTGCGAGCTCCTCAGTATGATGGATGCTTCGCAGGGATATCACTAGATTAGGTTAGCCAAGGATGACCAGAAGCAGGTTAGTTTTATAACTACGAAAGGAACTTATTGCTATGTGGTCATGCCGTTTGGGCTTAAGAATGCGGGGGCTACATACTAGCGATTGGTGGACAGAATGTTCAAAAATCAGCTCGGGCGAAACATGGAAGTCTATGTAGACGACATGTTGGTGAAGAGTGTGAAAGCAACCTCACATGTGGATGACCTGAGGGAGACCTATGATACCCTGAGGAAGTACAAGATGAAGCTCAACCCCAAGAAATGCATGTTTGGGGTAAGAGCTGGAAAGTTCCTGGGCTACATGGTCACAGAGAAGGGTATCGAGGCTAACCCCGAAAAGGTTAGAGCTATCATGGAAATGCAGGCCCCGAGGAATGTCAAGGAAATGCTTTGTTTGGCGGGTCAAATTAATGCCCTGAGCAGACTCATCTCCTGCTCAGCTGAGAAAAGCCTACCATTCTTCCAGGCCTTGCGTAAGAAGGCTCGGTTCAAGTGGACTGATGAGTGCGAGGAGGCGTTTCGGATGTTAAAAGAGCACTTGGCTAGCATGTCGCTGCTCACCAAGCCAATTCAGGGAGAGCCTTTAATCCTGTACTTGTCTGTCGGCCGGCAGGCCGTGAGTTCAGTCTTGCTTAGAGACGAAGGCAAAGTACAGAAGCCGGTATATTATTGGAGCAAATTATTGCATGATGGTGAAGTTCGATATGTGGAGGTGGAACGAGCAATGCTAGCCCTGGTCAGCACGGCGCGTAAGATGCGACCATACTTTCTCTCACATAACATAATAGTGCGGACCAACCTACCATTGAAGGCCATCATGGACAAGCCAGAGGCATCAGGACTGCTGGTCAAATGGATAATTGAGCTCAGTGAGTTCGATATAACATTCGAAGCTAGAACAACCATAAAAGCCCAGGCGTTGGCTGATTTTATGCAGGAAACGACCAGCTCTCCTGAGGACAAAAAGGAATGGACAATTTTTACGGATGGTTCAGTAGGGAACCTAGGTTGCGGTCCAGACATAGTATTGATTGACTCGGCAGGTGTGGCTACGGAATACGCAGTACGGATGAACTATACTCTGTCCAATAACGCAGCTGAGTATGAGGCTCTCTTGAGAGGAGTTCAAATGGCAAAGGATTGGGGGCAGAGCAGGTATACACAAGGGTTGATTCGCAGCTTTTGTGTAGACAAATAAATGGAGACTTCGAGACTAGAGATGAACACATGCAGAGATACCTAGCTCATTTCAGGGAATTAGCCAAGGACATGAGGACCGTGACTGTCCTCCAAATCCCTAGAGAAGAGAACACCAAAGCAGATTACTTAGCCAAGGTTGCTAGTTCAGTCGTCGATTGTCGGGAGAAAGTAATCACTCTATTGATGGCAGACCAGGAATTTGGGAGAGAGCAAGTATGTTCAGTAAATGAGAAAGAGGACTAGTGCTCTCCCATCAAGGCTTATTTGGAAAAGGGAGAGCTTCCGGAAGACAAGAGAGAAGGAGTGAAGGTGATAACCAGGTCTGCCCGATTTTGTTTGATTAAGGGGATGTTGTTTCGGAGGGGATTTGGGCGTCCTCTGTTACGGTGCCTAAGCTTAGAGGAGGGCACCCATGTCCTCAAAGAAATCCATGAGGGCTGCTGTGGCAATCATATGGGAGCAAGAGCCTTGGTCAGTAAGATAACGCGAGATGGCTATTTCTGGCCATTACTGCGAAAAGAGGCTGAGGACTTTGTCAAGCGATGTGAAAAATGCCAAAAGATGTCTCCCTTGACTCATCAACCATCAGAGGAGCTCATGACTATGAGCTGTCCCTGTCCCTCTGCGAAGTGGGGGATAGACCTGGTCGGACCATTCCCAATGGCCCCAGCTCAGAAGAGACTTTTAATTGTGGCAATTGATTACTTTAGCAAGTGGGTTGAGGCGGAGGCCCTGGAAAAAATTACAAAAGAGGCGGTGATGGGCTTAATTTGGAAAAACATCGTATGCCGGTTTGGCACTCTAAGGGTAATGGTCTCGGATAATGGTACCCAGTTCATGGGAACCAAAATCAAGGCTTGGTGCACTAAAATGAAAATTCAGCAACACTTCACATCTATTTACCACCCACAAGAAAATGGACAAGTTGAAGTGACCAACCGCATCCTTGTCCAAGGATCAAATCACGCTTAGAAAGGTCAGGGGGAAAGTAGGTAGAAGAGTTAAGTTCGATACTTTGGGCCTACCGTACTAATCCTAAAGAAAACACGGGTGAAACCCCCTTCAGCTTGGTTTATGGCATGGATGCCGTTATCCCTGCGGAGATCAGCCTTGAAACACACCGGGTACAAAACTTTGATGAAAATCAAAACAACTCACTAGTGCAGGACGCGCTAGATTTAACTGATGAAAAGAGAGATCGGGCAGCTGTCAGGATGGAGCTTGTACGAGGGCAAATTCGGGCGGCTTATAACAAAACGGTCCGAAGAAGATATTTTCAAGTGGGAGACCTGGTTTTACGAAGGTCTGATCTAGGAAAAACCTAGGGGAAGTTGGATGCTACATGGCAAGGGCCATTTCGGGTCACACAGATCTTGGCTGGTGGTGCTTACAAGCAGGAGGAAATGGATGGGACTGAGATACCCCGAGCCTGGAATATTTCGAATTTACGTAAATTTCATGTGTAATATGATTTTGCAAAGTTTATTTATATAATAATGATGTATGTTCATTCTTGTTTGCCAACTAATAGACCTCTTTCAAGCCAGGATTGGCTAAGGGCGGATGCCCCATTTTTTCCTGACCTAATTGTCAGTTTAAGCCAGGATTGTCTAAGAGCAGATGCCCCATTTTTTCCTGACCTGATTGTCAGTTTAAGCCAGGATTGGCTAAGGGCGGACGCCCTCGATTTTGCCTGACCTTATTGTCAGTTTAAGCCAGGATTGGCTAAGGGCGGATGTCCCATTTTTTCCTGACCTGATTGTTAGTTTAAGCCAGGATTGGCTAAGGGCGGATGCCTCATTTTTTCGTGACCTGATTATCAGTTTAAGCCAGGATTGGCTAAGGGCGGATGCCCCATTTTTTCCTGACCTGAATGAAGCTAGGATTGGCTAAGGGCGGAAGCCCATGCAAATTCCTGACCTGATTGTCAGTTTAAGCCAGGATTGGCTAAGGGCGGATGCCCTATTTTTTCCTGACCTGATTGGCAGATGAAGCCAGGATTGGCTAAGGGCGGATGCCCATGCAAATTCCTGACCTGATAGTTAGCTTAAGCAAGGATTGGATAAGGGCGGATACCCCATTTATTCTTGACCCGATCGTCAGTTCAAGCAAGGATTGGCTAAGGGCGGATGCCCACGAAAATGCCTGACCTGATTGTCAATCCAAGCCAGGATTGGCTAAGGGGGGATACCCCAATCTGCCTGATCTGATTGTCAATCTGAGCCAGGAGCGGCCTGGGGACGGATGTCCCAAATTTCCTGACCTGGTGGTAAGTCTAAAAGCCAGGATTGGCTAAGGGTAAAAACTCTAATTTGCTTGATTTGATTGAATAGATAAAGACAGGAAATAACCAAAGATTACCCAGAATTTCGATGAAAGTATTCTTGCATTCATTACAAAATCTCTGGCAAAGTACATCAAAGGAAAGATTCAAAACGCCTTCTATGAGTGAAAAACAGGCAAATCTGATTACAAATGTAGAAAATAAACAGAAGAACAAAAATTCAAGAAAAGACAAGAAACATCTAGCCATGAGAAGCAGAAGCTCTCCGATCAGAAGACAGAACTCGGCGGACACGCCATAACTCACGCTCGGTCGCATGATAGCACTGGAGATACTTGTCGGCCCGCTCAGAGATGGTATGAGCCTCGCTGGCAGCAACAGACAACCGGTTCACCGACTCCGTCAAGTCGGCCTTCTCCTCCTGCAATTGACGATTCAGCTAACGGAGCTCGGCCCACTCGCGCTTGTAGTGGAGCTTCTTCTGCCTTTTCCTCTCCAGGAGCCATCACATGTAGTTGATTTTCTCCCAGAGAGCGAACAGTTTGTCTGAGAGCTTGAAATTTTCAACGAACTGAGAGAGATATTTTCGTTTCACAGTGTCAAGTTCTTCAAGCAAGGAAGGAGAAGCCATTGTGGAAATTGAAAGATAATAAATCACAAGTGCGCATATATAAAGGAAAAGGAAGCACGTGCCATAGAATAAAAGTACTAGGGTTTCTGGAAAACCAGGAAACCCTAGGATATCAAGAGTCATTACAAGACAAAAAGTTATTATAAATCAAACATTGTTCAGAATATGAGTACATAAAAGTAGACCAGACACACAGGCAAACAAACAGGTCTGACTAAAGAAAACAAAGAGAGTGACCCTAGACCTAGAGCCTGGCATCCAGCTCCTCTGCGAGCTGCTCCACAGCCTCCTCTGCGAAAGCGCCCAGAGAGGCCCCGTCTGGCAGCTCACCCAGACCTGCGAAGGTGGGGGGAGGGAGTAGAAACAGGAAGGGCTAGGGCGAGAGCCTGGTCTGGTTGAGACTTCTCTGGTTCAGAAGGATAGAGAGTGGAGAAGACATGCTCGGCGAACTCAGCTGCCCCAAGTGTATGCAAGAGATCTCGCTCCGGAGCATAAGAAAAAGAAGTTGGCTCAGGAGGAGTCTTCAAGGGCAAGTCCCGATCAAAGGGGAGCCCAGGATGGTCTGCGGCCCACTTGGCTTGCGCGTCCAAGGCAAAATAATAATAACCCATAGCCTCTGGAACGAGCAATGAGTATAGCTCCTTGGACCCCAGAAAAGCTTATCAAGCCTCTTCCCTGGTGTGCTGGACTAATTTTAAACCCTTTACAGAGTTTAGAAACTCGGTCTCCCACCCTTCTCGGGCTTTCGCCAGAGCTTCATTAGCTAGGCTCCTAGCCTCCGCTAGGGCTTCGTCTCCCGCCTCGCTGCGAGCCATCTCCACCATCTTTGCCTCGACCTTCTTCACCTCGGCCAGCTCCTCCCTGAGCTTTTTCAGCTCAGCCCATCGCTCCTTAGCTAGAGCACAAAAAAGATGCTCCTTCTCAACTATCTTTGTTCTCCTTGATCACATCGGGCTGCATCATGTAAGTCTCGACGTGCGTGGACAAGATAGCCTTCTTGGCAGGCGCCTAACCATTAGAAAAGGAGGTTAATACATGAACGAAATGAGAAAAGATGAATGAAAAATGAAAAGGGAGTTTATCCGGGCCTCATCTTGGCACCATGACTCCAGGAGCTCGCGGTCAGTCATTTTCTCTAGGACGTGGCAGTCCGAGGAAGGACATTGCCCCCGCACAAACTGGAGCGCCACCTCTCCTAGGCACTTCAAGACAGAAATGTGGATGAAGAGATTGGTGTTGAGGGTGGTGGGTGCCGTGAACGAGGGGGGGCGCCTGCCCTGGGCGGTTATGGGCCTCTTGGACAAGGGGGTGTCGTCCTCTTCGGGCTCAGAGGTGGGGCTCACGGCCGCATGAGAAGGATTGGAGCCCTGGACTTAAGGAGAGGAGGAGGAGCCCACTTCCTGAGCTCCCGGTTTCAGAGCAGTCTCTGACCCTTGCTTGCAGGCTGCTATCATCTGGCGCATCATACTTGCTGAAAAAAAAAAAGAAAAAAGAAAGACAAGAGTGTTAAAAATTTACGAGAATTAACTCGGAGGGCGGACCAGGATAAGAGAGACCTTACCAATCTCGTGAGTCAGAGGACTTGTCTCCTCTCGCTCATTAAAAAAGTCTAAAACAAAGGGAAAGAGGAGTTGAGTTACATGAAGAGGATTCACGTTAAGGGTGGAAATGATTTTTTGCAGGCGAGGAGACCTGTTTGCCGCGGATAGATGACGATAAGAAGGTAGCTTCTCGATGGGCTTAGGGTCAAAATCCCAATCTCCATCACAATATACAAAAAAGAATTTCTTTCTCCAGGCTTTATTGGAGGAAGGGAGCCCATACATGAAGTGAACTCCAGGTCTGGCGCTGAGGTAGAAGCAGCCAGGGTGGGAGCTCTTAGCTTTATAGATCTGATAGAAGGTATGAGCTATAGGGTCCAGACCAACATACCGCATGGACAGGTTATATCCTACAATAATTCTAAAGGAGTTGGGGGTAAGCTGAAAAACAGGGATTTTGTACATTGCGGCGATTTCCAGCATTAAATGGTTTACGGGAAGATGCAAACCCGCCTGGAATTGATCGACATAGAAAGTCAACCAACCAGCCGGCGCTTGGCATACCAGAATACCCGTCGGAGGGCTATAAGGATCAAATTGTTCGGGAAATTTATATTTATGGCGAATTTCCTCGATGGATCTTTCGCTGAGAATGGAGGTGATTTTTGGATGGTCAGGGACCGGCGGAGGGTATTCAAGAGACGACGAGGAAGAAGTGGCGGCCGCTGCGGCCGCCGAGGGAGAAGATGGCGATGAGGAGGCTATTGCCGCCACTGCCGGAGGGGAATACGGCGAGGATGAGGAGGCTAATGCCGCCGGAGAAGAAGAAGTAATAGGAAGAGCATCGAGAGGATAAGATGACGACGACATTGTCGGAAAAGTAATATAAGAGAGGGAGAAAGTACCTGGCATGTGAGAGTGGTCGGAGAAACTGAAAGCCTGAAATTTGCTAGATTGCTAGAGAGAAACGGAAGCTCGAGAGTATTTTGCAAAAGTAAAAATACGAAAAGTGAAGAAGAGAGAGAACACGGCGAGAATAAAAGATAAAGGGATAATTTCAAAAAAAATAGAAATCGAGGAAAAAGCGGGATTTGATGGGAACCCCGCATTTAATATCGGGCAGTTGAACAGTACCCTAAGTGATGAGCTGGAATGCCAACCGTTGTGGAGT
The DNA here is from genome assembly GCA_014905375.1 of Phtheirospermum japonicum. Classification (NCBI taxonomy): domain Eukaryota; kingdom Viridiplantae; phylum Streptophyta; class Magnoliopsida; order Lamiales; family Orobanchaceae; genus Phtheirospermum; species Phtheirospermum japonicum. The sequence goes on along the minus strand of BMAC01000816.1, from coordinate 83,087 downwards.
AGGTCACACGTCACTGACATATCGGGGGTATAGTACTTGGAAAGACATGTAAGTATTGTAACCGTCCTAGGATATGGACTGACGCTAATAATGCCAATGATTAACTCTGACCAAAAGGCGGATTTTTCGGGATCTGAACAGATACGGAAAAGGAAAGGACGTGTGGGGCTCTGGTTGTGCCTAGAAAGAGTCTTGACAGATCTACCCCAACCATTTCGGGGGGAGGAGTTGATGTGGCCTGATTAGCCAAACCTGGATTGGGGTAGACCTAAGTTGAGATTACTAAAGAGAAGACCAGGAGGCTAGGACAACCCTATCCATGAGAAGACCTGGTCTGGTCCTCCTAGATGGAGCTAGAGATATAGCAAGCGCATGATCATCTCAGCCCAGGAATTGTCCTGGTTTGGATCCCTTACGAGATAATCATAAAAGGGCAGGCATAGGGCAGATCAGGTGCCCTGGTCTCCCAGGAGGGAAAAAGTGGGACCACTTATCCCAGATTGATTGCGTAATGGCCCTTGATTCGCGGACTTTGCTTCCGAGATCCCGGATGGGGTCCCCACTGGGAAAACTATAAATACCTCAGCCTCAAGGCTGAGAGAGGTATGTCTTTTCTTGTGCATTCCTTTACTTGCTCACTGAAATACTCCATACGCTTATCTGACTTAAGCATCGGAGAGGTTTCCACCAGAAAACCTCCGGTGGTCCTTTTCTGACGTATTTGTGGGTGGAGGTCAGGTTTACATCAGGTGAAGGTTTGGTTCCAGGTATAATCAAGTTTTATGGGTGAAACACTAAGTATACTCATAAAAGAATCAAAGTTTGCGTAGTTCGGGTTTATTTTTTTATTTAATAAAAAGAGTTTTTAAAAAATATTTTTTTTAAAAGGACTTGATTTTAATTTTAATATTAGAAATTAAATTCACGATTTTAAATTAACTTGCCTAAGTATCCTTATAAAATAATCAAAGTTCACGTAGTTATTATACTTACCTTACTTACCTACGTGGATAGTGGAAGAAGCTCGTCTTTATTCATTCACTACTATCGTTGCATTCTGAAGTGGTATCGTAATGGTCGCTCTCTTCACCTTCATCCATCTGTAGTTCTTGTTCTCATTTTTCGGCTGTAATCCAATCATTTACTAACATTTGATTTTCTAAATTTATAGGCAATAAATCATAACGTTGATTATTAAACACAAGACTCCCATGTTAAAGGCTTGTTCAACGGATCCTGTTGAAACAAGAACGGGGAGAACCTCCTTTGCAATTCTAAGAGTGTAGGAAAAATAGTAGTCATTATCGATCAAAACTGCACAAGATCATTAGTACCACAAGTCTTTTTGGGATAGTTTTTGATAAAATTACTTAAATAAGATTCTAATTCTTGAGTTCGACTAGCACTATCCTTTTACCGTTCTCACATAATATCCTCAATAAACCTCATATATGGGGTTAGAACTTGTGGAGGGTCGTTGAACGATGGTCTAACATTAGAAATAGTGGTAGAGGAAGGAGAAGGTGAAAGTGGCGCATTAACATCACTAGAACATTGAGTGTATTCATTAAAAAGAGCAAATAAAAATTGTTTAGTTTGGTGAGTACAACTTAAGGGGTTAGGAGTCTCAATGTCCGAGTTTTGTCAAAAAGGTCTTAATGATTCATAATAAACTGGAAACAAATTTCCTAAACCTTCGGTTCGATAATCCGAGTCTAAAATATTGGCAATAAAAATATTGAGAATGTATAGAAAATATTTGACCCATTTTGTCAACATGCTGACAATGCCTACTTGAGGCGAATCGAGTAAAGTATTACTAATTAGTACAATTTGAATACATTTATCAAGAATAAATGTAAAGGTAGGATAATAAATACCTGATAAAAATCAGTGTTGTGTTGTTAAAAAATTTTAAAAGCGACATCATATTATAACAATCATCTCACATTTGGGTAAATAATACGAAATCGACATCTTCAGTGGAAAAAAAGCATACAATGCTTCTTTATATTCAAAAGAATCATTTGCAGTTTATAAGTTGAGTTCCAATGATTTTCGCACACAAATAAGAAATATTTTGGGATGTAAATGATTCGAGCTTTTGCGTGTGCCTACTTTATAAATAATTGTCAGAAATTTAATAGCTCGCCCGCAAAATAACGGGATCGCGTGTAGGTTTGGCAAGCTTAACTCGAGTCGTCTCTCAAGGACTGACGTTCGGGATTTTTAATATTTGTTTAATCACAATTTTTAAACACGAGAACTTGTATAAAGTGGTTTTTTTTCTGAAATTATTAACTATGAATCGAAAAGAAATACTAATTAACTTTAACTAATTATCTAAATTAATTAAACTAAACTAATTGACCAACTAGCATGAATTGAACTATCACTACGAATATCAAGCACATGAATTCTCAAGAACAAAATTAATTCTAAAATTCCCAAGCAATTGCATATCATAAACCGATTATCAACTATTTATCCAAACTAAGCAATAATTAACTAACATGAACAAATCTCATCACCAAGCATGAACAATAAGAAAACGCAGCAACTATATTAATAATAAAACTGAAAATATCAAAGTCCAAACTCAGCGATTCAAAGTTCAACGACTCTAATTATCAAACGAAAAGCAATAAATACTTAAAAACATGAATTAACTAACAATTAATCTAAGAAAAATAACTAGAGTTTAGAAAACTTATTATTGACTAAAAAGTGCTGAAGGATTGCTGTAGATACGGACTACYAARGGTTGATCTTGGTCGAGAAATTCAGAGKTTGAATGAACGTCTTCGTTTCGGTGCCTTGGATCTTGAATCTTCGACGTAGATCTTGAAAATATATTGGAGGATGTTGGAAATAGGTTTCTTAACCCTAGATAGGTGTTTTGGGTRGTGGGTGTCTGTTTAAACCGAAGTATGAAGGGTTTTTATAGTTATTGTAAGTCTTGGCGCGCAAGAAACCCTAAAATCCGAATTCTGGGCCGTCGCGTCGACGGTGCGTCGACTGACGCGTGCCAGTGCTCGGCGTCGGTGCTGCCTGGGCGTGCGCGTCGACTGGGCGGGTGCGTCGACTGGGTGCGTCGACATCGACGCTTCAGCAAGTTGCGTCGACGTTGCATCAACTGGGTGCGTCGACATCGATGCTTCAGCAAGTTGCATCGACGCTGCGTCGACTGACGTGGATCATGACTCGGTGTCGACGCGCGCAGCTCGGCCGGCGCGCGCAGCGCTCGACAGGCTCGACCGACAGCGCCCGGCAGCGCTCGGCAGCTGTCGGCAGCACTCGGCAGGGGGTCTCGGCAGGCGCCCGGCGTGGCTCGGCAGCGTCGGCAGGCAGCGTTGGCATGGCTCGGCTGGTCTTTCTAGAACGGTTACAGGTAAAAATCCGTTATAGAAAGTCTGACAGTTCTAAATTCTTCAAATCGTGCCCCGTTTTCGCCGAAACTTCAATCGTTGGCCCAACCTTGACTACGTCCAAACCTAAATACCTCAAAACACTTAAATTAAACATAAAATCAAATAATTATAATAAAAATATAATAAAATAAGTTGGAGATAAGAGAATACGAAAACAAGCTCATTTTATCCAGCTTATACCTAAAACAATAATAAAAACTAAATAAAATACTAGCTTAAATCAAGACAAATACACGTTAATCAACTACCCCACGCTTTATTTGTTTGTTCGTCCTCGAACAAACGATAGATTCAAAGTATACAAGAAAGAAAATCAGCTCAAGCAATGAGTCGTGCTATGCTATGTACATAATTTTGAAAATATAGATACAAATAACGCAACGTCAAACACTCCAACGTTATTACATTGTCGCTCCAAAAATAAAATCATGAATCCTCTCAAAAGGGTAATAAATAAGGGGTGTTCACTCAAAAGCACTCAAGCATTGCTGCATAGGACGTGTATACACTCAAATCATACAAATACATGCACAGTAAATAAGAACGGAAAATCAATCTCTTTTCAATCGCAAATTATGTGTGTTGTCGAACTAAGAATCGGAAAAGGTCTTTTCGGGTTGTAATGTAAGGTTCTTTGGACGGGTATGGAATATATAAGTCGTGTGGCTAAATAACCCCCCAACTAATCTAATCACGAYGCAAGATGCTTCACCTCGTACAAAAGAAAAACCTCACTAAACGCTCATAATGTAGCCTTTAAATTAGGCTATTTCCCAACTCGCAAACCGTAAAACCGACTTGAAGCTCAAACCACTTATTACAACTCAACTCCTTGACTTTTAAGCATTAGGCTTCATAACAAAATAAATAATAAAACATAAGCCTTCATTAGCGCGTAGGCAATGACTATCATAATTCACCATCCTTCTTGTTTTCTTTTTCTTTTTCTCTTATTTTTTTTATAATCCCCTCTAATTCTTTTTTTATGGGGTCGTTCCCTTTTTTTTTTTGAAGGATGGTGATCCTTTATTACAAAAATTCATAAATCCCTTGTAAAAACTCCAAAACACTAATAACCAATAAAAATTACCAACTCTTACCCCACGCTTTTAATGGGTTGTAAGGGTCGACTCAAAAACACTCATGGCTATAGGCATGGATTATTTGGCTATGATTGGCTCATTCGGAATTTATAGTGGCTAAAAATTTATGGATATGGCCGGAATAGGGTTGTATATGTGCCTTAACGTCATTTTCAAAATCAGCTACACACGGCGATTTCAAAGAGATCTCAAATCAAAACTCATTCAAGCACATGCAATGATGACAATCACTCAGGCTACTTACAGGCTTTTTGCATGAAAAAGTTTTGAATTGTTGCTGCTTTTAAGGATTCGCGAAATCAATTGCGTTCAAGTACCATTTTACAAATATATAATAATAATTTTGAAAATTTTTATGCACTTATGCACGCTCAAAAGACAAAAACCTCAAATCATACTTAGCTAACTTTGACAGGCAA
>BMAC01000816.1:34257-77714 GCA_014905375.1 Phtheirospermum japonicum | reverse complement strand
ATACAGCGCAGAAATAGTGATCAATCACGTAAAATTTAGCACTACAAACCCACGAAAAATTTTAAATTTGCACAAATTTCAACTATAATTCACACTCAACCATCCCCCCCTTTAAAAATGTGGCAAACTCCTGATTGCCATAAATATAAAGAAAATAAAAGTAAGGGAGATAGGAAAACATCCCTGAAAAATCGATAGTTGAGTTCCTCCAAAAGGTGCTTGTGCAATAATCTCTCGTCTTAAATTGCGTGATTGGAATTGTCTTGAATTAAAACGATTGTAGTCAATTGTGTTGCGCGCAAGTACCCGGTGGCACATCGTGTGGAATTGAATCGGCCGGATTGCGGCTCATCAAAAGGCTGCCGGACTGCATCTAAATTGGGTCGGATTGCGACCTCGATCGGCGGAGATGAAATCGTAAAATCGGATTTCATGCACATTAACACACACATAAACGCACCACGACAATTGACACAATAAAAACAAAAATAAACTAAAAAATCGAAAAAAATTAAAGAAAAACTAACACTTGGGTTGCCTCCCAAGAAGCGCAACATTTTACATCGCATGCTCGACGCGTTTCAACGATCAATACTCGACTTGCGGTGGATCACCTAACTCCACCATGTCACTCGCTTGGAACTCCTTCTTAAATGTTCCGTTGGGGTCGATAGTCGCAAGGTCCACTCCAATGTCACGAAAATCAATACCAAATAGCTCAGCTATCTCTTCCCCACTTAGAAAATCATCAGCGTCCTCGACTGCCATATCGTCCAAAACCGTTATGCTCTTAAGCTCTCGGACGCATGCATCTACTGGGTCAACAAACGAACATTCTTCTTCTTCCATCAATGGTGCAGGGCAACTATTTATATCTTTCAAAGAAAAAATAACCGTCTCTCCCAAAACAGACATGCTCATCCTCCCTTTGTTCACATCAATCACCGCATGGGAGGTAGACAAAAATGGACGGCCTAAAAGAATAGTATGCCCCTTGTGTCACTCGGCATCTCCCCAACATCCAGCACTACGAAGCCTACCGGAATTATTAACTCTCCCACTTTCACTAAAACGTCTTCCACAATTCCCAATGGTTGGCGAATTGAACAATCCGCTAATTGGAGACGCATCCTTGTCTGCTTCAATGGTCCTAATTCAAATTGCTTATAAAGGGAATGCGGCATTAAGTTAATTCCTGCGCCAAGATCAAGCATTCCGCGCGCTTGTTGCCCATTCTCCAATGTAATATTGACACAAAAGCTTCCAGGATCTTTCTCCTTTGTAGGCAGTGGTTGCTTGCATAGCGCACTCACCTCCTTCGTCAGAGGAACGTACTGATTTGTCTCCGAATGCCTATGTCTTGTAGCAAGCTCCTTGAAGAATTTCACATATGCCGGCATCGTTTTGATAACATCCAAAAGAGGAAGGTTGATGTTGACGTTCTTCCGCAAGTTGTAAAGCTCCATGAACTTCTTATTTTCTTTTGCTGGTCAAAGATGGCTTGGAAACGGAACTTTTTCGACTATCGGCGAAGTGAGAGTCTTGTTTGTGAGCTTCCCCTTTAAAGATCCAGGAATGTAAGGGCTTGGTGTCTTATGCAATTGTTCTATCGGCTTGGATTCATCTCCCTTTGGCGATGCCTGTGTTGGACTCTCTGTCATCTCTTCATCCCCTCCGTCATTTAACTCGACTCTATTATCGATCTGTTTTCCACTGCGTAGGACTTAAATCGCTGAGGCTTGCTCCGTTTGACTCGGGAATTTGTCCTTTTCCTTGTTTGTTCTCGCAATGTCAGTCGCCATTTGTCCTATCGTCCTATCAATCCTCTCCACACTCTTAGCAAGATCATGCACTGTCTTGGAGAGACTGTCAATACTATTCATTGTTTTTGAGAGGTCGTCTATCTTTGCATTCACTTTTYCAAGTCCCTCTCTATTAATGAGCGTCTCAGTCACTTGATTTTGTTGCCACACCAACAATTGATCATCTGGCTTAACCGGATTTGACGTTTGCCCCTTTATAAGCGGTGGTGGTGGAGGAAGGTACCGTGGGTCGGTCTGTGGCTTCATCGGCGCATAATATGGATTCTCAGGACCCCACTTGAAAAAAGGAGAATCACGCTGTGCCTGAAATTGGTTCGTGGGTTTCTGCCCAGAATTGTTGTGTTGAAAATTTTGCACGGCGTTGACCTCTATGTTCGATTCATCATCAAAAGTCACCGAACACGCATTCGCTCCATGTCCAAATGCTCCACAAATTCCACATGTCTCTTGCGAAGGTTGCGATTGTTGCTTCATCATCATGTTCGTCAACAACTCCACTTGCTTTGTAAGTTTATCGATCTTGTCATCCTCCGCTCGCGCAACTGAAACCTCATTCACTCTAAGTTTTCGAGGCCTTGAACTTGTTTGCCTCGACTTGTCACTTATTAATTCAAAAAGATCTCGTGCTTCCTCCGCGGTTAAGCCCCCAGAATCTCCTGCTCGTGTTTCCACTTGTTGCTTGAAATTCGGCAATAATCCTTCATAAAAGTAATTYTTGACCATTTCGTCATTGTTACCATGGTGTGGACATGCATTTAGGAGCTCCTTAAATCGATCCCATACCTCGTGAAACAATTCTCCATCCAATTGCTCAAAGTTGGAAATTTCCCTCCTCAACTTTGTCGTCGTTTGGGCTGAGTAAAATCTTCCCACAAATTTCTTGTAAACCATCTCCCAATTTGTTAAGGAATTAGGTTGCAATTGATTAAACCATRGTTTWGCTTTATCTWTCAGTGTACTAGGGAAGTATCTCATTCTAAGCTGTCCTTCACTGAGTCCGCGATCTTGAATTCCAGAGAGTGCTATGTAAAATTCTCGAACGAACTCGAGTGGGTCTTCATTCGGCAAACCATAGAAAGAAGGTGGTCTATTCAAATCGTCGGGCCTCAAATTGTAGTTTCTATCCGCTTGGCCTAAAATAATTGCTGAGATATATGGTCCAATGGTTGGGCATGTAAGGTCACCTTGCTTCCGTACGTGTTGATATCGAGGAGCACGTCTTCCTCCAAAGTTCGCACGTCTCCCTCCAAAATCGTTCCTATCCTCATAGTAATTATATTCGTTAAACTCGTTCTCATCCTCATATTCATCTTCTAGTGCATCGTCGTCCTCACCATCATAGTACTGCCGTCCTCCTCGCCTATTTTGGAAATGGTTCGGTGCTCGCTCCTGATTTAAATTCTCATTGTGTTGTTGGTTATTTTGGGGCTGGGGCCCGCCATTACCAACTTGGTTGCGTAAGAAATCCTCGTTTGCACGAGCGTTGTATGCTCGAGCTTCCGCTCGATTCCTAAAGTGCTGTGGACGGTTGACTTGATTTCCTTGAATCACTGCTTGACGATTATCTTGGCCTTGGGGCTCCCCTTTGTTTGGATTATTGAGGAACTGGTTTCCTTCTTGATCCTCTTCATTATTGACCCTTTGGTTGTTTCCGTCATTATGCGCTTGATTAGGAGCAAGAATCGGTGGATCTTCTTGACGATTGTGGTCTTGTGGGTCTCCAAAGTTTAGATCATCGGTGGGCGGCATCCCATATGGTTGGTATCATAGAGGGGTATTATTGTCATTTCCTTTCCCTCGGCCACCATTCGTTCGTCCTCCTCCTCTTCCTCCTGGTCCTCGGCCTCCAATAGGGGTAGTGTTTGACATGTTGGCCGAATTTGTTTTAATTGCGTCGGGGGAATGAAAGAGTCTTCTCGGTCTCCCAACTCGTTCGATGTTGTCTATATATATAGCGAGTTCGTTTCTAAGACTTCGACGTCCTAGCATCAACAACAAACAACATCAACGCATCGAGTGGCAAACAAAGAACCTTTATACAAATAAACGGAAAAGCATAAAATAACACGAACAAACATTATAAAAACCTATTTCAGTCCCCGGCAACGGCGCCAATTTTTGATTCGAGCTTTTGCGTGTGCCTACTTTATAAATAATTATCAGAAATTTAATAGCTCGCCCGCAAAATAACGGGATCGCGTGTAGGTTTGGCAAGCTTAACTCGAGTCGTCTCTCAAGGACTGACGTTCGGGATTTTTAATGTTTGTTTAATCACAATGTTTAAACACGAGAACTTGTATAAAGTGGTTTTTTTGAAATTATTAACTATGAATCGAAAAAGCAATACTAATTAACTTTAACTAATTATCTAAATTAATTAAACTAAACTAATTGACCAACTAGCATGAATTGAACTATCACTACGAATATCAAGCACATGAATTCTCAAGAACAAAATTAATTCTAAAATTCCCAAGCAATTGCATATCATAAACCGATTATCAACTATTTATCCAAACTAAGCAATAATTAACTAACATGAACAAATCTCATCACCAAGCATGAACAATAAGAAAACGCAGCAACTATATTAATAATAAAACTGAAAATCTCAAAGTCCAAACTCAGCGATTCAACGTTCAACGACTCTAATTATCAAACGAAAAGCAATAAATACTTAAAAACATGAATTAACTAACAATTAATCTAAGAAAAATAACTAGAGTTTAGAAAACTTATTATTGACTAAAAAGTGCTGAAGGATTGCTGTAGATACGGACTACGAACGGTTGATCTTGGTCGAGAAATTCAGAGCTTGAATGAACGTCTTCGTTTCGGTGCCTTGGATCTTGAATCTTCGACGTAGATCTTGAAAATATATTGGAGGATGTTGGAAATAGGTTTCTTAACCCTAGATAGGTGTTTTGGGTTGTGGGTGTCTGTTTAAACCGAAGTATGAAGGGTTTTTATAGTTATTGTAAGTCTTGGCGCGCAAGAAACCCTAAAATCCGAATTCTGGGCCGTCGCGTCGACGGTGCATCGACTGACGCGTGCCAGTGCTCGGCGTCGGTGCTGCCTAGGCGTGCGCGTTGACTGGGCGGGTGCGTCGACTGGGTGCGTCGACATCGACGCTTCAGCAAGTTACGTCGATGTTGCCTCGACTGACGCGGATCATGACTCGGTATTGACGCGCGCAGCTCGGCCGGCGCGCGCAGCGCTCGACAGGCTCGACCGACAGCGCCCGGCAGCGCTCGGCAGCTGTCGGCAGCGCTCGGCAGCTGTCGGCAGCACTCGGCAGGCGCCCGGCGTGGCTCGGCAGCGTCGGCAGGCAGCGTTGGCATGGTTCGGCAGGTCTTTCTAGAACGGTTACAGGTAAAAATTCGTTATAGAAAGTCTAACAGTTCTAAATTCTTCAAATCGTGCCCCGTTTTCGCCGAAACTCCAATCGTTGGCCCAACCTTGACTACGTCCAAACCTAAATACCTCAAAATACTTAAATTAAACATAAAATCAAATAATTATAATAAAAATATAATAAAATAAGTTGGAGATAAGAGAATACGAAAATAAGCTCATTTTATCCAACTTATACCTAAAATAATAATAAAAACTAAATAAAATACTAACTTAAATCAAGACAAATACACGTTAATTAGTAAACCAATGTTTCAACAATATTTTGGCCTTTTATTTGTGCAAACGAATAATTTTTTGCAATATGAAATACCGCACTCCTAATCGGAGCAATTTGAATTTTGAAAGTAGCTAAACCATCTTGAACATAAGAACTCAAAATATGATAAATGCATCTAAAATGAGGAAATTTGCCACAATAGAAGGTTGGCAAAACTTTTTGGCATATCTAAATTAGTCGTATTAGCGGTGACATTATCAAATATATTTGAAAACATTTTGCTACCCAAATGATACTCGAATAAAATAGTGAATTTTTTTGCGCAAAATATTGACTGCGGAATTTCATATATTAAGCTCTCTATATGCAATCAAACATTTTTGCAAAGTCCAAAAATTATCAATCCAATGACATGTAACTCTCATATAATTATTATTATGATCTGAATCCGTCCAAATATCCAAACATATTGTGGCACTATGTGGTAAACTATCAAATATGAAAGTCAAATTCAACTTATATTCACTAACCATCTTATCAAGATCACGAGTAACCTTATTACGTGAATACTAGTGTTACGTGTATTAAAGGAAACTCTAGTATAATTTTCGTAATCACTACTATACGCATGATCAAAAGGAAGACCCATAACGGAAACCAAACTTGCAAGAAACTTTCTATGAATACTTTTGCTATATAGAAATAAATTAGAACTGCTACCTTGACCGTCGGCCCCGGCGGTAGATTAAAGATCGTGTTTGAGAGCTATCAATGTCGTATTTGTCAGGATGCTTTTTCTCCATGTGTTCTATCATCCTCCGATAGTCGGTATTATTACCACCAAATGTGTAGTATTTCTTACAATAATTGCATTATGACTGACTTGCACCATCAATCGTTATTTTTGTGAAATAAAATCTGAAAATGAGGGACTGGTATTCACTCGACGCCTTCGCCTTTGATTTTAGTTTTCTTGGAGGTGGTGGCAGCATAGCACGGTTAGAACCCTCTTCTTCCTCATATTCATCAAGATTGATGTGGGGCAGCGATTTGGTCTCGTCGGAAGTGGGTAAGTTCTTGCCAAGATTGATTTAACTATATAATTTATCAATCTCTTGTGTCGTCATCTCATAGAAAACATAATTGGCGGGGAATGGCCAAAGGTTCTCGAGGACCTCGACCTCGATGAGATTCTTAGTATTAGTATTAATATTACGAGAAGAATTTGACATAATAATATTATAAAAGAAAGATTATAAAAACGAGAAGAAGAAGATTGATTATTGATAGTACTTTTTCACAAATTAATAATTTCAAAATTGAAAATATAAAAGAAGAAGATCAAATATGAATTGGTGTGAGGATTGGAGTTGGAGTATGGTATTTACAGGTGTAACAATAAATTGAAAAATTGTCATTGGAAACCGCTGGTTTTCAGTTCAAACTGGCCGGTTTCGGTTAACCGGCCATTTTTTTCCAACGGCTATTCTTTCTAGTCGTTGATCATCAACGACTCTGTCATTTAAGCTGTTGATTTCAAACGGCCTCGAACCGACCAGTTTAATCGTCAATTCTTTTTTCTAGTTAAAATTGACAGTTTCGGTTTGTAAATACTTGAACCGAAACCGAACCGCCAAAACCCGGTTCACAGTTTCGGTTCTAACCAAAACCAAAATTGGTGGTCAACGATTAATCGAACCTTTAACTATAAAATTGAACCGACGGTTTTCCAGTTAACCTGAACCGGTTTAACACGTCTATCTAAAAGTACTCAAATTATGTTCTCAATTAACCCCTCATGAATTTTTTTGCAAACACTACCTTATATTAACTTCTTTAGTAGTGCATGGACAAACGATAATATTCTTGCTCACCGTGTGACTTTGCACATGGATGTTTGGTGATAATATTTTCTTCGTGATCGTTTCTAGAAGTCCCGATCTCCATGGCATAGTTCAGAAAATATTTCAAACCGCCACCGATGATCACCATGTGCCGAGTTTCCACAGCATCAAAGTGCAATCAACCAATTAGAACAGTTGTCAAGAAGCCGTGGAGTTTTTTGTCACGACGTCTTCGAATGGGATTCGTTCTGCCAATAGTAAACTGGGGAAGGTAAATTCTAATGTTCAGTAAATTTATACAATGTTAGCCAAAACTTAAATTTTAAGAAGTGATTTGTCGTAGCGTAAGACAAAAAGTGTAAAGTGCTTTTTTTGTTTGTAACAGTTGATAAAACCAAAAAGATTGGTTAACAATAATAGGGGTATTAACCTCAATTAAGAGATCAGAGACCTGAATATCTTCACATTATGCTGCAGCGACCTGAAAGACCCTGCAAAACAACACCCTAAGCCAAGGCGGTGGACGGCCTCGGCGAAGGTCCTCCGATGCTTAAGTCAGAAAGTGCGAGAGATATTTTGAGAGCTCAAACGTAGGATTAAAATCAACTTAGAATAAAAGTGAGGCTTGAACCCCTTTATATAGACAAGAGAAGTGTTCCCCAAGCCAGGGTTACCTTCTCCCACTACAATTCCATAAATACCGTGACCGACTTAGAATTAGGATTTCTCATATATGCTAAGTTCCCATAAATAATAGATCTCTCGCTTAATTTACCAGAATAGGCCTGGACCTGTGATTCTTTTAATATAATTCACCTGGACCCCACAATACCATCCATATTAGCCCATTCAGACCTAATATTTACAAAGCCCATTACCGAGCTACCAGATAACGCCGAGCTAATAAACCATAAGAGGTCTCCACCCTATATGAGAGCTCTCCCTCATACTTCAGGTTGCTACTCTATAAACCAGCTTGCCCACCTCTTAGAAGAATTTCTCCTTCCAAGAAATGAGGTCGCTTATCATAAATACCAGCATGTATTTAGTGTCGTATCAGCTAGTCTCCCATATTCTGGCCGATTGAGGTACAAAATCATATAGAATATGTAAAAAGGTAAAAGCAATGCAAAAACCACAATAAAAACTTAATCATAAATCATAAAACCTTAATAAATCACCCTCTTAGCTTACCAAGACATTATACCATAACCCAACTCGCAATACCGTGTTGTAGCACTATTAATCTAATAAGAGCTTCCCACACGAAATCGCGACCTCCAAAAAATCAGCTCGCTCAGCCCCCAGGAAGAATGCTCCTCCCAGAAGAAGAGGTCGCTTATAAGTCCCCATATTTCATGTTGAACGACCTAAAATATCCATCGACCTGTAATCACAAAAACCATCCAATCTTGACCTACAGTCGTACGCAGGCACAATAATCCAAGAAAATACAATCATGAATGTTCAAAAAATCAAAACACGCCTTCCCCTATCCATCACGTCTCTTTAAAGATTCATTAAATGCATCCTGACAGCATGTCGGACACGTGTCATCTCCTCGTTTTTTTGTAATATATTAAACGCACTAGGCCAGAAACGAAAGGCCTAAAATATTCCTAAAAAACCTTACCAACTTCCTGCTCCTTTCTGCGCTTTAGCTTTTCACGCCGCCCAAAACACACTAAACCCTCTCATTTTCACCCGTTCGTCACTTTTATCAAAACACAAGTAAAAAACACCATTGTTACTCTTCAAAAAAGCTTTCATCCCCTCAAGATTCAGCAAAATTTCGCAGCGTATCAATGTTCGTCTCCAAAAACCAACAACAGCGAAAATGAGTAAGTCCCCTGCATCTTTTCATACAACAATTAATTTCAATTTAGTTCGATAATTATTGCATCTGCTGAGTAACTTCGCATTTTTCCCCTCTCTCTTTTTTTTGATGAAGAATCTAGCATCCTCCAACCCCGATTCTCAAAACCCAGACCTTTCTCCCGATTCTGATCCTATCCAAAACCCGTATATTCTTAAGAGAAGACGGAAACAACCTTCTTCACCATCACTTGGTCTGCATGACGAACCTAAAGGTGACGTCAGTTGGCTCGAGCTTGAGGCCCATACCAGGGCTTACACTGAGGCCAAAGCCCTACTAGAAAACATACCCGAGAACCCTTCTCCAACCTCCCTAACCATTGAAAATATACCAGAGGGCATTCCCCTGATTAAACCCACCAATCCTTTCACATCGCACTGTGAGCATTTTCTGGAGAATCCAGTAACTGTAGTGCCTTCCTCGGATGTCACCGACCTACTTCCCTTACCCCAAGCGACCAGGGTAATTAAACATAACTACTAGATATTACCTGAGCAGGAAATATTTGAAGCGTTCAAAAAAGCACTCAACCTCCCTGAAACCGCTAAAATGATTTTGCCCAACATTCTCCAATCAGACCCCCTAAAACCTCTTGTAGACCATATTACTTTTTTCGATGAATTACTTAGGTCGGGGTTCAGATTTCCACCTCATAGGTTTTACATCAACACAGTCAATATGTTAAAAGTCCCTCTTTTGCAAATGTCCCCCAATTCCATGAAAGTTATGGTGGGATATGTTATTTTAGGTAAATACTATAATACCCTGCCTGACCCAGGAATTTTCCATTTCTGCTTCCAAATAAAATACCAAAGAAAATCATTTTACCTTTCTGATCGGTCTGGAAAATCTCGCTTTTTAGTAAACCCCATGTCCAAAGTGCCCGAATGGCGAAGAAACTTCTTTTTCATTCACAACACTGAGGTCTGGCCTTTCGCTAGCAAGCTCCAATTCCATACACCAAAGCAATCTGATCCTCCCAGCCCCAAGTCTTTGTCTATTTTGCATAAGAAATATTTTGATCAGCTCGCATAATGGAGTAAGGGCCCATTTAACGTGGTGTGACTCACTAGCTAGTCCAAAATCCTTTCCTTTGTGGGCATCGACTCTCATCCTGTCGATCCAGACCAAGCACTGACCCAATCAGAGTTTGGTAAGTCTCCTTTAGTTATGAGATCTCTTTCCTCTTTCAATCATAATAATGAGATTTAACCAATCAATATATTTTCCTTTGCAGATAACTTTATCAACAGTTGTGTTTCATCGAGCTCTGAGGGAAACACAATACTGGCGGATCCGAGCTCGGCGATTATGTCATGACCACCTATCGTTGATGTAGATGAAGTGCAGAATCAGGCCTTTAGAACCAACGATGACCCAGAGATGGCAGAAAACCTTGAAGAGGAGCTGCTGATTAGGAAATCATCCAAGGGAAAACGGTCAGCTCGAAAACCTGCCATAATCTCTTCTGCTCCAAAACGCCGCTGCCTCCACAAAACTCATGATGCCGCCACAACCAGTTCTCCAAACTTCGAAAAAGAGCTGGCCAATTGTGAAGATGCGGCCAAGATAAAAGCTCTCCTCCAAGAACGCACCCTGACTCAGGTAATTCAACCTTCTCAAACCTGACTTCTTTTAAAATCATCTTCCACCATTTATTCACTGATTTTTGTTTTGTTTGTTTCAATGCAGCTGGACACTTTATACTCTACTCTGTCCGCTCAGATATTGGCCCGACCCAACGAGAGCGACCTCCAGAAGACCTGTGATGAGCTGACAATCAAGGTAGATCAGCAAACGCAGCAACTGTCGCGGGGGAGATAAACATGTTGAAGATCCAGGTGGAGAGCGTGAAGGATGAGGCAGCTCGAGAAGCCAACGAATTTAAAGTCCAAATCCAGAAATTGGAAGAGGTTGCACAAATAACCCATGCACAAGGCATCGTCGAAGGCCGCCACACCTTCTTGACAAGCGAGGTTGGAAGAGTTTTATGGATGCCTATCGGGCGGAACTGCTGCAGACTTACAAGAAATTATCCTTATACTTCGACAAGATGGCCAGAGGCAGTAGGGAGTGGGTCCACAAAGCCGCGGAGATAATCAAGACCCAGCTCGCATGCATGAACGTCTCATATAACCTCGACGTCAAAGCCATCATAAACAGCTTCCCTCCATTTTCTTTCTGGAAGGGCGACATGAAGCAGCCGAAAGATGCCCAGTGGTGGCTATCATGCCGAGCCCGAGCTGTCCTATCCGCCAAGCTGGTTGCCGAGCTGGACGCACCTCTAGAAGATTTTGTATCTATATCTTGGCCAAATACTACTTGACTGACTTTGTAATTCCAAACTCATACTTTCTAGTATCAGTTTGTATGAATAGTTCTGTTTATGTGTGAACAGTTCTGTTTTTAATGCTTATCATATATCAACCTGCCATAACAAATCTATGTTTTAAATATGTGAATCAAACTCAAAAATAACAAGTTTCAGCAACCCAACCTCCACATAATTTTCCAAGTAAGATAATCGTAACATGCAATTCAAACCTTTATGAGTAAAACCACAAACTCAATATAAGTCGTTTAGAGCATGTAAATCAAACATGTTCATATCGAAAACCACAAAAACCCAGGAAATCATAGGTTGTATAAAACAGTCAAGAGAAGCTGAACCGAACTCACATAAAAGAACATATGAATTAAACATCTTCTTTTCACATAAATTAGCACAGACACACACAAAAGCACAATAATCCGAGAAGTATATGTAAGTCAAACACATCCCTCCTGAAAGTGAGACCTCAAGCATGTAAATCAAACATACTTAAAATCACATTACCCATCCATTCATAAAAACCATAAAAATCCATAGGGTGTTCTCCAAACTTCCATTATTTATTAAATATCACCAGAAGGTATCCGCCCCGAAGGGTACAATAATAAATATCTGCCCCTGAGGGTAATAATTAAATATCCACCCCTAAGGGTAATAATTAAAAATATCCGCCCCTAAGGGTATCATAACAAAAGCTATCCGCCCCGATGGGTACTAAAACAACTATCCACTCATAACGGTGCATCAACAAATCAAACTCCGCCCCTGATGGTATATAAATTAGCAGCTGACCAATACGAGCATCAGTTTGTAAGAATCAACACATGTCCACATCATAGACCCGCCATTCAGGCGTAATATTTCTTCAGATCACAAACATTCCAGCTTCTAGGTATAGCTTTTCCTTGAGCATTTTCGAGTATGTATGCTCCTCCATGCAACACCTTGAACACTTTGAACTGCCCAATCCAATTCGGATCCAGATTCCTAATATTATGTAGTGCATCAGCTCGCCTCCATACTAGGTCACCAACCTGAAAATATCGACGCTTTACATGTTTATTGAAAGCGGCCTGAATCTTTTTTTTATAACGTTCTACCCGGGCCGCAGCCTTATCTCGTATTTCATCGATCGTTTCAATTGCTCCTCTTGCCAGCCTTTCATTCTCCTCCACATTACACATTTATAAGCATTGTGAACCCTCACTATTTCGGCTGGAATAACAACTTCCATCCCATAAACCAAGCTAAATGGCGACTCCCCTGTAGAGGTTCGGGGATTCATTCGGTAAGCCCATAAGACCGACGTGATCTCTTCCTCCCAAATCCCTCATGCTTTTTCCAGCCGCAGCTTAATTCCCTACACAATAATACGATTAGTAACCTTAACTTGTCCATTAGCCTGGGGATGCGCCACAGAAGCAAAATGTTGCTTCACCCCCATCTCTTTGCACCAATCTTGAATTCTCTGCCCATTGAATTGGGTTTCATAATCCGAAACCAACACTCGTGGGATGCCAAACCTACAAAAAATATTATTAAAAATGAAATCCTTTATGTCCTGCTCGCTTATGCCCGTGACCACCTCGGCTTCCACCAATTTCTTAAAATAATCAACTGCCACCACCAAGTTTTGTTTAATGCCTGGTGTTTTTGGAAAAGGCCCCACAATATCGATTCCCCAATGTGCAAAAGGACACGTCGATCTCATAACCATCATGTCTTCAGCCGGTATATGAAAGACTGGAGCGTGCATCTGACACTTCTTACAAGTTCTAATCAGGTCGCCAGCCATTCCTTTCATTCTTGGCCAAAAGAAATTAGCCCGCAGCATTATCCCAACTAGCGCCCTACTTTTTGCATGATCACCACAGTACCCATCATGTATTTCTTTTAACACCTCAAATCACTGCTCCTTGTCCAAGCATTTCAAAAAAGGTCCAAAACGCCGCCTCTTGTACAATTCTTCATTTATAACACAAAATCAAGCTCTTGGCTTCCTTTGTTGACAACTGTATTTTGCCTTCCTTTGCCTTAACGAGAACCTCCCAGATAGGTGTACGCTAATCATCTTTGATTTCTAGATCAATTACTTATCTTCCTTTATCCACACTACTATGGCTCAATTCAATTAGCGTAATTTTTCTGGTATCACAAGTCCCCAGTGCACCTACAATCCGAGCGAGCTGATCAGCCCGCGGCAAATGCTCCAGTTTAAATTCCTCAAAGCCTACCTCCTCTCGTAATTTCTTTAAATACACCGCCATACATTCTTCTTTTGCTTCAAAAGATCCATCGAACAACGGGCTACCAATTTGGAGTCTGTATATGCCCATACCTTCCTTGCTCCCAGATCGCTTGCCATTTTCAAACCCTGCAACACTACCTCATACTCAGCTTCATTATTAGGCTCCATGTATCCCAGTTTGGTTGCAAATTCCAAGTGTTCACCTTCCGGACTGGTTAACACAATCCCATATATCATCGTCGATCCATCAGTATGTAATAACCATGCCTTCGCCTCACCACCTTGTTCAGATGGGCGCACCATGTCCTGTAGGAAATCCGCCAATACTTGTGCTTTGATGGCTACCCTAGGTTCATATACCACGTCGTATTCACTAAGTTCCACCGTCCACTTCACTAGTACATTTGGATTACTCAGAACCTGCTTGAGGGCCATATTAGTACGTACCCTCACCTTGTGGCCCAAAAAATATGGTCGTAATTTCCTTGCTGTACAAATTAGTGCAACAACCCCTTTCTCCAGTTCGAAAAAATTCAACTCAGCACCCCGCAGCATCCTACTAATATAATAAATAGGTTTTTGAATACCCGCCTCTTCCTTGATGAGCACCGAACTTACTGCGACCTCCCAGACCGATATATACAAGATCAGGTCTTCCCCCAGCATCGGCTTAGTTAACAACGGTATCTCCACTAAGTATTCTTTTAGCTTATCAAACGCTTCTGCTACTTCCTTAGTCCATTCGAACTTGGACCCTTTCCTGAGCTCCCTGAAAAAGGGGGCACCCTTCTCTGCCAACCTGGAAATAAAACGATTAAGGCCTACAATCCGACCTGTGATCACCTGTACGTCACGCACCGTTCAAGGATGTAGCATCTCCATAACAACCCGCACCTTCTCAGGGTTAACCTCAATACCTCTCTTCGTTACCATATATCCCAAAAATTCCCCAGATCGCACGCCGAATGCACATTTATTTGGATTAAGCTTCATCCCGTACTGTCTAAGTATAACAAAAGTTTTTCTCAAGTCCTCCACATGGGATTCTGCTTTCCTACTCTTTACCAACATATCATCGATGTACACCTCCATAGTGGACCCCAACAGGTCCTTGAACATTCTATCCACCAGTCTCTGATAGGTCGCCCCTGCATTTTTCAAGCCAAAAGGCATAGATACAAAAAAGTACGTTCCCGTTGAGGTGACAAAACTCACCTTAGGTTGATCCTCCTTTGCCAATGGTATTTGGTGATAACCTTGTGAAGCATCCATCATGCTTAATAGCTTGCACCCCGAGGTTGAATCCACCAGCTGGTCTATTTGCGGCAGAGGATAATGATCCTTTGGGCACGCTTTATTTAGGTCGCGAAAATCCACACACATCCTCCACTTCTGTCCTGGTTTAGGCACCATTACAACGTTAGATAAGTATTCTGGGAATTAGATTTCCCGAATGTGGCCTGCCTTCAACAGTTTCTGCACCTCCTCCTCGATTATCTTGTCCAGTCCAGGCCCAAAATGCCTTCTCTTTTGCTTAACGGATCTCTCCTCTGGGTCAGCATTCAGATGATGTTGTGCGACCTCCGGGGATACCCCTGTCAATTCTCCGTCCCCAAAGGCGAAAACGTCCCAAAATTCCCTCAATAATTTTATTAGCTCTTCTTTCAATGTTTCTATCATCAAGGTTCCAATTTTCGTAGTGTACTCAAGGCGACCTTCCTCCAACGAAATCTCCATCAGCTCTTCATATGGCCAAACAGAATTCTCTTGTTCTTTCATCTTCTTTACGCTGAGTACACCCTCCGGCACTTCTTCACCCCTCTCTCGCTTGTTCTCACTCAGGCCTTTTCTAACTGTCATCTGGTAACACGACCTGGCGACCTGCTGCTCGGAGATAACCTCCCCCACTTTATCTCCGACCAGGTATTTTATACTCATATGATACGTAGATGTTATCGCCTGAAATGCGTTGAGAGCTGGTCGCCCTAATATTGCATTATACGCCGACCTTCCACGAACTATCACAAATTTCAAATTTTTCTTTGCTTGAAACTCGCCTCTTCCTAACACCACTAAAAGTGTCAAACTTCCCTCCGTAATCACTTGTACCCCATTAAACGCGTAATTGGGCGTATTCACAGGTCGCGCCCTTGCCTCCAATTTCATATGTTCCAGGAAATCCGTGTATATTATATTAACGGAACTTCCGTTATCCACAAAAATTCTCCCGACCTCATATCCTGCCACCTTGGCTTCAATTACCAGCGCATCATTATGATCCTCCTGCAGCCCGCGTCGCTCGTCATGGCCAAAAGAGATGACCGGTGCTATTTTTTGTGGTCGCCACCTCCAATGTCCCAGGCCAAGCCGATTTTGCGTGTTTCTTCTGTGCACTATTAGTATCAGCATCTGTTGGCCCTCCAGAAATCATGTTTACTCTCCCTTATTCCTTCTTGGCCCATCTTGTCTTGGGTTTCCTTGCTGTGGCTGCCTCTCAGCCTGGTTTTAAGGCGAATCTCTAGGCAGTGGTGGGGGCAATGTTTGTCTTGGCTCTCTCGGCTCTCTATCTTTGTATATGACTTCTTTCAAATGTCCGGCTTTTATAAGCCTTTCGATTTCCTCTTTAAGATGCCTTCACTTCTCCGTGGAATGACCATAGTTATTGTGGAACATGCAAAAGAAATCTGACTTGGGATTAGTAGGAAGCAGCGTGCGAGTCTCTGACCATTTTATGTCATTAAGTATCAGGCGCTCCATGATAGTGAACACCTTAGCCCGAGGACATTTCAATGGTGTAAAATTCTCGTCCCTCCAGTTTCTCATATCTAACTCAGGTCTTTCTCTGGCCCCAGGACCCGGGGTTAGGAGCCCGCATACTATCTTTCACTACTACAAAACAACCTTTCCACGTCGGTTATTTTTGCCATTTAACGTCGGTTTTACAGCCGACGTCTAAACCACCGACGTGGAAAGTCAAGTCGGTTTACGTTGGTTTAAAACCGACGTGGATTCTGTGACTTTTCACGTCGGTTTTAGAGAAAACCGACGTGGATTGTGTGGCTTTTCACGTTGATTTTTAGTGAAAACCGACGTGGTTTTTTGTGATATTTTACATCAAATTTACGGAAAACCGGCATGGATTCTGTGACCTATTACGTCGGTTTGTAGTGAAAATCGACGTGGATTCTGTGACTTTAACGACGGTTTTTTCTGAAAACCGATGTTAAAACATATGACATCAGTTTTTTAATAATGGTATAATAATCAAAAAAAATACCAATATGACCGTATAATATAGCATATTTTATAATCCCCATCATTGATTGTACAGACAACTTCAACAAACTCTTGGATAGGTCGCAACAAGAAACATAAGTGTTCGATGAAAACCATATACATGAACGCATCCGCTCGGCTAGATTATCTCTACTATGCAATAATATAAGATCTCTAAAATCTCCAACATAAACCATAGTACAAAGTACAAATTCAATACACATCAAACGGTATAACACAAGTTTTTGTCCTAAAATTAACGAACCTTGATGATAAAAAGATAGTGGGCTCATTTCCAACATGAGCTGGGCTGGCAGTTTCGATCTCCACCAGGTGTTGCTGTAGCCATGCCAAGCGTCTAAGCTCCACCTCCATGTATATCTGATCGGCAGTGTCCCCTTTGAAGAGGAGGTAAAATTGTGTCCTGTGAATGATCGAAACATGGCAAACGTCCCATAACTCGATTATCTCTGCTCCTTAAAAGACATCTGCCACGAAGCCGGTGACTCTTCTTGTATCTCTGGAACATTCGAATCCTCCTCAAATCGTATCAAGCAGCTTCGTTAGAATCAATCTCAAGCACCTAAGCAGAAAATTATCAAAGTGCGCTTAATATCAAACTTGCACATATATATAGTCGAACAAAGAATTAATTAAGGAAATTACATAATCTTGATTGGCAAGATTTTAGTTCATTTTCATTTAGATGAGTTATTAATATTTATTATTTTTTAAGCTTTGAATAATGAATTATTTCAGCTAGTAGGTGCTCATAACAGATTTATATCGATATTTCATTGAACAACTGATTATAGATTGTATAATATGCGGTGATATTTCATTCAAAAACTTCCCAAATAATAAATTAAGTAATTCCCCACATAATATAAACATGACCTCCTTCGATGAAACCTCTCCACCTTCGCTCTTCGTAGGCATATCTTTCTCCGAGTCTATGACACGCAACCTCCTTCTGTAGAACCTCGACGGCTCGATTGGCTTCCTTGCCTAACTGCTCTTGGAGGTGCTCGAGTTTCAGGATTTCGTGCATCAGTGAAAGGTGCGGTCAATGATTGACGCAATGCGTGTCGTCCCGTTGTGTGTCTAAGCTCCATCCCATCGTGTTTGGGTAATAAGTTTGTTGAGAATGAGAGGCATTTCTTCGCAATAGGAGTAGATGATAACTCGGACATTTTTGCCTTCTGCATTTCATTACACATGGAATATAAGTTAAACTTTTTCTCCCATCTGGGATTTTTTGTTCACCCATTTTCACTTTTTTTCCTCCTACACAGATCACTTCAACTCATTTAAAAAAATTAAAAATCATTGGATCACTAATAAGTATCACATTTTCCCATTAATTTTACTACCAATCATACATATCATTATTTTACTATTTATATCAAATTAACTTTCAAATATTACATTTCCATTTCATATCCATTCACACTCTCGAAATTCATCATTCTAATTACAAAAAAAAATTAAAAAATCACCATCACTATTTCCAAACCATACCACACCAAAAAGAAAAAAGAAAGTGTATCCAACAAAGGATTAAACAAAGTACCTGCTCGCAATTGAGTTTCCTATGCAAGTCATTAACCTGTGACTGTGCTAAATCTCTTTGACGCCTAAGTTCTTCCATTTCCTTCTCCATCTAAATATACATAAGAATATTATGTATCATAAATACTTCTCATAAATTCCAACCTTAACCAGAAAATAGAGTTATGATACTCGCTGATTAGCTAACCTGTAGAATATTTACGTCTTTCTCACTAGACGAGTCTGGTGTTCGTAACACTGCTTCCAGCCTCGCAAACTCCTTTTGCAAATATTGCACAAGCTGCTTTTCGGAAACAACCATGTTCACCTGAGCGTTGTTCATCACTTATTTTTCTCGGGTAGCAAATAAGAGAGTGTTGCCAGATTACGGCCAAATTCTGAAAAAATTATGAAAATACCCCTCGTCATGTGTGAGATCAACAACTCACTTCAAACCTGCAAAAATATTTTTCCAAACCTCATTGAAATCAACATTGAATATAACTACACGTTTGGTTCTTCAAACTCAACGGCTTGCCATCAGTCACTGCCCGGAGCTAGTTAAAATATCCGAAGAACTCGGGAGTTGACCAATTTGAAAATATTGAGGATACATTCATGCACGACGCTGCAAGAATTGCCCAAGTTGATTGGATCCACATAAGTTGAGCTTCTTTGATTTCTCTAATTGTGTGGGGATATAATACTTGCCGGAGCAGATCAACCAGCTACGTTTTCTGATAAAGAAAGACATGAAGTTGCAGGGGATTATTGGAGCTGCCACCTTCGGTGCCGAACCTTGTGGGGTTGGAACAGGTGATGTGCGATAAAGAGACTGCTTCCGAGGCTATCATAATAAGTGTTGGAGCACTCTGGAAATTAGGGTGATAAAGAGAAAACCATAATTGGCTTAACAATTTACATGCATGAAGAGGATTTAGGGGCCTAGATGATGGGCATATGTAATTCTATGGCATAATAATAATAATAATAATAATAATAATAATAATAATAATAATAATAAAAAAAAAAAAATACAGTTATCTTGTATATTACAAAATCACCCCCAACGTTTAGCCTAATTACAAAAACTCTACTTGCCTTTCAAAATGACAAGTGGGTGACATTGCAACTACCCCTTCATGTTTGCATTTACTAACAAATACACCCTACAAGAGACATTATTATTATCATAATAACAAGGGCACTTTTGAAATTATTCAGAATTTATCTGACTTTCATAAACATCGTCAAGGTTTCATCTTAAAACCAATTGGTGATAGGAGGAGAGGCCCACTAGGCTTGTATACAAGACTCCTTCTTTATATTTAATCAATGTTGGACAACTAAGAAATGACAATATTTCAACAACCCTCATCGCATCGCATCTGGTAGACGTTGCTCGGTCTGATCAGACACCAAAACTCGAGAGCACGTTGCGTAAATGACCTCTCCACTACTGTCAACGTCAAGATTGGGATCAGAGTCGAGATCCTCCATCATGTCCAGATTATACACACCGGCAGGAGGTATAGTGGCTTCCGATATTATCTGCATGATGACCTCAAGGCTCTGCATGGGCTGGTCGGGCTCCTCGAACTGGTTTCCCCTCTCATCCATTAGGTCCACTGGAAGGTTCCTGATTTCCGACATTGTGATGCGCTGAGCAACCAAGCACGTCACAAATAGCGTGAGATCCCAACATGCAGTTTTCTGTAGAAACTAATATGATCGTGCCAAATTAAAACATAAAAAGAAAATTGAATACCAAAAATTGATTACTTTTGTTCGACTTCAACTAATTAATTACAGCACATCAAGGGACTTGGGAGCTCAGTTATGTTGGTTTTATGCTATTCAAATCCAAACTAATAATTTAATAGTTGAATAATTTTATGAAAATCCATCGCATCTTAACTCGTATAGATCAAAGGAACAGATTGAAAAACTAGATTTGATTTTAGATAATACCTCAATTACCCAAATCATTCTTTAGTGTTTTGCAGACTCAACAGGTTTTTGAACAGAACCAAGTTATCTCTACATCATCAGGGCCAAACATTGACCTAGCCACATTGGCTTGTGGGGTCAATTGATCCCACTAAAATCTAAAATCTTTAAATTATATTTATATATATGTATTTATAATTTTTTTTTAAATATATGAAATTGAACCCAGTACAAAAATTGAGGGGTCAATAATATTGGAGAAAATTCAAAACAATACTCATTTCTGATAAAGAAAATATTTTTCCAAAGCTTGGATATTAATTTGCATACTTTGCACATTATATGTTTTTTGGACATTTTTACGCACGTGTTTCTTGGTTGTTTCTATATTGTTTCATGTTCTAAATTTATTAATTTCCAATTAAAGTGGACAACATATTTAATTATAATTATATTTGCCATTATATTATTATTATTGTTGGACTCAATTAATGATCTAATTAAGGTAAGAGTCCTATGTTTACTGAAATTTGATATGTAGTTAATGAGTATATACCGTAAAGAATCAATTTAAGAGATTATGGGAAATCCTAATTGATATAACTATATAAAGACTACGTGGTTATGGCCCCCAATATACTAAATCGTACATTATTTTTTACTCTCCCCATCAAGATAGAAAACTAAATCGTACATTGTTTTCTACTCTCCCCATCAAGATAGAAAACTAAATCGTACATTGTTTTCTACTCTCCCCATCAAGATAGAAAACTAAGGCCCCTTAAGAGATTTGGGGGAGGAAGATCATAAAACTAATTGGAACCCATGTGTGTTTGTGCTCTTGCTTGCTTTTGGATTAGGAGTCTCGTATCGTGTTACGGGAGTTGATTTATGTATACGAATAATGACTATAGATCCAAATATTCCATTAATCATAAATCTTTGATGATTATAGCGTGATGTTTATATCCTGAAATTATTCCGTATGTTTTAGGATATACGATATATGAATTTGATATGTTACTTATCTATAAAATTCTAACAAGTGGTATCAGAGCAGTCATCACTTCTTAATCGTTGGATCTTATGGAATTTAGGTGAATTATTTGGATTTGCTTTTTTTCATCCGTCCGGGCTTGAAATTAAAATTGATTGTGTAATTATTCAATTTGGTGGATTTATTGATATTCAGGCGCAGGAATCTGTACGGCTAAACCAGAAGTCTTCCATAAAGAAATGGAGGAAGAATTGTCCCCATTTGCGGGGAGAGAGTTCTCTAAAAGGATTCTGGTCCTTAAAAGAGGAATCAAACAAGCAGAAGTGATGATGGGAGGAGGAAATGGTACCCATGGTATAAGATCAAGACTCTACCAATATATTTCTATGATACGGGAGCAGATATACTGTTAGGAAATAACTTTTTACAGATATTTAAAAGATTTACACAAGAAAATGAGACTAGAGACTTATTTTCACAAACCCATATGATCATAAGATTATAGTCCAACGATTACGAGAGGCATTCCACCAAAAAATGACAATAGTCTTCATAGCAAGCGTGGTGATGAAGAAGGCAGACTTCGACAACCAGAAATGAAGGATTGAAGAAGTCATGGAGAAGCGATTCTCCAACTACGAATCGAGATCCTGGAGGCCGTAAAGAAGAAAGAATAAAAATCCAAATTATTGAAGTTGTCAAAGCCAGTCTAGACAAGAGCTTGCATCCAGACACCACTACAAAGGAAAAAATCTCATAAGAGGATATTAAAAGAAAGATTCAAAATCATTTTAAGGAAGATCCTCCGACATGGTGGGATACGAATGATCTCAACGCATCTTTAAAAGTGAAAGCCGAAAAAAAACGAGTTAGTTAGATATAGACCTATCCTAATGAATCAAGAAGATCGAAAAGATATGTAACAAATACTTAAGGAATACATTAAGTTAATTAAACTAGGCTTCTCTCTATACAACAGTTCAGGATCTTTGGTCCGTATCCATGGAAAAATAAAAAGAGAAAAATCAAGCTTAGTTATTAATTATAAGAGAATTAATAATATCTTGGAATTCGATGGATACTATATTTCAAGCAGAGATCATTTGATAAATTGCATTAAAAATGCAAAAATGTTCTCCAAGTTCGATTGCAAATCTAGATTTTATCAAATTAAGATGGAGGAGGAAAGCAAGAAGTCCACGGCTTTCTCCACACCACAAGGACATTATATTTAGAACGTTATGCCAATAGTCCTTGTAAATGCACCCAGGATATATCAAAGAAAGATGGATAATATTTTTAAAGATTATTTTAGTTTCATGTTTGTTTACATTGGTGACATTCTTATAGCGTCAAAGAATATAAAAGAGCATCTAAAACACCTGAAAATATTTTCGGATGTTTGTCGTAAAGAAGGATTAGTGCTTTCAGAAAAGAAAGCAGTAACAACTACGAGAAAAATTGAGTTCCTTGGGGTAGTAATCGATGAGTATGCAATCATTTTACAAGATCATATATGTGGAAAAGATAATAAGATCTCCAAATTTACTCAAGGATAAAAAAACAACTTTACTTGGAAGTTGTTAATTTTGTCGGGATGTTTATAAACAATCTAGCACATTACAGGAAAGTGTTTAGTCCCCTGTTTAAAAAAGGGTGTTAATTTCAAATGAGTAGAAAAACACCATGAAGGAATTAAACAGTTTAAGAAAGTTTGCAAAAAGCTTTCTAAATTGGCAATTCTAAATGACAAGAATGAACTGGTTCAATACACAGATGCCAGTGCTTATTGGTGGACAACAGTTCTTACTGAAGTCACACCTATATGAGAATTTCCATGCTGATATTGCAATGGGATATTTACAGATAATGAATTAAATAAATAGCATATTAAGGAGAAGGATTTCTTCATAGTCAGAAAGACAATAAAAAGAATGGCCTTCATTTCTGCTATAAAAAAGTTCACATTAAAAATTGATAATTCGAGCGTTAAAGTCTTTCTAAAAATTAAATTGAGTCTAAACCAAAAAAGACTAGATTACTTAGATGACAAGCTAAATGCCAATATTGTGATGATATTGTAGTTATAAAATCTCATGAAAATGTTCCTACAAATTTTATAACTCGAAATGGAGGGACACGTTGCTGATGACACCCTTAAAAAGTTAAGGCATCTCAGGGAAAGCCTGGTGATCTTTGAACGAGATTCTGGGACACTATGTGTCAATGCCGAAGTCACCAACAGACTTCAACAAGCCAATCGGGAATCCATTTTTGACCACATACGAGCATGCCAGCTGGCTCAGTGTCAACTGTTCTCAGTTTTGCAAAGATCTCTCCTCCAGGTCGCCTCTCCTACAGTACAAAAAGGAGTGATTAGATAAAGGGTCTATAACTCGGAGGTTACGAATTCAAGTACCATAATCATGAGTGTACCAGATGATGCATTCTATGAAGATGTACAGGGTGTGATGAATGTTGAAACCTCGGTGTCACAACCAAAGGCTTTAAGTCAACTCACTACCTCTGGGATTAAAGAGGGAGGGTTGGATCTTAGGCCACATACTGGCACTTTTAAGATACAAACTGACGAGATTAAAGTTTCTTCTATGTAAATTTATCAACGAAAATGGGAAAAACTAGTTAGCAGAAGAGGTATCAACCCCGATAAAATAATAGTTGATATCTCAGGAAAATATCCGGGAGTTTGGATGAGATTGGTAGTCATCTAAACAAAGTACAAAAGTGGTATAATTCTGAGGTCTTAAATCCAATCATTACTATTGTACCAAGTTTCACGAAAATCTCCAAACCACCAAAATAGATTAGGGAGCGGTTTACGAGACTTGGGGGTCAATAATACACATTTGGTCAAATGAGATATTTTGAAGTTAAATTTTATTAGTGCAGCACTAGAACCAACAAAGAAGAGTTTCAATGAAACTTTTTATTTCATCAACCTTAGAAGACCGGATAGGAATGCCTTTAAAAATATTAAGTCTGCCTCACCGAAAGATGCACCAGTGATAGTAGAAGCAATTTCAGAAGACGATACTTTTACAAGATGAGCATGGGGACTTTGGGATTGTCTAACAAAATTGGATAAAGTAAAGTACCCATTCAAGTTCTTTCAGAATTCAGCAAATTGATCATTCCTCCTGAAATCAATGACATGAACAATTACAGGCTTCGCATAAACTCTTTTCGAAACAAAGAGAAGAGTGTTATGGGAAAACAAAATCCCGGTAAGCAGATAAATATACCGAAATTTTGCAACATGACGCATGTTGGACGATGGATTGACCGGATCTACTAAGCATGCCCAGACCAGAAAGAACCCGAGTTCGACAAAGACTTTCGACCCAAATCAGACCAACAAGAGCAGACAATTGACAAAGACAAAAACCAATTACTTTATAGAAAGTACGAGGACCACGCTAAACTACTATGTGAAAAGATTCCTCGACAAAACAAGAGGGTTGAGTCATGAGGGACCAACAATTAGATAAGCCCAAAAAAAAAAAAAAAGGGCTACTGTCATACAACAATGGAAGAAAAGATGTAAGCAGTGACACATCTTTTATCAATAAGCTTGCAGTCTGGTATTGAAATTCGCAATCAGGTCTATAAATACCAAACATATGAGGAAATAGAGGACATCACTCATTTTCCTTCTATTTTCTCATAATAATATAGTGTGAGTTTGAGTGTGAAGTGCAAAAATAAAGAGCATTGTGATTGAGAGCAAGCCTTCTCCATGGGGGCTTAATATCTCATCTACTCCCTAAAGAAGATTACTAATGTAATAAATCTTTTAATTTCTTAATAAAATTAAAACTTTTGTTTCAACATGGGGGCTTAATATCTTATCTTTATAAATTAAGTATCTCGTACACATGAATTAGAAAACGAATCAAGGTTGTGCTGAATTGATGAATGAGTCGGATAACTTGTAGTTGGATCTGCAAGTAAAAGTTAGACGATTTCTTACCGTTTGTAAAACGAACTAAAGATGATAATCTTCCGACTAGTGGCGTCGCAACTCATCTCACCCGCACCTAATTTTGTTAATAAAATGTACGAAATTATAAAGACTTTAATTTTTTACGGAAGTATGTTATTCCTAAGTACTAATTAGTAATTTTCTAAGTATTCTTAATTATTTACCTAAGTATTAAGTAAACATAAAATTAAATATTTAATTTTCTGCTTGAAAGTTCAAAAGTATTTGAATCACAAGAAAAATAACTTTAATTTATATAATGATGTAGGAAGTTGAAATAAAAAATAAATAAAAAGGGGACTGGACTCCAAATTAAAAAAACTAAAAGTACTTATTGCCAAAATTCTCTTATTTTAATCACCTTTTCTGATTTTTTTTTTGTTATTTCGAAGGGTTGATTTTATTCAATTGTTAATCAATGATGTTTTAGGAATATAAAGTCGATCTTCTGTATTTTTCAACTGGTAATTTCATCATTCCATTCCACGAGCATTTTAAATTAAGAATAAGAATAAAGGTTTTAATCAATTTCTTACTAAATTCTAAAAAATAGCCGTATCTTTAACCCCAAAAAGCTTTAAAATTAAGTAAATGAATATAGTTAAGTACATCCTGAATTTATATCCATTATATCTAATTCACTATTTATCCTCTAAAATAATTTGATAATTATAATTAAATAAATAATGATATAACGATGACTTCAGTTAATTAAACGCACACAAAACCGGCATTTCAACAAGCAACCACACTCATATTCAAACCTAAACGTTGCCGGAAAGCAACTCACCTAACTGCACGAACCGGAGGGGGAAAAATGGTTTCGGATTCGGAGCTGATCGAGCGGCTGAGAGAATTCCTAAGCACGTCAGACCTAAACACGACGACCAACGCTATCGTGCGCCGGCGGCTCGAACAAGATTTCGGCATCGACTTGTCGGATAGAAAGGCGTTTATAAGAGAACAGGTCGATAGTTACATGCAAAGCCAATTCGAAAATGTAGCGGGTAATGAAGATGAAATTAATGGCGAAGGGGAGGCTGATGAAGGAGTAGCAGAAGTGGAAGAGGAAGAAGAAGAGGAAGAGGGGGAAGGCACAGAAGAATCAACCGCCGCTACGGCTCAATCCTCCACTAAAAAACGGTTCGTTTCATGAATTTTGATATATATATATATATATATTTCAATTGTTCAATGAGTTTTATAAGTTCTTTTTTCGTCAGATTATCTTTCGTGTGTAATTGTGCATTTATTACTTGCATCGCATTCAAAAACTTAGTCAATTTTTGTTTTTTCTAAAAGATATTTAATTTATGGTTTTGGTTAATGATGGGACAAAATTTATTTAACTTTAGTTACATGCTCTGGAACTTGTGCTTAGGTTGCCATTTTATACCCAAATGGGATTAACTTGGTCCATTATATGCATTAATGTTCCCCCCAGGTCTGCAGCTTAGCGTTCTTCATTTGATTTAGTTTTGATCAGTTTATTTGGTCCAATTTTGCATTCGTTTGCATATAAAAGCCTATTACATTTATAATTCATTTTGGTAGACCTAGGAAGAAGGAGGTCAAGAAAAGAGGTGGAGGTGGATTTACCAAATTATGCAGCCTTTCCCCTGAGCTTCAGAAATTTACAGGAGTATCTCAATTGGCTCGGACTGAGGTATCAAATTTATTGTGGTGTGTATTTATATATTAAATGGTATAATTTACCTGCCTAGTGTTTTTTATAACCAGGTTGTTAAACAACTGTGGAGTTATATAAGAGAGAATAATTTGCAAGATCCAGCCAACAGGAGGAATATCGTTTGTGATGACACATTGCGCAACCTTTTTGCCGTAGATACCATAGATATGTTCCAAATGAATAAGGCCCTCGCGAAGCACATTTGGCCCTTGGATTCTGATGGTGGTATATTTTTTGGCCCTCAGCCTTTGTCTTTAACAGTTAATGGGCTGTTGATATAAATTAAATTCGTGGTAGAATTTTCTTCTTGAATGTCTTTTATTTGAGAAAAACTGCTTGTGTGGTTTTTAAGTATTGCATCATGATGCTGAACTTTTCTACCTCTAATATTCACTTAAAATTTATGTATTGGAATAATTGAAATAGTGGCATAAGAATTGCAGTCAAATTGATGTGAAGGAATTATTAGCAAGAATGTGACAGAGGGATTTTAGGGTCCTGCTTGACAACTGATTCATAAATCATAAGTGAAAAAAAAACTTGTTTCTGAACTGGAAGTTTATTGGTTGATGCGGTCTGAGGAGATAAGCTTTAGATTAAAATAAAGCAGTGAACATTCTATAGGATCTAAATATCCTCTGTGGTACAATTAAATTTTAGTTAAGTTGTAAGAATACTTGACATTGGCCGAATACTTGACATTGGCAGTTTAACTGATTACTAAAAATTGGTACAGTTTCTTAAAATGGAAATTTCTGGTAAAATGTTTATAAATTTTTTGCTTGTGAATCCAATCTCTAATGAACTTACATTGGATAGACAGGTTTTTTTAACCCGTGAGTGGAAGACTATGACACCAATCTAACTTCATTTTGAAACTTCTGAGCACAAGTTCGCTTCAATGATTTTTCTTTCTTTTTCACTTGCAAGGCAGTTTGATTGATTGTCTTTGCTGGGCAATGTCCTAAACGTCATATTAAATCTTTTAATATAAAGCTCCTAATCTTGTTGCAAGTTGTCCTCGTTGAGAACACTCTTGCTAAATATGTACTAGCTTTCATATTTAGCTATTTCTTTTGAATCTAATTCAATAATTTATTTATTTAGTTATATTTTTTTCGTCGTTGTCTTCAAAATCAAGCAGCTCCTGCCAATTCTGCACCAAAAGAGAAACAGCCGAAGAAAGAGAGAGATGAAGGTGAATGAATATTCTGTCCTGTTCTGTTTATTGATCCTGCAAATTTGTTTTAACCATTTCCGAACTCTTTATTTATTTATTTATATTTTATTTTAATTCCGTCTGTATCAGATGAAGATGAGCCCAAGAAAAAAGAAAAGCGACCAAGGGGTGGAAATTCGGCTTTCCTTGCTCCTCTTAAGCTTTCTGATGCTTTAGTGAAGTTCCTTGGTACAGGGGAAAGTGAACTACCTCGTTCTGACGTTGTTAAGAGGATCTGGGATTATATTAAGCTAAACAACTTACAGGTATGTGATTAAGGCAGAACCCTATGGGTGTAAGTTTGTTTCTCAGTCTCTCTCTTCTCTCTCATAGTATTTTGGAGCTATTTATACTAATGTGCTCTTATTTGACTATAGTCTAACCAAGATATTCATATAAGCCACCAATGCGTCACCGTAATTAAACATTCATGGGTCTAATTTCATCATTTGAAAGTTACGCTATCACCACTTTTCTAAATAAAGAGATATTTAAAGCAAACTCCTAAAAGAAATTGCATCGATGGAACAAACTCTTAATTTTCTGTACTTTTAGTGTCCAATAATCTTTTATTTAGTCGGATGCCATTATTTTATTTGTTGAAGGACCCGGCGGACAAAAGACAAATATTATGTGACGAGAAGCTGAAAGAACTTTTTAATGTTGACACCTTCCGTGGATTTTCAATGGCGAAATTTCTCACTGCTCATCTCATAAAGATCCAACAGTGAGTTAGTTGCCATACTAATCGGTCTCAAGTAGCACTTGGATTTTTTTATTTTTTTATTTGGTTATATTCAGTGGATGCTGCTGAGTCTCTCAATGTTGTCCGTTTGTCTCTTTTGTACAAAATGATGGAAATTTTGAGAAAAACTAATCTAAATTTCCAGGCGAAATTCTGACATGCCATCTTGTAAACTTTGTTCAATGCTAATTCACCAAGCTAATGACAAATGTGAAATACAATGTATATCTCAGTTAGTTTAATTTCAATAGGATCCGTAGAATCATATGTAGGCCAAGTTTATCAAACCCGCCTATTTTAATTTCAAGAATGAAGGATATGAAAAAGATTCTGGAGTTTTGCTTTTGTTGCCTTTAATATTTTAATCTCTGGAGTTGCTGCCATATTATGTTTGAGTGTTTTCGGGGTCTAGTTTAACTTTTAATAATCTTGTGCATTACTGAGTGAGATTACACTTCAGTAATGTTATTGTAAAAATAAATAGAGAAAATCGGGTTTGAGCAAAGGAGATTCTAGAGTCTTTTTTTATTAGAGCGTGACTAAAGATTCTGTCTGTAACTTAGAGCATGTCAAACTTTGAGTGAGCACCTAACAGTCTGTCTGCATACGAATAGCAAAGAATTTCAAACCATGAATAAGTTGCATCACAAGTTGTTGTGTTCTTTTGACTGTTTGAATTTGAAATGAAGCAGATGCAAAGTGGAAAACACAGTTTTCCCACAACAGAGAGCAGGCACAAACAAGGTGATTCAAAGCCAATGGATCCCTTAAACTGAAATATTGTAGGTCACTGCATTGTTATGTGGCGAATTGATAATGTTTTTGAAACTAATTATATGTTTGTAGAATCTATGTCCTTTTCTGGGTCTCTCTTTTGCAATTTTTCTTCTGTGGGCTTTTTGTGTTGTCTTGTTTCTACTGGATCTTGAATCATCATGGGAGATGGGTTCTTAGGTTTAGAATTCAGGGAAAAGATCTACAGAAAACTCTGTTCCATTGATTGTGGGTCTGAGAAAATATTCTCTTTGATGAAATTTTGAAGATTTTGTCCATTGTTATTGTCTTCAAACTATGCATTTGGACTATATTACCCTTTTACGAGATGTGAAGATTAATTCTGTACCTTAAGAATTAAGGGTCGAGCGGATTGATACTTTTCCTGTGTGGCAGGAAAACATGAGGACATTTTTAGGATTAGGCATAAAATGGCCTTTAATAAGCTTCTAACTTTCTTTAGTGGAGATTTGATGTTACAGCATTTGTGCAGAATTTTCTTCCACATTTCAGCAATTGGTTTTGCAAGATTAGTTTAAATGACGTGTTACACTCTTTTGTTTGTTTGTTTTATTTATTATTTTGGTTCATTTATAGGGTGGTTGCAATTGAAATTTCATCTTTGTAAGAAACGTACCAGGGGTTACTGAAAGGAAGAGATTCATACTATTTTGCTTGTGCAAACATGATAAAAGTGCACTTTTAGCTCCATCGGTGTATATAAAAAGGAGAATCATGTTCTGAGACCCTATTTGCCACCATAAATTTAGGATATGTACACATTTATAACAACACTTTTATGACCAAAAACCACCACTATAGTATTTTTATTTTTTATTTTTTAAAACTTTTTCTTGGCCGTGAAAGAATATGTTTACACCGTGTTATGGTTCACGAAGTAAGATGATATATTTATGCTATCATAAATGCTTACACGGTGATACGACACTAAATATTTATGTATGATATATGTTGGTATTTATGGTTAGCGACCTCATTTCTCGGAAAGAACATTCCTTTTAAGAGGTGGGCGAACTGGTTTATAGAGTAGAAACTTGAAGTAGAGGTGTTGATTCGGTTACGGTTAACCGCCGGTTGACCGGTTACGTTAACCGTTGACCGGTGGTCACGATTATAACCGTAATCGTCAACCGGTGGCCGACGGTTAGGTTACGGTTAACCTGATCGTCTAACCATAACCGCGCGGTTAACCAGTTTAAAAAAAAAAAAAACAGTCGATCGACTGCCTGATCGACTGCTTTTTAAAAAATAAAAAAAATATAAAAATCGCCGGTTAACCGCGGCTAACCGGTTAACCGCCCGATCCGTTAACCGGTTTAACCGTAACCTTAACCGGTTAGGTTACGGTTAGGCCAAAACCGGTTAACCTAACCGCCGGTTAATAACCGGATTAACACGTCTAACCTGAAGTATGAGGGTGAACTCTCATATAGGGTCGCGACCTCTTATGATTTTGTTGGTTTGGCGTTATCTGGTAGTTCGGTCATGGGCTTTGTAAATATTAAGCGCGAATGGGCTAATATGGATGGTATTGTGGGGTCCTGGCGGACTCTATTGAAAGAATCACAAGCCCAGGCCTATTTTGGGAACTTAGCATATAGTAGAAATGCTAATTCTAAGTCAGTTGTGGTATTTATGGAATTTTAGTGGGAGAAGATAACCCTAGCTTGGGGAATATTTCTCTTGCCTATATAAAAGTGGTGCATACCTCTCTTTATTTTAAGTTGTTTTATCACGGTTTGGGCACTCAAAATACCTCTCGCACTCTCTAACTTAAGCATCGAAGAACCTTCGATGGGGTCGTCCACCGCCTTGGCTGAGGTGTTGTTTTGCAGGATCGATCAGGTCGCCAGTAGGCCATTGGAGATCAATCAGGTCGCCATGGCATAATTTGAAGCTATTCAGGTCACTGATCTCTTGTTTTGAGGTTAGTACCCACTATTTTTGGTAACCAATCTTTTCGATTTTATCAAGTGGCGTCGTCTGTGGAAAAGAGGGACATCGAATCCTTGAGCGAAAGACAATTAAATAAGGACGAAAGATCAAATTGATTCAAAGCTTCCAGATCACGCAGGCGCAATAAAGATAAGTTCTGTGTTTTATTTATTGATTGGTGGTATGGGTATTACATGCAAATTAATTGCGTGACCTGTTCAGTCAACTGATTGGGAAAAACGTAAATCTAAGTCTGATACGTGTTCAAAAGGAAAACATATGAAAGGGATTTTATATGCCTTGTTCTAATTAAATCTATGCAGGCGGATAGATCAAACATGGGCCCCTTTTTAATACGTCTTTCAGAATTTGTCAAAGTAAGATTTAAGGACTTTTAGTCCGTCACGTCGGTGATATGTGGCCCTCTTTTTAATAATGGTCTATTCTATATGGGGATATTCAGGATACATTAAGCTTGTAATAACAATGTGGTGAAACAGGTATAAAGTCATTAAGTGGTCCGAACAACATATATTAAATGATAGAATTGTTTTAGGCTCTGGTTATTTAATTAAGAATGCACTTGAGGGGTTTTGTATATTACTTATATGAAAGAGATGGCACAGTTGAATATTTGAGGAGAGGTAAATATATTTTCCATATCTATAGCATCAATAAGACTACGTATCAGGTACGTTCGGTCTCCGCGACCTTACTAAGGTCTCTAAAACCCCTTTACGGTCTCCGCGACCCCGTTAAGGTCTCCACCACCTCGCTAAGGTCTCTACGACCCCATTACGGTTTCCGCGACTCCGTTAAGGTCTCCGTGACCCCGCTACGGTCTCCGCGACCGCGCTATGATCTCTACGACCTCATCAAGGTCTCCGCGACCCCGCTAAGGTCTCCGCGTCCCCGTTAAGGTCCCCGCGATCCCGTTAAGATCTCCGCGATCTCGCTAAGGTCTCTACGACACCGTTAAGGTCTTTACGACCCAGTTAAGCCTCGATGGTCGGAGATATTATGAAAATGTTTAAGCCTTGACGGTTGGAGATTTTATTGTAATTGGTTAAGTCCCGACGCTTTCATTAGGTCGGCAGCTGAATCGTATACCCTCAGGGGCGGACATTTTATTATTGAACCATCTGGGGCGCATACGGATATTTATTATTGAACCCTCAGGGGCGGATACGGACATTTATTATTGAACCCTCAGGGGCGGATAACTTTTTATTACCCTCAGGGGCGGATAGATTTTAATTACCCCCAGGGGCGGATAGTTTTTAATTACCCTCAGGGGCGGACATTTGTTATTGAACCCTCT
This sequence comes from Phtheirospermum japonicum, assembly GCA_014905375.1. Taxonomy (NCBI): domain Eukaryota; kingdom Viridiplantae; phylum Streptophyta; class Magnoliopsida; order Lamiales; family Orobanchaceae; genus Phtheirospermum; species Phtheirospermum japonicum. The sequence goes on along the minus strand of BMAC01000816.1, from coordinate 44,475 downwards.
GGGGCGGATACGAACATTTATTATTGAACCCTCAGGGGCGGATAGCTTTTTTATTACCCTCAGGGGCGGATATTTGTTATTGTACCCTTCAGGGCGGATGCCTTTTTGCGATAAATCATAAATAATTGGAAGTTTGAGGAATATTTTATTGGTTTTTTTATGAATGGTTGAGTAAGGTGATTTTAAGTATGTTTGATTTACATACTTGAGGTCGCTTACGAGGGGGATATGTTTGACTTACATATACTTCTCGGATTGTTGTGCTTTTATATGACTGTGTTACTTATGCGAACTGACGTATTTGACTTATGTGTTCCTTCGTATAAGTTCTTTTTGATTGTTTTAGCTCATGATTTGATGGTTTTTGGTATAAACATGTTTGATTTACATGTTCTACGCGACCTACATTACTTTATGGTTTGATTTAAGATGATTTGAAATGCAGGTTATGGTTATCTTACCCGGAATATAATGTGAACGTTGGGTTTTTGGTATTTGCTGTTTCTGAGTTTGACTTACATAAGGCACAAATTTTTCATGGCAAGTTTATATATAATAAAGCATAAAGGAAAGAATTGTTCGTAAAATTATGCGGGAATTCATGTATTTGACATTAAGAGGCATTTGGTCCAAAAGCAGGTACTGTGTTGTCAAGAGGTACATCCAGCTCGGCACCCACCTTGGCAGACCATACGGCTCGGCCTTGACATGACAACCACCACTTAGCATCTTTTGGTTGCTTCATGTCGCCCTTCCAAAAACTGAATGGGGGAAGATGTCAATGATTGCTGACACATCGGGATTATAAGCGACATTCATGGCAGCGAGCTCGCTCTTGATTATCCCCGCGGCTTTGTGGACCCATTCCCTGCTGCCTATGGCTATCTTGCAAAAATACAAAGATGGTTTTTTGTAGGCCTTCAGCAACTCCTCTCGATAGGCGTCTATGAACTTTGTACCTACTTCGCTCGTTAGAAAGGTCTGCCAACCTTCAGCAACGCCTTGTTGGTGTGCAACACGGCCAACCTCGCGCACCTGCTCTTCCAGCTTCTGGATTTGATCCTTGGCTTCGTTGGCTGCTCTGGTCGCCTCATCTTTCACACTCTCCACCTGGCTTTTCAGAAGGTTTATTTCTTCTTCATGAGTTGCCAGTTCTTGACGGGCTTTGTCCAGGTCACCCTGTGTCAGTGACAGTTGCTCCGTTTGTTGTTCAGCCTGGAGGGTTAGCTCGTCGCAAGTTTTCTGGAGGTCGCTCTCGGAGGATCGAGCCAACAACTGAGTGGACAGAGTGGAGTACAGAGTGTCCAGCTGCATAACATAAAAAAAAAGAGAAAAACGGATTAGCGAGTGGATGGTGGGATATGTTTTAATGACAGCCAGGTTTTTTGAAAGTTGGGTTACCTTAGTCAGGGTGCGTTCTTGGAGGAGTGCTTTTATCTTGGCCGCATCCTCACAGTTGGCCAGTTCCTTTTCTAAGCTCGGAGAGCTGGATGTGGTGCCATCATAAGTTTTGCGGAGGCGTCGGCGTTGGCGTTTTGGTGCTTGTTTGGGAGAGGTACGCGCGGTTCTCTTTCCTTTTGAAAGAATCGCTGACTGGTAGGCTTTCTTCAGCGTCAGCGATCTCGTCGCGATTATCAGGCGCGACCTCCACCTCCTCGTCGACATTAACTATAGGAGGTCGCGGCGCCGACGTGGTTGCGGAGCTAGGGTCAGTAATTACGGTGGCTCCTTCCGAGCTCGATGATACGCATGTACTGATAAATGCATCTGTAATAATGGAGTATTGGGTTACAATCAAGTTATGATTATTATAAATGGTGAGAAGTGTTGTAACTTAGAAGACCTACCGAACTCTGATCTGGTCAAGGCCAAGTCCTGGGCAATAGGTCATGAATCAAGACCTACGAAAGAAAATATCTTTTCCCACCTGGTAAGCTGGATTACGTCAAATGGACGCTTGCTCCATTCAACAAGCTGGTCATTATATTGCTGGTAGAGCATCGGTCATGATTTGGAGGTAAGAGGGTTGTCTTGTTTTGGGGTCTGCAAATCGGTATCGAAGGGCCAGTCCCCGGTCTTGTGAATAAAAAAGAGATTCTTACGCCAGTCGGGCACTTTTGATGAAGGATTCACCAAGAAGCGAGGTTTCCCGAGGCGAGCTGAGAAGTAAAAAGAATTTTTCTGATATTTTACTTGGAAGCAGAAATGGAAGAAGCTTGGGTCGGTCAGGACATGGTAGTATTCACATAAGATCACGTATCCTGCCATGAACCTTATGGAATTGGGGGTTAGCTGGAGGAGAGGGATTTTGAATTTACTGGCGGTGGAAATAAAAAACCAATGGGCAGGAAACCTAAAACCTGCTTTTAGGAATTCATCGAAAAACACAATGTGGTCAGGTGGAGGATGGTTTGGGTCGGTTTGTAAGATGGTTGGTTGGACAATGTTAGCAGTCCTAGGGAGATGAAGGGCTATTTTGAATTCTTCAAACTTCTCCCGGTCTGAGAGCAACCATTTATTATCTTTAACTATCCTAGTAACCTGAGGTAGAGGGAGCAGGTCGGCAACGATAGAAGAAGGTACTATTGTTACCGGGTTCTCTAGGAAGTGTCTAAATTGAATTGGGGAGGGTACAATCGTTATGGAGAGCGGAATGCCCTCTGGGATGTTTTCAGTTTCAGGTTGGGTTGGAGAAGGATCTTCGGTTATATTTTACTACTTTCAGCTATACAAATCTTGGCAAGAATTCTCGTTCTCAACATGGTTAACTGAAATTAAAGTTCTGTAATGAATAATTAAGTGCAGGACTTTGAAGATTACAGTTGAAAATACACTATTAATGCAGTGTGGATGCCTCGCTGAAACATATTTCTCAAATCACAGTTTAAAATCCTGTTAGAGCAATCATGATCTCTTAGTATAATTAGATATGAGATAAATGCAGAGTGGTTAAAGTGGCAGTTAAAAAGGTTACACAGATTCAGACAAATCAAGCGTCAACCGCAAGTCATAAAGCAGCATAAGGTTTTCAGGACATAGTAATACCAAAATAATAATAATAATAATAATAAAAGCATAACAAACACACTTAAAAATCCTCTTCCAGCTCAATATTTCCCGTTTCACCTACAGAGACGGAATAGGCGCCGAGCTCACCAGCAAATCACTCTTCCTGTTGTTGTCGCCGCTGGTCGGGCTACTCACAGAGCTGCTGTTCGAAAACGAGACGAAGGTCGATTTCTGCAGAACGCCGGTCGGCGACGACCCGAGTTGCGCGCTCAAGACCTCCCCGAGTGGACCCCCCACCGGGTTACCCCAAGTAACTGGTAACCAAGCCGGCTGCTTTTGCATTGGCTCGTTGATAATATCGCGGCTCACGCCAAGGCTCATGTGGAAGGGGTCGAGCTCGTGCGATAGCAGCCTGAGGGACGAGATGGGCTTGGGTTGTGCAGGAGAATCTGGAGCAGCCATGGTGGGGATGGACATCGAGAGCTGGGTCCAGTCGGATTTGAGCTCTTCGGATTGGTGGTCGTCAGCCTTTGTCCAATCATCGATGAAATGATGGACCGGATGTTGGTGGTTTCTTGTTTCTTTGGAGTTGAATTGTAAGAAAGAGTCGGAGGTGTTGGTGTTCATGTAGGGGATGATTCTTTCTGAAGGGTTGAGAAGGGAATCTGAGGAGACAATTCCGAACTCCGAGTGGGGTGATGATGATGATGACTCTTGGAACGTCGCGTGTTGCTTTTGAACAGAGAACGGTGGCGAGTCTTTGGTCTTAAGGCCGATCGTGGGAGGTACCAATGAGAGCCCTTGAAATCCTTGCGACCTGTTGTACAATTTTTTTTTATCTTTTTTCCTTGTAATATGCAGTTTGCATAAATTATAGAATCCGATTCATAATAGAAGCTAACCCCCAAAATTAACAGAATCCGGGATAAAAGCTGAGGGATTATTTGCTAACCGATATGAGTAGGTCTAAGACTGTCTCGCATAAGACTATGTAAGACTCTCTTTTCAAATAAAAAGTTATACTTGAGAAATCATAATTTTCAAATCAACTATTTACATTGCTTCGGAAAATATGATTTTCCGATATTGTGATCTTTTGGAAAACAAGTGCAATTCATCGAACAATGTGGAACTTGAAATCTACTGGCAGGCCAACAGAGATAGTCTAAACCATTAATTGATAAAATAAAAGTAGCAAAAGTAAAATACCACATTAAATGCATAACTACTCAAACCCTTCCTTTAAAGATGTAATGGAGGAAAAACCAAAGTAGTAGATGAAAACAAGAAAAGCATTTATATAAAATCAATCTTTTACCTGCTATCAAGATTGTTCGTCGAACTGGGCTGCTGCTGCTGCTGAAAGGAACTGAATTGACGCTGCATCGCACCAAGTGAGTTGTTGTTGGATGATGCATTGTTCACGGGTCCCGATGACGACGAGGAAGGAGCATTATTATTAGTCGGTATGGGTGGGACCTTAGAAGAAGAAGAAGAGACATTTGCATTTAAATTTGCATGGCCAACAGTGTTGTGACCTTCCACAGGCTTTCTTGAACGGTGACGGCCTCTGTTAATGTGCCTCTCACAGTATTTCTGATCGGGGACAGCATCTCTCGAGCACCGCCACTTCTTTCCATCGGTCCTCCTACATCTACCGGGCTCTGGGTCGTTGCTGCCGGAGTAACCTAGATGGAACGGACCCCACCCCACTTCTCATGCAAACCAAACCAAATAAGAAAAAATGTTGGAAAATAAGAAAAGAAAATTTTATATGGTCTCAATTGAAAAACATCAGTTTTATAGACATTTTTTTTCTTCTTGAGAAAAGAGTAATAACAACAACAACAATAGATCAAAATACCCATTATGCTATTACAAACAAAACCCTTGATCTTTTTATTTGCTAAACAAATATCCTATCGAAAGTTTATGATTTATAAAGGAAGTTATTTGTAATTTCAAATTATTGCAGTTTTTATTTTTTTGGCCAACCAATAATACATATGTATTTGTGTTCATCATAATTACATTACAATTTAAGGGTTTCAGTGGGTGATTAACATAAACAGGGGACAAGCTTACATAAATTAGAGGCATAGGGTCCGGGTGATCCGTATGAGTAAAGGGATCTCTTGAGGGGTACGAGTAAGTTGGACGGAACAGGCACATTTGCCATTATGTGTTTATAGATCAAAGCCTGATGTTCCAGTTCCATCCATTGAGAGGGAGTAAATGGTCCTTTCAGTCGTGCGAAAGGCCCCCGAATGCCTCCACTTGGCCCCCCTCCTGAAGCAAATAGCAAAATCATAGAAAGATCGAAAATTGAAAATGTTTTTTTTTTTTTGTTTTGTTAGACAGAAAATCAGGTTTAAAAACTGAAAATATAGAGATCAACATATATATTTGGATAGGTGTTGAGAAACTAAACCTACAATAATTTGGAAAACAAAAGTGAAAGATACAAATCTTCAAGTGTTTGTTATTATTTCTATTAGTGCCCATAAAATGGAAAACCCAATTTGACAAACTGTTTGTTATTTTATTTGTTCACAGTACTTGCTACCTAAAACATGAGAACTTGTTTATATTTTTCAAGACAAGACCCAAAAAAAGAATCTAAATTAGTTGTGCACAGAAAAAGACCCTCCATTAGCATCCAGTACAAGGAGATAATGTTACACACACACATAAAGTCGCCCACATATAATAACCCCCATCCATAACATTTTTATGCAAATTAATATTGCCATCACATTACACATCCAAATCTTAAACCAAATTTTACTGAAATCACATTTTCGACCTAAGACAGCGTGAAAACAAGTAGAAAAACACATAAGGGGGAAAAAAGTCAGAGATAAAGCAATAAACTGTTTTTATTTTCCTTTATTTTATTTTATTTATTTATTATACCTCCCGTTTTACTAAGATATTGCTCATCCTCGCAAATAGAAAACGCTATACTCCTGCTCGAACCGCCGCCGCCGCCACCGCAGTGAGGCTCATCGGAAGAAAACGAAAGCATTTTCTGGCCATCGTCATCGTCCGGCGACGGCCACAGATTGGATCTCCCAAACGGAGAACTAAAATGCTCACTAGCTTTCTTTGAAGAAAAATCAACTTCACCAGGCCTTGGCATTTTGGATAGCCTCCAGCTATTACTATTATTATTATTATTATTATTATTATTATTATTATCCGCAGCAAGCCCAGATCTTCGGTGTTTCAGATTCGCAGATCCATGGCCCTTTCCTTCTCCGGGCTCATTCGAACCCAGACAAGATGCATTATGTTTATGGCTCACCACCCCAAAATCCATCTTCTCATGTAAATATGAAGGAGAGGTTTATAGGACTATTGCATCCCCACACAAGAGCATGAGTTCACTTGAAGCATCTTTTTCTCGGGAAGTAAACAAAATTTTAGAGAGAGAAAGTGCGCAGAGGAAGAGATTTTTTCAATTTTTTTCTAATTATATTTTATCCCGTGTGTATTCGAGGAGAAGCAAGCAAGGTTGATACTAGAAAATTAGAAAATAAACCAATATAAAAAATGCAACACTAGTACGAGCTTGTATTGTATGAGAGAGTGGAAGAGGACAAAGGAAAGGGAGAGAGACAAAAATTAGTTCAACGGAAGGGAAATCTCATCTTGGACATGCCATCTTTAGCCCAAATTTATCCAATTAAGGTAAGATCAATTTACTAAAATGTCCTTAATGATGTGATGTAAATCGCACATATATTCTACTTTAATTCAAAGGGTAGTCTATTGGCTCACATGGGGTGGCCTAGTGGTAGGATATGCCTTCTTCAGCTTAAATGTAAATTCTTATTTTATTGCAATATTATGTTGAGTTTGTAGTACAAAATTAGCTTGTGTTTGGCCGGTGTAATTTGTATATTATGATGTGAAACTCTAATGTTTATCTAATATACAATGTGGAAGATAATAATTGTTCAGGGTTATTTGGGAAATTTGAAAATTCATAATTTATTTGGAGGATTATTCATTGATGAAATTTAACTATGACTAGCCCACCTCACTATAAGGCACTGAGCTCCGGAAATGGAAAGTGTTTTTGATTTCACAAAATTCTCACACTTTGGGTTCTAGTTGATAATTTTTATCAATAAATCTATGAGGATCAAATTGATCCGGATCAATAATGTCAATTTTGTAATATCAAACAAGAAAAATATGTATTTTGATAAGATTACCCTATGCAGATTTGTATTTAAAATTAAAAATTTAAATCACCCTTCTCTCTCCATTAAATTTACAACCTTTTCCAATAAATAATCTCTCTTACATTAAATCTCTCTAATTAATTATCATCATCACTTTATCTCTCTCCACTAAAATCTGTCACCGTTTTTCCTATTTTAAAAAGTCAAAGCTCAATCCTTTTTTCTTTTTTAATTTGAATAAAAAGAGATAATTATTTATCATTAAATTTATTTTTCTTGTCATTTTTAACTTATGAAACTAAATTTATCAGTCCTTCTTAAGCTTGAATGACATGTGGTTCTAAAGTATTTTATAGACAATTAGAAGGTTATAATTATAACAAATCTAAAACAAGTTTTATATATTGAAAGTATATTATGTAGAAAAAGACTCAAAAGTTTTATCTTTTTAAATTGTAATAATCAAATGAAATTTCCTTGTAATTTTGTCACTTATTTAGTTGTGAAAAAAAAAATTCGTCCGTTACCCATTTGGTTTAATAACATATTAAAGTAATTTATTTACACTGAGTTATAGATAATTTTGGTTTCACTTATATGTGTGAATTCTTATTCTTAAATGGTGTTTTCTTRCTCTTTAATTTTCATTTTGTTTCTCTGCTACCAATTTAGTGGTATGTGAATACATGTTAAATATACAATAAGATTTCTATAATTAATAATATTGGGATAGTTAGGATTTATTAATTTAACGAGATTATTAAATAATATAAATACTGATTTAACGTATTAATCCTAAATCAGCATCAACATAAAATATTATTCAAATAAAATTATTAATTAATTGATTATTAAAAATWCTAATTTATCAAGAGTCTATGACAATTGATATCAATATAGATCATTTACTAATCAGTTTTTATATATAATAGTGTCAAAATAAATATTAGTTTGCACGATGTTAATATCATATCAATCAACGAACCTTGATGATTRATTTGTAAGTATAAACTTAATTCAATTTCAATTTCTCTACTAGCAATTTAGTGGTATGTAACAATACATGCTAAATAATCATTGTATGGCTATTATTCAAATTGATATCGAGGTTCRACTGTACGACAGTTGATATCAACARAYGAGTACRATATATGTTCGTGTAACATAATCAAACAACTATCAACTATTTATCAAACACTTCTATTCAAATCTCTAAAACAATTAGTTAGTCAAACCAACTAATACAATCAGCTAACTGCTAATTACCAAACGCGGCCAATATTTAGTTATCACCTCTATATATTAATGCAAAATCCTCCTAACCTATGTGTCTGCTTCGCATGCTTTGTTTGGCAAATAAGAAATTCTGGTGCGTCGGTTGATTACGTGTCATTTGAGCCTGATATCTACCTAATTTAATAATTTCTTTTTATTGTATCTTGCCTAATTTAATTTTTTTCTTTATTATATTTTGACTAACTTGTTTTTTTTATTATATTTTGTTTAATGCAATATTTTCCTTTTATTCTCCTATTAAAAATAAATAAGTCATATATAATTAATAAAAAAGATATAAATTAATTATTTTAATTAAAAGATAAATTACATAAGATATAATTTCAAATAAAAAAATATTATTATGAAAATTGTTAAATAAGCAATATTTATAATAAAAGTTATTATAATTTTAATTTTTGAATTTTAAATATTCTACATAGGTAAATTAAGATTTATTTTAAATAATCTAATTATGTAACTAAATATTAGTAATAAATTAAATCTAAAATAAAAATATAAAATTGTATAATAATAATAATAATAATAATAATAATAATTATGATGATGATGATGATGATGATGATGATGATGATGATGATGGTGATGATGATAACTAATTAATATTGATTAGACACGGTACAATGCGACACAGGTTGAGAGTATTATATCTATTTGATTTTTCAAAGTATGTAACTAATATTATTAACGAATTTAATTCAAACATTAGAATATAAAATAATGTAATAATAATAAATAGAGAGCAGGCACGGGTTTAGAATGTGACTTCTTTTGAATTTGAATAAGTATGTAAATAAAACTATTAACGAATTGAATCTAAATATCTAAATATAAAATTATTTAATAATTATAATAATTGATAAATAAGTTAGGCATGTACACATCACGGGTTGAGAATACTATCATTTAAAGTTTTTATTTTCATAAAACTTTGTAAGTATCAAAAATATTTTTTATATTTATTTTTTTATAAACCCCGTGTAATGCACGGGTATTGAACTAGTATACTTATAGTACTGCAAACAAATCATAATTTACTTATATAGGACATTTGAGACTTCAAAATAAAATTATTTTAATTTTTATTATAAATACAACTTATTTAGATTATTTCTGTAATTATAAATAATTTATCTAATAATTAAGATAACTAATTATTTTTTTTAATTATATATGACTTATTTATAATTTTATATTAGGCAAATAATATTAATATTGAACTAGCCAGAGTATAATAAAAGGAAAATATTCAACTAGTCAAAATATAACAAAAGGAAATCAGTAAATTAGGAAATATATAATAAAAGAAAATATTAAATTAGTCATGTATTAAACTCGGATGACACATAAGCAACCAAAATACCATTTTTTTTTTAATTTGATAGACGAATCGTGACAAACATACAAAAGTATGATTCCATATATATATATATATATATATATATTATTACGCACTGAAATTCAAGTAAGTTTGAATAGTTATGTTCGTTTTGACTCAATTCGTTCACACGACTCAATTTATTATACGTGATAATCATCATAATAGTGAAATATGAGATAAAATATCATTTCACAATAAATGATRGAATTGGGATATTAGTCCCTTTTAGATTTTACTTTGTAAAAAGCCCTATAAACCATAAGGACTATTTTAATTAGGAAAATAATTATTATTAATCAAGTTATATGAAATAGTATGAAATAATTATTATTATTTAWT
>BMAC01000816.1:14232-27692 GCA_014905375.1 Phtheirospermum japonicum | reverse complement strand
AAAAAAGAACTCACAAAAATGATCACTCTCGACTACCCGGGAGAAGTGCCCTCCGACCAGAGTTACCTTCTCCCGCGATCCTCCCTCTATGCGTAATACTTCTTCAAATGGCACACGTTCRAACTCCYGGGTAAAATCTTCCCGTCTMCACTTTCGAGTATATATGCACCGCCTCGCAATACCTTTATCACTTTAAAYGGCCCAATCCAGTTTGGRTCCAATTTCTTAGTCGCRTTCAAAGRGTCAGCTCTCTTCCACACTAAATCGCCGACCTGAAAACAACGATGTTTAACTTGTTTATTAAAAGCAGCCTGCACTCGTTGCTTGTAATGTTCCACCCGAGCTGCAGCTTTCTCTCGTATCTCTTCAATCATTTCAATTGCTCCTCGAGCCAATCTGTAATTCTCCTCCAAACTAAATGTCGTTAAACGCTGCGAGCCTCCAACTATCTCGGCTGGAATGACTGCATCCATCCCATAAACCAAACTGAACGGCGATTCCCCCGTGGTGGTTRGGGGAGTCGTTCGATAGGCCCAGAGGACAGACYCGAGCTCGTCRTCCCWAAGTCCACCTGCTTTCTCTAGCCGCAGCTTAAGTCCKTGRACAATTATCCGATTAGTAACTTCCACCTGTCCATTAGWCTGTGGATGCGCCACAGAAGCAAATCGCTGCTTCATTCCCATATCCTTGCACCATTTCTGCATCTTCCGCCCATTAAACTGGGTCCCATTGTCCGAGACTAACACTCGTGGTACTCCAAACCTGCAAAATATATTATAAAAAATGAAATCCATTATATGCTGCTCGCTTATCCCTGTAACAGCCTCAGCTTCCACCCACTTGGTGAAATAATCAATGGCCACCACTAGATGTTCTTTATTGCCCGGGGTCTTTGGGAAAGGGCCTACGATATCAATTCCCCACTGCGCAAATGGGCATGGCGAGCTCATTATCATCATCTCCTCAGCCGGTATGTGAATAACCGGAGCATGCATTTGACACTTCCTACAAGTTCGAACCAGCTCACTTGCCATAGCCTTCATCCCAGGCCAAAAGAAACCTGCTCGTAATGTTATACCCATCAACGCCTTTCCTTTTGCATGATCTCTGCAGTACCCTTCATGTATCTCTCTCAGTATCTCCAACCCACGTTCTCTAGCTAAACACTTCAGAAGAGGTTAAAACCGCGACCTCTTATACAATTCCTCATTAATAGCGCAAAAACGAGCTGCAACTCTAGCTTCTTTTGTTGTCAATCTCTCTGCGCCCTCTTGCGCTTTAAGGAGAATATCCCAAATGGGTGGTCGCCAATCATCTTTATCTTCAATCTCCATAACCTCTACTCCCCTCTCTATACTGCTATTACCCAATTCCATCAATGTGATTTTTCGAGTGTCATAGGACACTAATGCTCCTGCTATTCTAGCGAGCTGATCCGCCCGTGTATTTTCAGCTCGCGGCAGGTGTTCTAGCTTGAACTCTTCAAAATAAGCCGCTTGTTCTTGTAATTTACCTAAATATATCTCCATACGTTCCTCTTTAGCCTCGAAGGAGCTGTCAAACTGTCGAGCTACCAGTTGTGAATCGGTATATGCCCACAATCTGCGGGCTCCCAACTCGCTAGCCATCTTAATCCCCTACAACACAGCTTCGTATTCAGTCTCATTATTGGACGCTTTATATCCCAATTTGATTGCAAACTCTAAGTTCTCTCCCTCCGGGCTAGTTAGTACAACACCTAACCCTGCTCCTGAAGCCATAGTTGACCCATCTGTATACAAGGTCCATGCTTTTATTTCTTTATTCTCGTCGACCTGCCTCGTCATCTCCTGCAGAAAATCTGCCAATACTTGTGCTTTGATAGCCACCCTTGACTCATAAACCACGTCATACTCGCTCAGCTCCACTGCCCACTTCACCAACCGCCCTGACACATTTGGATTGCCAAGGACTTGTTTGAGTGCCAAGTTGGTACGCACCTTCACTCTGTAACTCAGGAAATAAGGTCTCAACTTCCTGGCCGTACAAACCAATGCAAACCCTCCTTTCTCCAGCTCGGTGTACTTCAGTTCAGCTCCCCGCAGCATCCTGCTAATATAATAAATAGGTCTCTGCAAACCTGCTTCTTCTCTGATCAGGATAGAACTCACTGCGACCTCCCCCACGGATATATATAAAATCAAATCTTCTCCTGGCATTGGTTTGGTCAGCAGTGGTATCTCTGCCAAGTATTTTTTCAGCTCGTCAAAGGCACTCGCAGCTTCCTGTGTCCACTCGAACCTGGACCCCTTTCATAGCGCTCTAAAAAAGGGTACGCCTCGCTCCGACGACCTGGAAATGAAACGACTAAGACCTACAATGCGCCCTGTAAGCACCTGCACATCTTGCACCGTACGAGGGTGCGGCATCTCTAAAACAGCTCGCACCTTCTCTGGGTTCACTTCGATTCCTCGTTCCGTCACCATGTAACCCAAAAACTTCCCTGATCGCACCCCAGACGCACACTTCTTCGGGTTAAGCTTCATTCCATACTGTCTCAGGATAACGAAAGTCTTCTTCAAATCTTCGACATGGGATTCTGCTTTTTTTCTCTTCTCCAGCATGTCATCGACATAAACCTCCATGGTGGACCCCATCAAATCCTTAAACATGCGATCAACCAACCGTTGATAGGTCGCTCCTGTATTCTTCAATCTAAAGGGCATGGAGACGAAACAGTACGTACCTATGGAAGTAACAAAACTTACTTTAGGCTGATCTTCCTTTGCCAAGGGTATTTGGTGATACCCCTGTGAAGCATCCATCATACTCAACAGCTCGCACCCCGAGGTAGAATCCACCAACTGATCAATTCGCGGCAAAGGGTAATGATCCTGAAGACATGCTTTATTCAAGTCACGGAAATCCACACACATCCTCCACTTCTAAGCTGGTTTTGGTACCATCACAATGTTGGAAAAGTACTCTGGAAACTGAATCTCTCTTATATGACCCGCCTTCAACAACTTCTGTACCTGTCCTTCGATCACCTTATCCAATTCCGACCCAAAATGTCTCCTCTTCTGCTTCACCGACCTCGCATCTGGATCCGCTTTTAAATGGTGCTGCGCGACCTCTGGTGATACCCCTGTCAACTCGTCGTCTCCAAACGCAAATATATCCCGAAACTCCCTTAACAGCTTTATCAGCTCGTTCTTCAATGCCTCAGGTATTTGGGTACCTATTCTCGTGGTGTATTCCGGGCGTTCTTCTTCTAGGGAAATCTCCATTAACTCCTCATTCGGCCGAACCGAGTTCTCCTGCTCTTTCATTTTCTTGGGATTGAGCACCCCTTCCGGTTGATCGTTATTTCTCTCTCGCTTATTCTCCATCAACCCTTTTCTGACCGCCATCTGATAACACGATCTGACGACCTGTTGCTCTGCGACAACCTCACCCACTCCATTGCCTACTGGGTACTTGATACTCATGTGATAAGTCGATGTTACTGCCTGAAACGCATTAAGGGCAGGTCGTCCCAATATCACGTTGTAGGCCGACCTCCCCTGGATGATTAAAAACTTTAAGTTCTTCTCCATTCTCGACTCATCTTTTCCCAACACTACTTGCAACGTCAGTTCGCCTTCTGTGTTCACCTGCACCCCATTAAAAGCATATATGGGCGTGTTCACCGACCGCACTCCTCTATCTATTTCCATCCGATCAAGGCAATCTGTATATATGATGTTTACCGAGCTCCCATTATCTACAAATATCTTGCTGACTTCTTAACCTTCAATTTCTGCCTCTATCACCAATGCATCATTGTGATCTTCCTGTAGCCCGCGCCTCTCATTGGGGCCAAAAGAAATGACTGGCCCAGCGACTTGAGGTTGTCTGCTCACACTGGAGACCTCCCTTACGCCCAAACGAGCTGACTTAGCATGCCGTTTCCTCGCATTGTTAGAGTCACCGTCCGTTAGCCCTCCGGAAATCATGTTTATTCTTCCTCTATTTCTCCGCGGCCCTTCCTATCTCTGATTTCCTTGCCGTCCTTGCCTCGCGACCTGCTGCTAAGGCGGGCTCCTCGGTGGTGGTGGAGGTAACACCTGCCCTTGTTCGCGTGGCTCCCTTTCTCTATAAATTACTTCCTTCAAATGCCCTGCTTTTATCACTTTCTATTTCTTCTTTGAGGTGTCTACACTTCTCAGTGAAATGTCCATAATTATTGTGAAATCGGCAGAAGGAGGCAGTCTTAGGATGAGTGGGGATAGGTGTGCGATCCTCTGGCCATTGTATGGCATCAAGCACAGAACGCTCCATAATACTGAACACCTTAGCCCGCGGATAAATTAATGGTGTAAAATCTTCTTGTTTCCAATTGCGCGTGCTCGCCTCTTGTCTCCCACTAACCCCGGCACTCGAAGCCAGGAGCCCGCGCACTCCCCTCCTTGATTCTCTCCTTACTTCTCTTCTCGGAATGAATTCTCGCGCATCTGCATCCGACCTGCCAAAACGCACTTGATGTTCCTCCTCGGCCTCTTCCACCTGTATATACTTATGACACCTTGCTAAGACATCATCATACGTTCGTGCCTCTTTTTTCACTAATGATTTATGAAAGTCCTCTCTCCTTAGTCCCTGACGTAAAGCTCCAGCTTTCATCTCGTCAGTGGCAGTGGGAACCCCCAAAGTAGCACTGGTGAACCTGTAAACGTATTGTTTAAGCGTCTCGCCAGGTCGTTGTACCATGGTAAAGAGTGACTGCGCCGTCCTCGCACCTTGCCGAGCACTAGAGAACTGTTTTAAAAAGGCAGCTCGCAATACTGGATAACTGGTGATCTTCCCCTGCGGGAGTTGATAGAACCAATTTTGCGCGATTCCCCTCAGGGTGGATACAAAATCTCGGCATGCCACGGCATTAGTGTAACTGTGTAGCATTCTCGCATTTTCAAAGAGCTGTAGGTGCTCGACTGGATCCGTTAGCCCCTGATATTGCAAGTCCAATGCTTTATAGTTTTTAGGCATTGCTGCATGCATCATATCCTCCGAGAAAGGATGTCCTTCTTCTACTTCCAACCTATCTCCATCCACTCGTCTTTGCAATTTCAGCATGGCCTCCTGCAGCTCTCTAAAGGCCTTATTATGTGGTCCCATCTTGCTCTATCCTTTTCCTTCTTTGGACACATTACCGCTCTTTTTGGTTTTCTCCTGAGACTCACCATCCGTATCAGAGGTCGGAGTCTCACTTTCACTACTATATCTATAATGCCGCCGACTACCTCGCCTATAACGACTTCGCCTTACTCTCAATCCTCTCGCCCGTCGTCTACGAGTATGAGAGCCTACAGATGAGGTGGAACTAGAAACATCCCCCTTTCTCCGTGTACTCCGTTCCCTCTTACGAGACAATCTTTTCGACGTAGACTTCTCGCCCCGCTCTACTTTCTTGACCACCGACTCATCCTCCTTCCCGCTATGAGATCTACCGCCTTTTTCCTTCCCCGTACTCAACTCGCTTGCTAAGTACATGCGTAACTCCTCCTGTTTCTCTAGCGGCACGAAATCCATAAGTCCATCCAAAAATCCTTTTTTACTCTGACAGGGCTTGTCCTTTAGTAAATCTTCCCCGTCTTTCACCTCTACATGGATCGCCTTTTGCGCCTCCGCCTCCGGTGTTTTCATCTCTGCGTCTTCCGCCAACCCTTTTCCCTCACGCTTCCTGGGGGAAGGCGGTGGGGTGCTACCGATGCCTTGGACAACTGGATCCACCTGAGGAGGCATTTTTCCATCCCTTGCCTGGTCTTTCTCGTTAATGTCCGCCAGCCTATTCTTCTTGTTCTTCTTGTTGTTCGACAGTGAACCGTATTATAAAGTCCTCGGAATTATGTTGCTATCCATCATGTTTCATTTATGAAATCTCTCACGCCTTTCGCTCAAGGACTCGATGTCCCTCTTTCCCACAGACGGTGCCAATTTGATAAGCCCAAAAAGTTGGACCACCAAATATAAGGGGTACTAACCTCAAAAAGAGATCAGCGACTTGAATTGATGATGAAATACGTCTCAGCGACCACTAAAACCTTTCGCAATCATCACAGCGACCTCGCCAATACTACAAAACAACGCCTAGAACGGGCCAGATTTTGAGCCCATTAAGGCCCTCCGACGCTTAAGTTAATAAGCGAAATCAAACTCTTTTCTCTCTTTTCAATGTAAAATAATGTCGGCAAATAATAATAATGGCGTTAGTTATTAATAAGAGGCATACACCCCTTTATATAGAGATAGGAGAAATCCTCCACTATCTAGGGTTACCTTACATAAACACAATTCTATTCATACCATGACTCTTTCACCGACTCTCAATTGGGACTCTTCCCATATGATAAGCTCCCATAAACATAAAACTTCTTAACATATTATCGAAATAAGCCCGGGCATACAGCCCACCAGGCCCATACACATATTAAACTTTCAATCAGGCTCAAATACTCAGCCCAACCCATCAGAGATCACGACCCTATATGAGAACTCATCCTCATACTACAGGTCGCTACTCCAGGCACATGAACTCGCTTTCTTTTAAGGAACAGCCTTCAGCTCGTTCACTTCTCAAAGACATAATACAGCTCGCCCATCTTCCAGGAGGCACACCCTCTCCTAAAGATAGGACCACTTTCCACAAATAACCATATACATCACGTAATATCACATATAGACATTTTGATCCACATAAAAACCCATTGATATGAAACCAAGCAAAAAAAGAAAAACTCAGGCCCAACTTTGATTGAAATTTAGCATTATGAAATTAAAACTAATTTACACGAGTCGTTTAATTTAAGCAAATCATAAATATGTAAAGATGTTCAATCTTCATATGTGACTAAGTTTGACTTACTAATTTGCTGCATTTATTGCACCGCGGTTGCTCAACATTAGTTGCGTTACCTTAAAATTGCATTTAAATTCATAGATTTTTTTGATTTGAAAGGGAAAAATGATGAACGATTTCGTACAAAATAAATTTGAAATACACTACCAGAAACCAGCTTAAAACATTACAACGAACTAATACATTTATAATTAATATTCAAATTCAAATTTACTATTTGAATAAGAACCTGATGAGAATTAGAGATACCACTCGGTCTTTCATTTTAAAGAAATAAAAATAAAAGGCAAAGACTTGGGTAAGCCCAGATTAACGAGTCTCTCCCGTTAGGCCAATCCATGACCCAACCCATACACAACCCAATGGCATTATTGTAATCTGTCTAATTATATCAAATTGACCCGTTGGCATTGTTGCGCAGATTTCTACCATTTTTTCCCCCCAAAACCCTTACACCACCACCATTTCCCCTCCCCCCAAACCCAGCTCCGGCGAAATTATAAAGCTCTCTTACACTGACCGGCGAATATTAATTCACGGTTGCCTCTACGCTTCTACCGGCGATCTTTTCAATCCACGGTTCGTTTCTCATCCCTCCCTCCAAAATTCACAACCCTAGCAACAGAGCCAATTTCATTTCGATCGATCCTCGAATTAATGTGAAAGAGAATGCTGAGGCACGTAACGAACAAGATTCTAGGACAGGGGATGCGATCCCCTGCGGTGCCGGCGCTGAGGATGTACCACGAGAGGGTGGATCACTACAGCAACTCGAGGAACATCGGGTCATTCGACAAGAGCGACCCAAACGTCAGAACGGGTCTCGTCGGAGCTCCGGCTTGTGGTGACGTGATGAAATTGAAGATTAAGTTTGACGAGGTGAGCAGGAAAATTGTTGATGCTTGCTTTAAGACCTTCGGATGCGGTTCTGCTATAGACTCATCCTCCGTTGGTATGTGCTGTGACCATGAATGGGGTTTTAATTAAGGTTTATCATTATTTAACCATTATGATGTGTGTGTGTGTGTGTGTGATTGGATATGGTTGATTTAGAATTATCAATTTATTCGTGTTATGGTTAATTTGTGTTTGCAAGGAGGTTATGAGCTGAAAATTTTATGCAATATGTTATTTATTCACTGCATCCCTAAATTTATTTACATAGTACTTGTTAAACTAGTTAATTTATGACCCAAAATCCACAGATTATAATGTGGGTTTTGCAATATGTTAGTGATCAAAGAATTCATAGCACTCTAAGAAATCTTCTCCGCAATAGTACGGAGTCGATTGTAGAGCGGTAAGTTTTCCCGAGTCGTGTCTCTCGAGGATAGATATAATCGACGGTCGGTGTTTTTAGTCACTCTCTTGTTAAGCTAAATTACACTAATCTAAACTAAGAAAATATTAAGTCATTGGTTTGATTTGAGTTTTGAATTTAAAAGAAGACTTTAATGAAAATAATGAAAAATAAGGGTTAGGGTGTTTGGTTCATATCCACGATTAATCGGTTTTTGCCGAGCACTTAATCCACAATTCGGGGTTGTCAATCCCAAATTGTCAACCAAGTGTAGGGGTCGTCAATCCCAATTCTCGACAAGCTCCGATTAATGGTTCTAAACGAACTTAAATCCTAAATTCGTAATTACTAAACTAATTGCATCAAATAAAACTTACAATTAAAAGAGAATTCATGGAGGGAAAATCAAATCATTTGAAATTGAGAAAAGTCAAAGGCTTTGAAATAGGACAAGACAAATTATCAAAAGAGGAATGTTTCATATTTCTTTCAAAACCCAAAAGCTTGCTTAACTAAGAGAGGTAAAAAGCTTGAAAGGAGCATTAATGGAGTTTTTGCAAGAAGAAAAGAGAAACACAAGCTATAGAGCCAAACATTCAAGAATTAAATTGCTATGAAAGACAACATAATATGAAACCAAATCACCAACACAACAATCTCAACCAAACAAGATAAACAACAACAATAACAACACAAGAAAGTAAGGGAAAGAACACTACCAAATTGCATTCCAACAAAAGCTTCAAGTCTTCAAACAACAAGCACCATAAATGAAGGAGGTGTCACTCACTCCAACACTTGCTTAAAAACAACTAACTAACTAAACTAACTACTTAAGATAACTAAATTACACTAATTTAGTATTTAAACTAGGGTTTATTATTGCAAGGAAAATGTAGAGGCTTGGAAGAGATGGACTCGGTCCAAAACCACCAAGGAGAGGTGTTTTTTTTTAATAATGGGTGGGAATCATATATGGGTAGATAAGGGGTAAAATGGTTTCTTTTTTTCGCAAAAATCACACATCCTCAGCATTTCAGTCGATCGACTGGAAGTGAAAGTCGATCGACTGACTTGTTCAAACTCCCCAAAAACTTTCCGCCGAGTAGTTGATCGACTGAAATCCAGTCGATCGACTAACAAAAACACGAAATCAGCCATAAATGTCTTCATATTAAATATAACCTTACTCTTGGCTTTCATCTGGCATTTGATTTGTGTTATTTGGAATTTTTCTCTGAGAGTTATGGGCTCCGCACCAAAACCTACCACAATCGAGGCCACGGCGAACCGTCTCCACTAAAGCTGCTTTTTACCATTCTTAAACTCAGAATTTTGGATTGCTGTAAACACAAGAGTTTTAGACATTTCTCTCAGATTTCCAATGATATAAGGTGGAGGCAAATGCCACAAGTGGTTRTGGAGTTATGCTTGCATTACTACAACTGAGACATCCACCGAGCGAATGCATGAGGTGACAATGAAAATGGCCACATTTCTCGTCATTTCCGGTCGATCCTCGCACCAAAGACATGTCGTGGATTGGCAATGAGTGACTCGGGTTTGAATCATCTTCCGACCTCGTCGTTGGCCCACTTTGACCAATGTTGACCTTCAAAACAAAAACTAAGAAAATATAAGAAAATCTACTAAAAACAAAGAAAACACTAAAAAACCTAAAACTAACAAAATAGGACAAAACGACTCCTAATACCCATAAATGCAAGCAAAACACAATACAAAAAGGTAACAAAAATGCATACAAAAAAGTACAAATCAACCACCCCACACTTAGAATGATTGCTTGTCCTCAAGCAATACTAATCTAGAATTACGAAACTATCCTCGGATGATCCTAAACTAATGCACAAACCTAATTCGAGACGTCGTATGCTACAATGCTTGTTAACTTGGCTAAAAGAACGACAATGATGCGTTGACAAATAAAGTTTAAATCGACTCCCGAAACCTAAAAGTACTAGGTAACCCTCCAAGTCGGTCCCCTCGTCCTTGCCTCGGCTAAGGTCTATCCACGGTCGAACCGTTAATCGGCTCTCTACTAGCCCTGATCGTCCACAACTCTCTTTAACAACAAAATCTAAAAAAGGAAAAAGAGGAGTTTATTACTTAATAACTACAAGGATTTATAACTTATCCTTGTTTATTCATTATCTTTTCTCTTCTTTTTTTTTCTTCTTCTTTTTTTTTTTCGGAATTTTTTTTTTGGTACCTAAGAAAATAAGGTATTTAAATACAAGATAGATACAAAGAGAAATAAACGGTTCCGACCACTCGTTGCTACTAGCAACTTACAATATTTTCGATCGAGCACATGGAGCAATTGACGACCCCAAAATACAAAACAAAATCCTATAGAGAGTGTTCGACGATGAGGCTAGTTGAGGCACTAGTTCTTAATTGAGCTCAAGGATAGCACAAATCTAAAGCCGAAAAAAGTTCCCAACGAGTCAAATTACCTAAGTACACTAAATTCGATCGAAAATCTAAACTCCTAAGCAATTCATCAAAACCGCGTCACTTCGCCAAGGTTCCAAGCAAAAATAACACACACGTTACTCAAATTAGCACAAGCAAGCATGCAAACAATCTTAAAAGCCTAAGGCGAACTCTAACCACCACCCCACACTTAAAATCTAGCAATGTCCTCATTGCAAATTAAGCTAAATAAAGCGGTAAAAAGTGTAGGGAAAAGAGAACGCCCCTATCTCCGAGCTTGTGTCGACGTGGTTGTGCGTAAGTCCTCTCCGGGAGTCGAGGCGAGCGATCTACAAGGAATGAACAAACGGGGGATTTGCAAAAACAAAATACGAATATATTTATTTATTTATTTATTTTTGAATTTTCTATTTTTTTTTGGATTTTCTCTCTTTTCTTTTATTTTTTTTCCTTTTTTTTACAAATTGGTTGCCTCCCAATAAGCGCTACTTTAATGTCTATAGCTAGACGGTTTATACAATTGATGCTATCCGGGATCCAAGAAGAGGTGGCGATCGTGCCACGCCTTGGTGTTCTCGAGTAGACACACCGGATGACAAAGATCACCAAGGCGGGCAAGTCGAGCAAGCCGGTAGGTCAAGGCAACAAAAGAGAGGGCTTGCTTCGGAGGTCGGAAGAGGGAGTAGACGACCACCCAAACGTGATCATCCCAAAATGGGTCGACGTACTCCTTCGTCTCCCCGACCGTAATCTCCTCTCTCTCGACTTTAGAAGTAGTCGTAACCGGGCACGAGAGAGTAGGACCAACACATCCCCCACAACCTCTTTCACCTCCACTTGGTCAAGTAGCAACAAAGCATTGGGTGGTGGTAAAAGAGGCTCGATTAACTCCACATCCTCCAAAACCAGCACAACTTCATCATCCTCGCCAAAAGCAAGTAAGCTCGACAATCCAAGTGCCGTTGGAGACCCCAAAAATAACCCCCCCTCACGTTCCTCTACAACTTCTTCACAAAACACGAGAGGGGTAACGCCGATCTCCGAACCTTTCTCCTCACCCTCTATCTCCACCTCCATGCACACCTCTTTCAAAAGACCGTCAAAAGTTGCATTGCCAAAAACAACGGTGGGATCCACCACATCGAAGATGGAAATCTCGTCAAGACACGGTCTTTTAAGCTCGTGCACTTCGTTGGCAATTTGCTCTACTTGAGTCTCCATGCGAGCAAGGCATTCATCCAATTGTCGAATCACCTCCACGAGATCGGATGAGAGGCTCAAAGTCCGGGAGTTGGGGTATAGACGAATCTTGAAAAAGTGAGGTGTAAGGGTCGTCGTTCGGAGTATACGAACTCAAGGTGGGTAGGTCGTAAAAGTCGTAGCTCCAAGAACATGAATCATGAATTTGGGGAGCATACGAGTCAAAGCTCGGGTAAGAAGAAGGCGGGGCGAGTTGAGCATATGGATCGTTGATTAACATGCTTTTGTGGTTATTTTTAGTAGCGTTTTAGTATCTTTTTATCAGTGTTTTTGGTATAAGTTGGATCATTCGAGCTTAATTTCGTATATTTAGATTTCCGACTTATTTTACCGTGTTTTAATCTAATTAATGCAAAATAAGTGATTATTGGATGTTTTTCACTTTACAGCTAAGTACCCTGGAGTGTTCAGCGCGTTAGAGATAAAGTACAATGATCGAGAGGTGAAGATCGAACTTTCCGGCGAAAAGTAGCAAATTCGTGGAGTTAATGGTTACTCCTAACGGTTGAACCAACCTTTAGTACTAACGGTTGCACCAACCCTTAGCACTAACGGTTATACCAACCGTTAATACCAACCATTAGCCTTAACCATTAGTAACAGGCCCGAAAGACAGAAAAGAGGCTAACGGTTGCTACTAACGGTTGCTCTAACCGTTAGCAACCAACCGTTAGCGGGGCCCAGAATGCAGCAGACAAGTTTTTCGGCCCAGATCACAGAAAACCCTATAAATATCTCTCTTAATCCGAATTTCGGGCATCTAGGTCTGCATGTACGCCTTCTAACCCTAATTTCAGAGTAGAATCCGAGGGTTTCAAGACGGACAACAATAACAAGACGCGACGATCAAGGAGCGACGAAGAATCGACGACCACGAGTTCTCGAGCCATTCAACGTCGATTCATCCATTGGAGTCCTGTTCGCTGCGTTCTCTCTTCGGAATAGCCGAAGATCATTTGATTTCCAGTAGCTTAAACGAGTACTTTGAACGTTTATTCAATTTTCTTAGTTTTAATCATTAGTCTTTAACGTCAAGAATATTGGTTCGTTTATGTTCGTATTGTTGCTTCATTTGGAATTGCTGAACTATTTAGTTAATCGACCTTAGTTTATTTCTAGTCTTATATGCTTATTGTTAGTAGTTTAATATTTCGTTGGTTGGGGATTAGTTTATGCATGCAGATTACGTCAAGTTCTTGCCAACAGTTAGCGTTAACCGTTGCTGCTAAAGGTTGGACCAACAGTTAGCAGTAACCGTTAGTGCTAAGGGTTGCAGGCAGCAACAGTTAGCGCTAAGGGTTGCAACAGTTAGCAGTTTTTTTTTCACTTGAATGTTTAGTTTAATTTGCTGAATCTGAATTACTTCTTAGTTATTGAATTAGTTATTTATTGTTTAAGTTTATTTTATTAATTAGATAATTTATTTTAACTTAGTTAATTTAATTGAGTTTTATTCTTTGAATTCGTAGTTAATAAATCTCATCAACCCCCCCCCCCCCCCCCCATTTGTATGTGTTGTTTGAAATTGAACAAAACTATTTAAAGATTCCGATTGTATGTTCCTCG
>BMAC01000815.1:645619-661418 GCA_014905375.1 Phtheirospermum japonicum | reverse complement strand
CCTTTAAATCCAGCCCACTATCCAAAAATTTCCAATTGACCCCCTAACTTTTTCCACCTTTTCAATTGAACCCCCAGATTACCCAAAAACCTCAATCCAGCCCCTGAAACATATTATAAAAAATACTTTCCAGTCCAATTTATTATTTTTATTATTATTATTATTATTATTACTATTATTATTATTATTAATTTATTATTGTTATTATTATTATTATTATTATTATTATTATTACCATCTATATTATTATTATTATTACTATTATTATTATGATATCTATTTTAAATAGGAAAAATACTAATTAAATATATTTTCTAATTTATTAGGTGACGAGCATTAAGGGGACTTAGGATTCAATACGTGCATTCACTCGACTTTCCACGACATTTTACGAGGTAGGGACCACTGACTTACCTATGTTAAATTTTATGTACTCAAATTTATGTGCTATGTGTATCATGCGATTCTATATTTCCAAAAAAACTAATATAGCCGTAGACCAAATGTGTCTGTGACCGGGGAAAAGGGTCATCGGGTATATCCCGGCGCGTTTTAGCTGCAGTCAACTTATTTTCTACGATAAAACTATGAATTCTATGATCGATTGTACTATTTGTGAGTTGTATGATTTTGCATTGGTTAAGTCAGTGTAACTATTGAGTACGTTGAGCTCATCCCAAATCAACAACATTTTTTCAGGTACAAACGAAGATGTCGATCGGYTGGGAGACGAGTAGAGGAATAAAAATGTTAATGTTGGTTTTGTTTTTCTATAAAACTTGTTTTATTGTTTTAAATAAACGTTGAACTAGACATAAAAACGCGGTTTTAAATTATAAATTCCCCTTGATGGTGATTTGATTTTTTTATATTATGATTATTTCCGCTGCGTAAAGTTTGAAAGTCTTGACATTTATTGTGACGCCAAGGTTTCGTCATATTTTTCTTAAATATAAATCCTATTTGACTAAAGTGAAATCGGGGCGTTACAACTCCAGTCTGATCGGACCACTACACCGACCGATCGGACGACTGCGCAGTTTATAAATTTGTTGTCGGCCTTTCACTTTTTTTTTCCTAAAACTCTTTTCTTCCTCCTTGCAGAACGAAAATTCACGATTTCAATCCTCAAAATTTCACAAATCGAGAAATTTCAAGAGCAACAACGCGTCCGATCGGAGACATAACACACCCAATTATTTCCATCCGGAGAAATTTGGGGAATCAAGCACAAATCCTTCACAACATACCAAGTTTTACCACCGCTTCCAAACACGACAAACTAAAGGTATAATGGCTTAAACTCAAGCTCATTGAATTGTTTGGGGCATTGAATTGTAGGTTTTGAGGTGATTGGAGTTGGGTTTGTCCAATTTGAGCTTGAATTGGTTGAGTTTTTGAGGTGCATACCAAGTGTTCGACGAAAGTCCTGTGAGAAGTTCAGAGTCTTTTTGTGAATTTTAAACTTCGTCATGGCATCTTCTTCTCGTCAACGACGTGGAAAAACTACTGGCCGCGTCCCGAACAAGACCCGGGGAGGGTTGGCTCCCTTTGACCTCAAAGACGAATGAGAGACCACGCTTTATAAGTCCTTAATTAAACGGGATGTCTATCACCCCCGTTTCATCAATCTTGAATTCTGGGGAGAGAAAGTCGCAATCGGTGATAACATGGACGAAAAATTCGTTAAGGGAATCGGGAACCTCGGGCTAATGAAGTGGGCCAATGTTAATCAACCCGGGTATCGCACTCTTATGCTCGAGTTCTTCACAACATTCAAATCACTTGCCGACGGAACATTCGAGTGTCGCTTCCAAAACCAAACGTTCCGTACCTTCTTTTGTGACCTCGACGAAATTTTTGGAATTGATAGCCAAAGAGGGACCAAAAAGGGATTTGAGCTAGACGAATACGACAAAAGCACTTGGTGGACCAAGCTTTATGGAGCACCTCCGGAACCCGGATGTCGCTTCAATTCGACGTCCTTGCGGTCAAACGTCATTTACCTCACGTACAAGTTCTTTATGCAAGTTTTCTTGGGTAAAGAGGATGCCACACGAATTTCGTCCACCGAATTGAAGGCGTTGTGGATAGTGTACCACCGTGGCAACGTAAACATTTATCCACTTTTAACCGCGGCAATCGAGAATGTCCAACAAGTGCGGGAAAAGAAAACGGCAAAGCTCACTCTGGGAGCCTTTGTCACTGTGCTTGCTCGACACCACGGGTGTGATCCTTATGACGATGACATCATGTACCCGAGTGTAGCAATGATGGTCGAGAGTCGGGCGGTTAATGGTCGAACGTAGCTATCCTGACGTTCATGTTAACTTCGGAGAGGTTAATAGACGAAGAAGTCGAGAACACCGACAACGACGATACCGATGACGATGATGAGGAGGATGATGACGAGGAGAATGAGGTGGACAACGAGGAGGAGACCATGAACGAAGACAAGGGAGAAAATGGTAACACCGGTTCCCGGATTTACGATCATGGTGAGTATGGGGACGGCGTGTATTTTTCGGACGAGCAGTGGCAGTAGCAGCAGGATTTCCAAGCGCGAATGATGGCTCAAATGGGGGAATTGTGCATCCATCAAGAGGAGCACGCGAGAAACGCTCGACAGGACGCCTGGGCTGTGCGTGAGGAAGCTCGGGAGGAGGCTCGTTATTTCCGGAGCACATTGATAACAATGAGCAACAACTGGGCAGAAACCAGTCAGCATCTTGCCCGGTTGTCCGAAAGCGTCGAGGCGAATCATGGATACCTCATTCAAATTGATGAGCGCCTCTCTCGTCTCGAGCAACGCTACCCACCTCCGCCTCTGGACGACATGGACCAGTAGGCGGGCCCATGCCCCACTATCTGTATCACCACTCTATCCACTTTTTATTCGCTTTCTAGACTATTTACTTTTTTTTTATTCGGATTTATTTGATGTATTATTATTTCTTTTATGTTTTGGATGACTATTGTTAACTCGTGGTTTATTCATCTGCATCCATTGGTTCTTGGCACTTTTCAATTCCCTATGTTCATGTTAGTGTTTTAACAACCAGGAGATTGCTGTATTTTCTTGATAGGGGGAGATGGTACCGTCCGATCGGTAACACAGAGATGACCAATCGGACAATGTCCACTGGACTCCAGTCCGATCGGTCGAACTCTATGACCGGTTGGACAACTGCGCAGTCCTCGAGTAATCGTTTAGAGTCCTTTTCATGCTTAGTTCAAACCATTTTTAGTAACATAGTCACATTTTCGTAACAAAATGCTAGTCAACCAATTGATTACGTCAACTTTTATTGAATATTTGCCCATGCTTATTTGTGTTTGTACTGGCATGCCTGTCGGAATCAAGTATTATGTGGTATGATGTTTAAAGTCTTTTGAGCTTGTTTAAGTGCAATTTCTCAAAAACTACTTATATATGTATTTAAAACAATACTTTGTCGTTACCAATTCTGCAAAACTTCAAAAGCTCGATCATCTTGTTTTCAAAGTTTGAATTAAACCCTCGTGAGAAGCCTTGTGTGTTTATCATCATTTCATGTTGTGATTCGATAAGTGATTTGAAAGGTTCTCTTAATCGCATGTGTACATTGGGTCTTAAAATGACGATAGGCACATATAAAACCTGTTCCAGCCTTATTCATAAATAAAAAACCACTAAAAATCCTAATGAGCCCCTTCGAGCCTTAATTCCATTTCTTTGTTAGACACGAGATGAGAGTTTTATTTATCATTGGTTTTAATGAGATATGACAAATGCAGGGTGGAAATTAGTGGGATTCTCTAAAAAAGGGAGAGAGCACAATTAAAATAATAATAATATAATAATAATAATAATAATAATAATAATAATAATAATAATAATAATAATAATAATAATAATAATAATAATGATGATGATGATGATGATGATGATGATGATGATGATGATGATGATGATGATGATGATGATGATGATGATGATGATGATGATGATGATGATGATGATGATGATGATGATGATGATGATGATGATGATGATGATGATGCTTAAGTTCAAAAAGGCATCTAAGAAATAAAAATAAGCCTTTTGGTTAAAGCAAGTATTCGGGTTCAGGGGTTGAAAAGATCCTTAGCTATAAAAGGCTAAAAATAAATGTATATGGTTGGTTGGGAAGGATGAGGAGCAAAAATTAGGCTCTATGATTTGAAAGGTGGGTTGAGTGAGTTATTGATTGCGTTTGTCCACAAGTTAGCCACACATCTCTATATATGACATACCTTACCAAAGAGCCAAACATTACAGCCCTTAAAAGCCGTAATCTGATTCTTGATCGAATGTGCACACTTATGCGATGTATGAGTCTTTAATCTTCACGAGTCGTTGAATGCATGATTATGATGACCCGAGCGTATACACTTACTTGTTGAAAACACGAGCGAATGAGTGCACCATGATATATTACCCTTTTGAGAGGATGCATTCTTTCGATTTCAAGGTGAAAAGGTAATACGAGTTAGCTTTATGGTTTCAGCAAAAGTGTTTATAATTGAAAAACTAAACTATATGAACAACATGACTCAAAGCTCTTTTCGCTTTCACTTCTCTTGATTTTGATCCTTTCGTTTGTTCGAGGACGAACAAACCGATTAAGCATGGAGTGGTTGATTCGTATGTTTTTGTTACAAATCTGTACATAATCGAGTCTTGTTTTAGTCTTTTTATATATTTTTCAGGTTAAGACTAGGATGAATTGCATCGTTTTGCACTTTTTGTTTCCTTACTTAACTTTCCGACTTGTTGATCGCTAATCGGTCCAAATAAGAGTGATTCTGTGTTTTTCTCATACAGCTAGAGCGTCCGGTGGGTCCAAGGCACAAAGATATAAGAAGAGACGGTCAAAAGTAGCCCAAAAGGACACTCACCGATCGGACAGTGTATGTCTCCGATCGGACCAACTAATGACGAGCACACCGGCCGAACAAACTTGCGCACCGATCGAAGCAGCAGATAGTAGCCTTTGTCTGATCGAACATGTACGTTACGTATGCAGGTTTTTGGAAATTTTCAGTTACAAAACGGCCAAAGCTTGCTTAAAAATGCCAGAGGAAGCTAGGGTTCGGGGACTCCCCTTTGGAGACTCTAAAGAGGCTAGAGAAACCACCCAATACCAAATAGGTTGAGAGATTTGACACACCTCTCACACCTCTAGCATAATCAGCACAACTCTGTATCAAGGTTCGATTCATAGTAGCCACAGTTCGTCACTAGGATTCTAGGTTCGTGACAAGCCTTGGGATCCTACGCAACTCTCGAAGTGCACTCGTTCGTCGTCATCACTCATTGAAAGTAGTTCAATGATTAGTAGTTTCTAAACTCTTAGTTTTGACGTTTTCGTAGTAATTTGGTTTGGAAATTGTTATGTTTAGTTGGTTAACATATTGGTTAACATTTTATCGATAGTTGTTTAAGAGTTGGTATTTGGAATTCATACTATTGTGTTCTTGGATTATTGATGGTTGAATGAACAATTGGTTTTGATTGAGAATGAAGCTGTGATTCGCTTAGTTACATTTGTTGAAGCATCTTAGTATTTACAAATCTTGTTTAGTATTAGAAATGATCTCGTACATGGCGTAGTGATAGAGTCGTTGTTGATCTTGGGTTGTTAGAGGCATTTGATTTATAGTGCTATTGTTAAAACATGCAAGCAAATTTACAATTATTAGTATAACGGGTAGTAATTCGTATTCGTTTAACGTTAATTACTCTTCTTATAACTTGTCGAGAGGTTGACACCCTCGAGACAAGAAGTTTTCATTTTTGTTTAAAGTGATTGAAATTGAATCCTTTCCAAAAAAAACCCATTTGATCGTGTGTTTTAGATAGTAATTGTGAAATTAGAATAATAAGCATCATTGAATCCGATTCCCATTCCTCGAGAGATCGACCCGAGTTAACTTACTAGTCTACAAGTGACCCCGTTCTCTTGCGGGCGAACTCAAACTTCTTTTCAAAGCGTAGACGCGTATCGGTTAACCGATAATTAATTTTGAAAGGAACCGAAAAGTTTAGCTCATTAAGCTAGAAAAATGCGGTAAAAAGTGTAAGGGAAAAGGAAACGCCCCTATCTCCGAGCTTGTGGTGACGTGGTCGTGCATAAGTCCTCTCCGGGAGTTGAGGCAAGCAACCTACAAGAAATAAACCAACGGGGGGTTGCAAAGACAAGTTATATACAAAATGAAAATCTTTTTGGTTTTTGAAATTTCCATTTTTCTTTTGATTTTCTTTTTTTCTCTTTTTTTTTTAAATTGGGTTGCCTCCCAGTAAGCACTACTTTAACGTCTAGAGCTCGATGATTTATACAATTAACGCTATCCGGGATCCAAGAAGAGGTGGCGATCATGCCACGCCTTGGTGTTCTCGAGTAGACACACCGGGTGACAAAAATCACCAAGGCGGGCACGTCGGGCAAGTCGGAATGTCAAACCAATAAAATAGCGGGCTTGCTTTGGTGGTCGGAAGAGTGAGTAGTTGACCACCCAAATGTGATCGTCCCAAAACGGGTCGACGTACTCCTTCCCCGACCATCATCTCCTCTCTCTCGACTTTAGAAGTAGTCGTAGTCGGGCACGAGAGAGTAGGATCCAACACATCCCCCACTACCTCTTACACCTCCACTTTGGTCAAGTAGCAACAAAGCATCGGGTGGAGGCAAAAGAGGCTCGATTAACTCCACATCCTCCAAAATCGGCACAACTTCATCGTTCTCGCCAAAAGCAAGTAAACTCAACACTTCAAGTGCCGTTGGAGACCCCATAAGTGACTCCCTCTCACTTCCCACTACATCATCTTCGAGAAGCACGAGAGGGGTAACGCCAACCTCCGACCCTTTCTCCTCACCTTCTAACTCCACCTCCTTGCACCCCTCTTTCACAAGACCGTCAAAGATGGGCATCTCGTCAACACAAGGTTGTTTAAGCTCGTCCACATCATTAGCAATTTGCTCTATTTGAGTCTCCATGCGAGCAAGGCATTCCACGAGCTCGACTAAGAGAGACTCTAAGTCCGGGAGTTGGGTCAAAGACGAATCTTGAGAGAAAGTGGTGTAAGGGTCATCGCTCGAAGTATACGAGCTCGAGGTGGGTAGATTGTAAAGATCGTAGCTCGAAAAATAGGAATCATAGATTGATGGAGCGTACGAGTCAAAGTTTGGGTAAGAAGAAGGTGGGGCGAGTGGAGCATAAGAATCGCCAAAACCGGGATCATAAGAATCACGTGGCGGTGAATAAGGATCTAAGCTTGGGTTATTGGGATATGAAATCGGTGGAGAATAAGAAGGGCTTCGGCTGGAATAATCGAAAGAGTGGGCCCATTCTTTACCGATTGAAGCATACGAGTCATCATATGTCGAGGGGACCCGATAGCTTGGGGGAGTGGTGTACGGATTTGGATACTCGGGAGTTTGGATGTAAGGGTTTGGATAATTGGGAGTTTGGATATAAGGGTCGTCGTATGACAAACTATCTAGGTAGTTTTCCATCCACGGCCGGATCAATCAAGCGGCGGAGGCATCCTTTGATCGTCGTGAGTGTGGGCGAGCGGCATCGGGCTTCCCGAATGAGTACCATGCAAACACAACACTCAACAAAGGATTACGAGCATTGAAATTAAAACAAAAATCTAAATTAACTACCAACTAAGATAACAAGAGAAATAATTAAAAATACCATTAACCTTAATCTATCCCCGGCAACGGCGCCAAGATTTGATCAAAGATTTCTTAGCACTCTAAGAAATTGTCTCCGCAATAGTACGAAGTCGATTGTAGAGCGGTAAGCTTTTCTGAGTCGTGTCTCTCGAGGATAGATATTATTGGCGGTCGGTGTTTTTACTTAATCTCTTGTTAATCTTAATTAAGCTAATCTACACTAAGAAAGCATTAAGTCATTGAGTGGATTTTGATTTTTATGCTAAAATTTGAATTTAACAATATTGGGTTGTTTTGAAATAAAAATATTACCCTCCTAATCGAAATTATTTCATTTTTCAAAATAGTTAAACCATCTTAAACACATAAATTCAAAATATGACAAATGCATCTAATATGAGAGATTTACCACCAATAGAAGGTTGACAAGATATATTGAGAGAATCTAAACTAGTCGTAGTAGCGGCGGCATTATCAAATGAAAATGAAAATATTTTGTTAACTAAGCCATACTCGGCTAAAATAGTATGAATTTTGTGCGAAATATAGACCCTGGTAAGCTCAATATTAAAATCTCTAAAAATAATCAAATATTTTTGCAAAGTCCAAGAATAATCAAACCAATGACATGTAATTTCAATATAACTATTTTCATGAAAATGATCTGTTCAAATATCCGCATATCGATACACTATGTGGTAATTTGTAAAAATTAGAAATCAAATTATATTTATATTCACCAACCATCTTTTCAAGATCACGAGTAACCTTATCACGTGAACTTTTAGTACTCGGTGATTTAAAAGTATTATTAGTATACTATTCATAATAGTTATTATTTGAAGATTTTAAAGGGAAACCCATAATGAACAAATTTTGAAAGACCTTTTCTATGTTTTAATTCGGTATATTGAAACAAGGAATTCATACCTTGACCCCCAACGGTTGATGGAGACGTGAAATATAATTGTATTTGGGATCTCTCAACTCTCAATTTATCGGGATGCTTTTTCTCCATATGCGTCATCATCGTCCCGTATCCGATATTAATACCACCAAAGTGATTATCACGAATTTGTCTTGGTTTTTATTAGTATTTTAGTTTATTTTTATTATTATTTTTGGTATAAGTTGGGCGATTTAAGCTTAATCTCGTATTTTTATAATTCCAGCTTATTTTACTGCACTTTGATCGTAATTGATGCAAGTAGGTGATACTTCGTTATTTTTCACCTTACAGCTAAGTAACCGGAAGAGTTCAACGCGTAATAGACGAGGTTCGATGTTCAAGAAGTGAAGAACAAGCTTTCCGGTGAAATGAGTAGCAAAAGATCGAGAATTGGAGACAAACGCTCTATCGCGTCGACTGACGCGACCGTCAACGCACCGTCGACGCGAGCCATGATCCGCGTCAGTCGACGCAGCATCAATGCACTGTCGACGTAACTTGCTGAAGCGTCAATGTCGACGCACCGATGTCGATGCAACATCGACGCAACTTGCTGAAGCGTCGATGTCGACGCACCCAGTCGACGCGCACGCCCAGGCAGCACCGACGGCGAGCACCAGCACGCGTCAGTCGACGCACCGTCGACGCGACGGCCCAGAATTCGGATTTTAGGGTTTCTTGTGCGCCAAGTCATGAAATAACTATATAAACCCTTCATAATTCGGATTAAACATATACCCACGACCCAAAACACCTATCTAGGGTTAAGAAACCTATTTTCAACACCCTCCAATATATTTTCAAGATCTACGTCCAAGATTCAAGATCCGAAGCACCGAGACGAAGACGTTCGTTCAAGCTCCGATGTTCTCGACCAAGATCAACCATTCGTAGTCCGTATCTACAGCAATCCTTCAGCACTTTTTAGACATTAATAAGTTCTCTAAACTTTAGTTATTTCTTTTAGATTAATTCTTAGTTAATTTATGTTTTTAAGTAATTATTACTTTCCGTTTGATAATTAGAATCGTTTGAACCATTGAATCGCTGAAGCTTTGAACCTTAGATTTTGTTTTTAATAATTAATTAGTTGCTGCGTTTTACCTTCGTTCATGCTTGGTGATGAGATTGTTCATGCTTAGTTCATTCATTGCTTATGCTTAGTTAATTAGTTTTTGATATGCAATTGCTTGGGAATTTCAGAATTAATTTTGTTCTTGAGAATTCATATGCTTGATAGTCGTAATCGTAGTTCAATCCATGCTAGTTAATTATAGTTGGTTAATTAGTTTATTTTAATTAGTTCAAGATAGTTAGTTACTGCTTTTTAATCTCGTAGTTATAATTTTCAAAAACCAAATTTATACAAGTTCTCGTGTTAAACATTGTGATTAAACAAATATTAAAAATTCCGAACGTCAGTCCTTGAGAGACGAATCGAGTTGAGCTTGCCAACCTACACGCGATCCAGTTCTCTTGCGGGCGAGCTATTAAATTTCTGACAATTATTTATAAAGTAAGCACACACAAAAGCTCGAATTAAAAATTGGCGTCGTTGCCGGGGTTTGAAATGGGGTTTGAAATAGGGTTTGATAATGTTTGTTCGTGTTATTTTATGCTTTTCCGTTTATTTGTATAAAGGTTCTTTGTTTGCCACTCGATGCGTTGATGTTTTTTGTTGTTGATGCTAGGACGTCGAAGTCTTAGAAACAAACTTGCTATATATATAGACAACATCGAACGAGTTGGGAGACCGAGAAGACTCTTTCATTCCCCCGACGCAATTAATCGTAAAAAAAATTCGGCAAACATGTCAAACACTACCCCTATTGGAGGCCGAGGACCAGGAGGAAGAGGAGGAGGACGAACGAATGGTGGCCGAGGGCAAGGAAATGACAATAATACCCCTCTACGATACCAACCATATGGAATGCCACTTACCGATGATCTAAACTTTGGAGACCCACAAGACGATAATCGTCAAGAAGATCCACCGCTTCTTGATCCTAATTACGCGCACAACGACGGAAACAACCAAAGGATCAATAACGATGAGAATCAAGAAGGAAACCAGTTCCTCAACGATCCAAACAACGGGGAGCCCCAAGGCCAAGATAATCGTCAAGCAGTGATTCAAGGAAATCAAGTCAACCATCCACAGCACTTTAGGAATCGAGCGGAAGCTCAAGCATACAACGCTCGTGKAAARGAGGAGTTCTTACGCAACCAAGTTGGTAATGGCYGGCCCCAMCCCCAWAARAACCAACAACACAATGAGAATTMAAATCAGGAGCGAGCYCCYAACCATTTCKAAAATAGACGAGGAGGACGGCAGTACTATGATGGTGAAGACGATGATGCACTAGACGATGAATATGAGGATGAGAACGAGTTTAACGAAGATAATTACTATGAGGATAGGGACGATTTTGGAGGGAGACGTGCGAATTTTGGAGAAAGACATGCCCCTCGATATCAAAACATACGAAAATAAGGTGATCTCGCATGTCCAACCATTGGACCATATAGCTCAGCGATAGTTTTAGGCCAAGCGGCTAGAAACTACAACTTGAGGACCGACGATTTGAATAGACTACCTTCTTTCTATGGTTTGCCGAATGAAGACCCACTCGAGTTCGTTCGAGAATTTTACATAGCACTATCTGGGATTCAATATCGAGGACTCAGTGAAGGACAGCTTAGAATGAGATACTTCCCTAGTACCCTGAAAGATAAAGCGAAACGATGGTTCAATCAATTACAACCTAACTCCCTAACGAATTGGGGGATGGTTTACAAGAAATTTGTGGGAAGATTTTACTCAGCCCAAACGACAACAAAGTTGAGGAGGAAGATTTCCAACTTCGAGCAATTGGATGGCGAATTGTTTCACGAGGCATGGGATCGTTTTAAGGAACTTCTCAATGCATGTCCACACCATGGTAACAATGATGAAATGGTCAACAATTACTTTTATGAAGGATTATTGCCAAATTTCCAGCAACAAGTGGAGACACGAGCAGTAGATTTCGGGGGCTTAACCACGGAGGAAGCACGAGATCTTTTCGAATCAATAAGTGATAAGTCGAGGCAAACCAGTTCAAGGCCTCGAAAACTTAGAGTGAATGAGGTTTCAGTTGTGCGAGCGGAGGAGGACAAGATCGATAAACTTACAAAGCAAGTGGAGTTGTTGAAGAGCATGATGATGAAGCAACAATCGCAACAATCGCAACCTTCCCATGAAACATGTGGAATATGTGGAGCATTTGGACATGGGGCAAATGCATGCCAAGTAATTTTCGAGGATGAAGGGGACGTCGAGGTAAACGCCATCGAAAACTTGCAATCCAATGAGTCGAGACAAAAGTTTACCTATACTAATGGCATTCGCGATCATCCAAATTTGAAGTATGATCCTGGGAGTCCAAACTATGTGCCAATGCCCAAACAAACTGACCCTAAATGTTTAGCACCACCACCAACAACCAAGGCGCAAACGACAAGTTCGGCCCAAGTGAACGATCAACTGTTGGTTTGGCAACAAAATCAAGTGGCCGAGACGCTCAAAAATCGAGATGGACTTGAGAAGGTGAATGTACGACTAGACGATCTTTCTAGCAAGATGAAAAATATGGAAAGTTTACCCAAGCAGGTGAATGACCTCACGAATGCGGTACGAGAAATTTCTATAAGCATGAAGTTAATGGAGAAGACGATGTGACAATTTGCAGTTTCCATTGCAAAATTGGAAAAGGCAAAGAACAAATTTCCGAGTCAAACGGAGCAAGCCTCCGCCATCAAGGTCCTACGAAGTGGAAAAGTGGTTGATAATGGAGTAGAGATAGAAGACGAAGGTGAAAAGGAGATGATAAAAGAAGGTCAATCTAAGACGATGGACAAGCTACATAAGACTGCAAATCCTTACGTACCAGAAGCGTTGAAGGGGAAGCTTACGAGCAAAAACAATGATGAAGAGCTTAAGAAGAAGTATGAAAGAGTTCCGTTTCCAAGTCGCCTACAACCGTCAAAGGAGAATAAGAAGTTCATGGAGCTTTATAACTTGATGAAGAACGTCAACATCAACCTTCCTCTTTTGGATGTGATCAAAACGATGCCGGCATATGTGAAGTTCTTCAAGGAGCTTGCTACAAGACATAGGCGTTCGGAGACAAATAAGTACGTTCCTCTAACGAAGGAGGTGAGTGCGCTATGCAAGCAGCCACTGCCTATGAAGGAGAAGGATCCTGGAAGCTTTTGTGTCAATATTACATTGGAGAATGGGCAACAAGCGCGCGGAATGCTTGATCTTGATGCGGGAATTAACTTGATGCCGCATTCCCTTTATAAGCAATTTGATTTAGGACCATTGAAGCCGACAAGGATGCGTCTCCAATTAGCGGATCGTTCAACTCGTCAACCATTGGGAATTGTTGAAGACGTTTTGGTGAAAGTAGGAGAGTTAATAATTCCGGTAGACTTCGTAGTGCTGGATGTTGGAGAGATGTCGAGTGAGGACAAGGGGCATACTATTCTTTTAGGCCGTCCGTTTTTGTCTACCTCCCATGCGGTGATTGATGTGAATAAGGGGAGGATGAGCATGTCAGTTTTAGGAGAGACGGTTACTTTTTCTTTGAAAGATATAAATAGTTGCCCTGCACCATTGATGGAAGAAGAAGAATGTTCGTTCGTTGACCCAGTAGATGCATGCGTCCGAGAGATTAAGAGCATAACGGTTTTGGTCGAGATGAAAGTCGAGGACGTTGATGATTTTCTAAGTGGGGAGGAGATAGCCGAGCTATTTGGTATTGATTTTCGTGACATTAGAGCGGACCTTGCGACTATGGACCCCAACGAAACATTTGAGAATGAGTTTCAAGCGAATGACATGGTGGAGTTAGGTGATCTACCGCGAGTCGAGTATTGATCGTTGAAACGCGTCGAGCATGCGACGTAAAATGTTGGGCTTCTTGGAAGGCAACCCAAGCGTTAGTTTTTCTTTAATTTTTATTTCGGTTTTTTTTAGTTTATTTTTGTTTTTATTGTGTCAATTGTCGTGGTGCGTTTATGTGTGTGTTAATGTGCAGGAAATCCGATTTTGCGATTTCATCTCCACCGATTGAGGTCGCAATCCGACCCAATTTAGCCGCAGTCCGGCAACCTTTTGATGAGCCGCAATCCGGCCGATTCAATTCCACACGATGTGCCACCGGGCACTTGCGCGCAACACAATTGACTACAATCGTTTTAATTCAAGACAATTCCAATCACGCAATTTAAGACGAGAGATTATTGCACAAGCACCTTTTGGAGGAACTCAACTATCGATTCTTCAGGCATGTTTTCTTATCTCCCTTGCTTTTATTTTCTTTATATTTATGGCAATCAGGATTTTGCCACATTTTTAAAGGGGGGGGGAAGGTTGAGTGTGAATTATAGTTGAAGTTTGTGCAAATTTAAAATCTTTCTTGGGTTTGTAGCGCTAAATTTTACGTGATTGATCACTATTTCTGCGTTGTATTGTGTTTGTATGGCTTGCCTGTCAAAGTTAGCTAAGTATGATTTGAGGTTTTTGTCTTTTGATCGTGCATAAGTGCATAAAAATTTTCAAATTTATTATTATCTATTTGTAAAATGGTACTTGGACGCAATTGATTTCGCGAAACCTTAAAAGCAGCGTCAATTCAAAATTATTTCATGCAAAAAGCCTGTAAGTAGCCTGAGTGATTATCATCATTGCATGTGCTTGAATGAGTTTTGATTTGAGATCTCTTTGAAATCGCTGTGTGTAGTTGACTTTGAAAATGACGTTAAGGCACATATAAAACCCTATTCTGGCCATATTCATATATTTTAGCCACTATAGATTCCGAATGAGCCCCTCATAGCCAAATAATCCATGCCTATAGCCTTGAGTGTTTTTGAGTCGACTCCTACAACCCATTAAAAGCGTGGGGTAGGAGTTGGTAATTTTTATTGGTTATTAGTGTTTTGGAGTTTTTACAAGGAATTTATGAATTTTTGTAATAAAGGATCACCACCCTTCAATAAAAAGAAAAAAAGGAACGACCCCATAAAGAAGAATTAGAGGGGATTAAAAAAAAGGAGAGAAAAAGAAAAAGAAAACAAGAAGGATGGTGAATTATGATAGTCATTGCCTACGCGCTAATGAAGGCTTATGTTTTATTGTTTACTTTGTTATGAAGCCTAATGCTTAAAAGGCAAGGAGTTGAGTTGTAATAAGTGGTTTGAGCTTCAAGCCGGTTTTACGGTTTGCGAGTTGGGAAATAGCCTAATTTAAAGGCTACATTATGAGCGTTTAGTGAGGTTTTTCTTTTGTACGAGGTGAGGCATCTTGCTTCGTGATTAGATTAGTTGGGGGGGTTATTTATCCACACGACTTATATATTCCATACCCGTCCAAAGAGCCTTACATTACAACCCGCGAAGACCTTTTCCGATTCTTAGTTTTGACAGCACACTTAATTTGCGATTGAAAAGAGATTGATTTTCTGTGCTTATTTTACGTGCTTGTATTTGTATGATTTGAGTGTATACACGTCCCATGAAGAAAATACTTGAGTGCTTTGAGTGAACACCCTTATATATTACCCTTTTTAGAGGATGCATGATTTTATTTTTGGAGCGACAATGTAATAAGGGTGGAGTGTTTGACGTTGCGTTACTTGTATCTATATTTTCAAAAATTATGTATGTAGCATAGCACGACTCATTGCTTGAACTGATTTTCACTCTTGTTATACTTTGAAACTATCGTTTGTTCGAGGACAAACAAACAAATAAAGCGTGGGGTAGTTGATTAGCACGAATTTGTCTTGGTTTTTATTAGTATTTTAGTTTATTTTTCTTATTGTTTTTTGTATAAGTTGGACGATTTAAGCTTAATCTCGTATTTTTATAATTCCAACTTATTTTACCGTATTTTGATCGTAACTGATACAAGTAGGTGATACTTCGTTGTTTTTCACCTTACAGCTAAGTAACCGGAAGAGTTCAACGCGTAATAGACGAGGTTCGATATTCAAGAAGTGAAGAACAAGCTTTCCGGTGAAACGGGTAGCAAAAGATCGAGAATTGGAGACAGACGCTCTGTCGCGTCGACTGACGCGACCGTCGACGCACCGTC
>BMAC01000815.1:575393-645594 GCA_014905375.1 Phtheirospermum japonicum | reverse complement strand
CGGCCCAGAATTCGGATTTTTAGGGTTTCTTGTGCGCCAAGTCATGAAATAACTATATAAACCCTTCATACTTCGGATTAAAACAGACATCCACGACCCAAAACACCTATCTAGGGTTAAGAAACCTATTTCCAACACCCTCCAATATATTTTCAAGATCTACGTCGAAGATTCAAGATCGAAGGCACCGAGACGAAGACGTTCGTTCAAGCTCCGAATTTCTCGACCAAGATCAACCGTTCGTAGTTCCGTATCTACAGCAATCCTTCAGCACTTTTTAGACATTAATAAGTTCTCTAAACTTTAGTTATTTCTTTTAGATTAATTCTTAGTTAATTTATGTTTTTAAGTAATTATTGCTTTCCGTTTGATAATTAGAATCGTTTGAAACATTGAATCGCTGAAGCTTTGAACCTTAGATTTCATTTTTAATAATTAATTAGTTGTTGCGTTTTACCTTCGTTCATGCTTGGTGATGAGATTGTTCATGCTTAGTTCATTTATTGCTTATGCTTGGTTAATTAGTTTTTGATATGCAATTGCTTGGGAATTCTAGAATTAATTTTGTTCTTGAGAATTCATATGCTTGATAGTCGTAATCGTAGTTCAATCCATGCTAGTTAATTATAGTTGGTTACTGCTTTTTAATCTCGTAGTTATAATTTTCAAACACCAAATTTATACAAGTTCTCGTGTTAAACATTGTGATTAAACAAACATTAAAAATTCCGAACGTCAGTCCTTGAGAGACGACTCGAGTTGAGCTTGCCAACCTACACGCGATCCCGTTCTCTTGCGGGCGAGCTATTAAATTTCTGGCAATTATTTATAAAGTAGGCACACACAAAAGCTCGAATCACAAAGGCGTAATGCTTATAATAATAATTGCATTTGACACAAGTTTCACATTGATCTTCACTTTTTTGAAATGAAGAGTGAAAACGGAATATTTGAGTTTCACCGGGTTTTTTGGTTTTAGTTGATGCATAGCACCGCTTCCACCTTCTTTCGCTTCCGCATCTTCATCAAATTTGATCGGGTCGGCGGCATCATCCCATTCAAAATCGTCGGAGGAGGGCAAATTTTCATCAATACCAAAATCAATAGAGTTGTATATGTTTTCGATTTGTTAGGGTATTAGACCATCAGAAACATAATCGTCGAAAATCAAAGGTTCAAATGATCGACCCCGACCTCATAGAGGTGAACCTTCTCTACGACCACTCATTCCCCTACTAGTAAGACCAAAGGAGCTTATCATAATAATATGAAAACAAAAGGTTATAGAAATAAGAGAGTATGAATTATGAATAGATTATAAAACTTTATAAATGAGAGTCGAGACTTGATTCTTGGTAGTATTTTTACAACTTAAAACTTCGAAATATAAGAGAAGGAGAAGAAGATTAGAGTTGATTCGGTGTGAGAAATGGTGTGGGGAGAGTGGTATTTATAAGTTTAGAATTGAGTTAAAAAAACTGCAAAACTAGCCGTTGGGAATTGCCGGTTCGCCGGTTAACCGACCCACCGACAGTCTCGAACCGTTAATTCACGACTTATTTTTTTTCTGGCGATTTAACTGATGATTATAACCGAAACCAAACTGTCTGCAATCAGTTCACGGTTTCGACTCTAACCATGATCTGGACAACGGTTAATTCATGACTTAATATTTTTTTTTTGGCGATTTAATTGACGATTATAACCGAAACCAAACTGGTCGTAATCAGTTCACGGTTCCTGGACAACAATTAGTTTACGAATTGAAAACGATGGTTCGTTGTAACCTTGTGCATGTATACTCACATAACTCTAACTACTAATTATTTATAATTATATCTCGTATTCATCGACCGATCTGAGGGGAAGATTTGTAGGGGTTCGAGATTTTATAAAATTGGTGTTATCATTTTCTCTCTATTGTGTATTGGATTTATGTTATCAAATAGTCCAATTCCATCAGAGACATGCCTCATACTTACTAAAGTATAATAGGAGAGTGCTAGGAAATTATGAAATGACAAATGAGTATTATTTGTATCACCTTCTCAAAGAACGGTTGGCACTATTGTGCATATCCTGAAACTAATGTTGTAATATTTATTTTGATTTTAAATTAAAGTTAAACTGATATTGCTAGATCATATTATGATGTTGCAAACAGAGCCTTCACCTCAATCTCATAATTAGTATCGAAAGACCAAAAAATTAAATAAGAGTTTATGAAACACTAGAACCAAGAGTGCAAGAGCGTCTGCACCAGTGACATATTGTGCACAATTTATTGCACTATTGTGCAAAATTCATTACATTGTTATGCACAAATTGACACTTACTTGTGCACAACCCAATTTGGTAAATTAAGAAAGTAAAAATAAGAAAATAATATTAAGGGTAGATCTTGATATATGCCAATTGGTCCCATTTTACTTCCTTCCTCAAATCACCTACAAATTACAATGTGCAAAGAAGTGATTATTACAACCATAACCGATACCAAGTAAAATTTTGAGGTAAGAACACACAAAAATCAGAAAATAAATTTTTGAATATCTTTGAAGTAATGATACGTCTTGGCTCATGCACCATTGGCCTTTTGAATTACTCGAGTGACAATCAGCGTATTTAGTTATCAATACAGCTACAAATGTAACATTTATTTGTGGTTGTTAATCATAGTGAAAGGTGCAAACACCATATTAATGTGCACAAACTGACAATTATTTGTGCACAAACAAATCACACTAGCATCAGATGACAACCACATCAGACGACAGCACGCGCATAAATTTTTAATCATAACAAGTGCAACACCATTTTGCTACTGCACAAACGTACACAAAGGAACACACTAATGTGCACAAACAAACACTGAATTGTGCAAAACAAATCAGACGGCAACCACATCGGACGACGACACTCACAAACTTTTTTAAAACTTCATGACACGTGCAAAACACCATTCAGTACGGACGTGCACAAGGGAACACACTAATGTTCTCAAACTGACATTGGGTTGTGCACAAAAAAAAATAATACAACAACCACATCAAACGAACAACATGTACGGATTTTTTTAAGATTTCACGACACGTGCAAAACACTATTCAGCACGGACGTGCACAAGGGAACACATTATTGTGCACAAACTAACACTAAGTTGTGCACAAAATAAATCAGACAGCAACCACATCAAACGACGACATGTACGGATTTTTTTAAGACTTCATGACACGTGCAAAACACCATTCAGCACGGACGTGCACAACAGAACACACTATTGTGCACAAACTGACACTGAATTGTGCACAAAACTGTGCACAAAACAAATCATACAGCAACTACATCAGACAATGACACTCACAAATTTTTTTAAGACTTCACGACACAGTGCAAAACACAATTCATCACTGACGTGCACAAGGGAACACACTAATGTGCACAAACAGACACTGAATTGTGTACAAAACAAATCAGACAACAACCACATCAGACGACGACAAACACAGATTTTTTTTAAGATTTCACGACACGTGCAAAACACCATTCAGCATGGACGTGCACAAGGGAACACACTAATATGCACAAACTGACACTGAATTGTGCACAAAACAAATCAGACAGCAACCACATCAGACGACGATAAACACATATTTTTTTAAGACTTCACGACACGTGCAAAACACCATTCAGTACGGACGTGCACAAGGGAACACACTAATGTGCACAAACAGACACTGAATTGTGCACAAAACAAATCAGACAGCAACCACATCAGACGACGACATGTACAGATTTTTACCAGGTTAACTCAAAAAAATACAAAATCAAAAATCCAAAAATCAGATCAACTCCACTAATTTAAAATAAAATATTACCTGATTCGTTCAAATTCGAAGCCATCGGTGTGCAACCAAAATTGAACCAAGAAAAAATCAAATTGAATAAGGGACCAAAATCGAATAGGAACCTCCAAAATCGAACAGGATACTCCGACCTAACCCTAAATTCAAACAGGATTGTCAAGTCAATCTCTATTACTCCGGCCAAAACCTAAATTCGAACAGGATTTTTGCGTGAACACTGAGGTCTTTAGGGTTGCGTGAACAGAGAGGTTTCGT
The DNA here is from genome assembly GCA_014905375.1 of Phtheirospermum japonicum. Taxonomy (NCBI): domain Eukaryota; kingdom Viridiplantae; phylum Streptophyta; class Magnoliopsida; order Lamiales; family Orobanchaceae; genus Phtheirospermum; species Phtheirospermum japonicum. Next base: position 641,473 of record BMAC01000815.1, on the reverse strand, counting down.
CGTGAATGGCGTCATGAACAGGGAGGTTTTTAGGGTCGGATGAACAGGGCGTGGCCTTGCCTGTAAACCTTGCAGCTCCGAGACCGACCGCGAGCAGGAAAGGTTTGAGGCTGCCTCGAGGTTTCGCCGTGAACAGGTTTACGGGTTTGGATTTTTAAAGTTTGCGTTTTTCTTGCCAATATTAGGGATTTCAATTTGTTTGATTAAATCTAATCCATTAGATTAGATTATATATAATGGTTAGGATTTATTCTCATTTCTCACCCATGAACCCATTCTCACCGGAACCCAATCCTATATATATATATATATATATATATATATATATACTCGGATGAAACCTAAGCAACCGAAACACCAGAACTTTTTATTTGCCAAACGAAGCATGCGAAGCAGACACACGCATATTATGTGGGATTTGGAAAAGAGTATGCAGGATTTGGAAAAGAGTAATATTCATTAAAAATACCAAAAGAATAATATTGAAAATGGTACATACAAATCGTAACATTATTTGTTCTATTTTCACAATAAATAATTCTTACACACATATCAGAATATTACTTGTTTTAATTGCAGTAAGACTGGTTTTCACAATTAAGAACTTTGCATGTTTTTTACCGTGAGTCACGAGCTTATAGTTGTGATATATCAAGAACATTATTTGTTCTAATCACAGTAAGACTGATTTTCATAATAGAGAGTTTTTAAAAAAATTTTACCTTGAGTCACGAAATTAGTTGTGAAGTATATCAAAATACCCTAAACTTGAGAGGGAAACCCGTAGAAAATTAAAAAAAATATATAAAAATATACAACACCCTCGTGTTACATGTGAATATGTGATATAAAAAATTAAAATTTATAAGACACTGATAATAATTGAAAAAATGTCGTGCATCTAACTTGTAGTATATGTAAAAAAAAATCCATGCGTAAGATACTAATTTGTTCGTATAGAAATATAATATGTGTATCAATGCATTATATTGAAATTAGATAAAGTGGTTTAAAATATATTTAATATTTAATTTTCTAGTCATAATAATTTATTGTTATTAGTAGTATTAGTATTATGTTATCTTTTTTATTTCACTTTATTTTTTTTTTGTTTGGTGTAACAATAGTTTTGCATATATATTTTTAGTGTTATTTCAATTTATTATATTAGGATTAGATAAAAAATTTAATTTTTTATTTTTTATATTTAATTTTCTTTTGTAATAACTTTATATAACTCAATTTTTTCTTTATAATAAAAATTATTTCAACTTTTATTGTAAATAAAAATTAATTCAACTTATATAGATTTTTTCTAATTAGATATAATTTATTTATATTTTTAATTAGAAGAATAAAAGTAAGATATTGAATTGGGAAAAATATGTTAGAAAAAATATTAAAGTAGGTAACATGTAATAAAGAAAATATTGAATTAGGCAAAATATAATATTAGGAAAGTATTAAGTTAGGTCAAGTATAATAAAAGGAAAAATACTAAATTAGGTGAATATTAGGTTCGGATGACACGAAGCACCAAAAAATTTTCCAAAGCTAACGAAGCGTGGGAAGCAAACATATATGATAGGAGAATTTTGCATTAATATATAGGTAATATATATATATATATATATATATTATATATATATATATATATATATATATATATATATATATATATATAGGTTGGGTTCAAATGAGAACCCGTCATTATATGTGAACCTAGGGACTCATCTTGACCATTAGATTGGATAATCTTGATGGTTGAGATCATGACATGTCAGCATGGTAATAATGTAAAAAAATGCATTAATTAATTAAAAATGGTATTTTGGACATATATCAACGTTTACAAAGAGCACTACATTGTTCTTTAGAAAGCACAATAGATTAAGAAAAAAAACACTACGATTGTATACAAAAAGCATCGCAAATTTCGTCTATAAACTGCAAATTCAAAATTTTGAAATGAAACTCAAATCTTCAACAAACCATAACTTTTTCAAATTTTATTCGTTTTGAATGAAATATATATCAAATTAATCACATTCTCAAGATCTACAATTTAAGATACATATTGCATGTTTTAAAACGTAATATATATATATATATATATATATATATATATATATATATATATATATAATTAAATAAAAAAATTGGACTGATTTTAGCACTACAGTACTGTGTAAAAAGCACAATGAACCTGGACATATAATTGCACTGTGCAATATTAGATTTAAGGCCAGGATTAGTCTCTAGGTTCACATATAATGACGGGGTTCTCATTTGAACCCAATCCTATATATATATATATATATATATAAGGTTGGGTTCAAATGAGAACCCGTGTGAACCTAGGGACTCATTTTGACCATTAGATTGGATAATCTTGATGGTTGAGATCATGACATGTCAGCATGGTAATAATGTAAAAAGTGCATTAATGAATTAAAAATGGTATTTTAGACATATATCAATGTTTACAAAGAGCACTACATTATTTTTTGGAAAGCACAATAGATTAAGAAAAAAAACACTACAATTGTATACAAAAAGTATCGCAAATTTCGTCTATAAACTGCAAATTCAAAAATTTGAAATGAAACTCAAATCTTTAACAAACCATAACTTTTTCAAATTTTCTTCATTTTGAATGAAATATATATCAAATTAATCACATTCTCAAGATCTACAATTTAAGATACATATTGCATGTTTTAAAACGTAAAATATATATATATATAATTAAATTAAAAAAACTGGACTGATTTTAGCACTACAATACTGTGTAAAAAGCACAATGAACCTGGACATATAATTGCACTGTGCAATATTAGATTTAAGGACAGGATTAGTCCCTTGGTTCACATATAATGACGGGATTCTCATTTGAACTCAATTCTATATATATATATTTATTTATTTATTATTTTTTTTTTATTCAGCATTTACTTTTTATATATTTATCATATTCTATTGCATATTCATGCACTCGTGATGAATATACAAGATAAGAGTTATAAATATGAATTCATGATATCATATTCATTATTTGTGCCTTGCATATTTATCACCATCTTCAACGGATATAACATGCATCTGTCCATAGATATACCAATTGAATATGTTCGACCAGTTGATTTCTCTTACATGTTCTTACTAATTAACCTTCAACACCAAAATTATGATAGAAGTTTGATCCAAAATATTTGGACCAATGTATCCAGGGGCGGCTTTTGGGCCATTGCAATTGCCTAGGCCTACAATAATTAGCAAATTATTAGGTACATGTTGTTGTTATTTGTTGCACTGTAGATTCAAGTGGTGGAAGGAACATGTTCAATGTGATAAATGTATATATTTGTCAAAATAAATTTTTATATTTTTTATGATAAATTTTTATTTGTATTGTGATAAATATACATTTATTAACATGTAACATGCATAAAAATATTCACAATCATGTCATGAAAATATTCATATCTATTATGATAAATGTTCATCCTTATTGTTATAAAATTCATTTCCATTCATTTTTAAATGTTTATATATATTAACCATCTCCAATATGATAATATTAAGTATAATTATTTATAATATAAATAAAAACATAACAAGAAGTATGCTAAATCGAAAAATATAAATCTCTATTGTATTAAATGTTCATTTTGGGTGTACAATATATTACACTCGTGTGTAACCGACAATAATTAGTGGCCACAACCTTTAATATAAGTTTTATTGGAAATCTTTTATAAAAAATTTTGGTTTTATAAAAGATGGTCCACTTGTACAATTAATTTTTTTTGTCATATTAGAAATAACCAAACACATCCACTTCTATCAATTTATCAAATTGTTTGGCAATATTATTTATTGAAAAAAATATATATGATCACTAAACTTGATTACAATGATTTATTTGATAAATTTGGCAATATTATTTATTGAAAAAAATATATATGATCACTAAACTTGATTACAATGATTTAATTGATGATATTACGCAACAAAAGGCCACGAGAGTTGTGAATTTTGTTAGTAGACTCAGTTTAATGGTACATTTTCTTATATTTTTATGAACTTAATTGTATATTTTCAAAATCGTGTTGGACAAGATTGTGGGACTATATTTTGAGAAAATTATTTGATTGCAGTATGCAAGTAGAAATCTGTGCAAATGGAAGTTCGAGCAAAGAGTTCTCATCTTTAAACTCAATTTCAACATTTCAAGCTACAAGACATTTTCAGTTGGAGAAGCTAAATAACCACAACCGAACAGATACACAAAGGAGGAAAAGTACTATGTAAATGTACATAACAACCCATTCATTAACTCGAACAGATACACAAAGGAGGAAAAGTACTATGCACAACCGAACAGATACACAAAGGAGGAAAAGTACTATGTAAATGTACATAACAACCCATTCATTAACTCGAACAGATACACAAAGGAGGAAAAGTACTATGTAAATGTGTACATAACAACCCATTCATTAACTCGATTAGCTTCAACGAGTCCTACTATTGCCGCTTTATATCTATGAAGAGACATGACGGTCTCAATCAGCAGGAAAAGTACTATGTAAATGTGTACATAACAACCCATTCATTAACTCGATTAGCTTCAACGAGTCCTACTATTGCCGCTTTATATCTATGAAGAGACATGACGGTCTCAATCAGCACCTAGAAGACTAGAGCATGGATAAACCTGTGCAGTTATTCCAGAAGCCATAGTAAGAATGGCAATGCATGCTGGATGATAAATAGCTAGCGGCTTTGGGAGACATACTTCAGGAACTTAGATCGCGCTGGGATTACGATGTAGTAAAAGAAGAATGTAAACACATGTGCAATTGTCTTCCTTACAAAGAAAAAATGCATTGACTACGTGTCAATTCTTCCACATTCGACACGCTGCATTAGACAACGAAGAAAACGTGTGAGTTTGCCAAGTAAGTTCCCAAGATTTAGCACTACTATGTTGTAGATCATTACCTGGCAAATGATGATGAACACATTAGCAAATCCAGAGACCAACGATGTTGATATCTATATGCCTTAAACATACTTGGCGGTTCATTTTTTACCTGAAAAAGGTGGAAAGAATGTGAAAAGGTCGTTCTGGTGAACTAAATAGGTTTTGCAAGGGTAAATAGTGTAGCAACGTTCAAGTTTTCAACACTCACCGAAAGGTTGCCCACAAAAAGAGACTTCCAGCCTTCGAGGCTAGGGTGGTCCCGACTACAAGGTCCATGACTCTACTGTGGTTCTATCTTTCCATCCGCCCGAGTCATACAGAGTTGTCATCCGCCAAACACCCTGTAATTCAAGCAAAAAAACTTAGTAATGTTACTCGTAGTGTTTCTTTTCTTTACCAGAAAATAAAGTTTCTTAAAGTGAAACATAAATTGTGGATAACCATTGAGTCCAACGAGCGAGCATGTTGAGGAGTCTGCTTCTTGTTCAGCACTAAAATGATAGTTTATTGACATCTCTTGTGAACGAGTCATCAAACGTACCATCTGCATTATTCGCAAAAGTAAACTGCCGTTAAAACCTTTAAAACAAAGAAACTTCATAATATACCGTGCTCCTAATATTTCAAAGATCAATCTAACTTTTAATATTCTAGTGATTAATCAAATTGTGATTTAGAGAAATTTCAACCATATGAACACATTATATGGTATCCTCACCAAAACTTCATCTAGCCTGAATCAAAGGTGTAAATGCAACTAAGAGCTCATGAATTTTGAATGTTCAATTACCTGTCAACTCAATGAACAATTCAAAAGGAAGCAATTCCTCGTTTCATGTTCTCATACATTTTAGTGATATGGTTGTTTGTGATGCAGTAACTAGTTGAAAATTTTACCACTCTTTCCAAGATGCATGTTTCTGCCTCTGCTCCTCTTTATAGAACTCGATGACTAATAAAATGCTGCTGGCACTATTTCACTCAAGATCTGAAGCCTGCAATACAGACAAATCATATATAGATTGGATGATGTGTGTGAATATAATTCGAGCAAAATGCACTAGATTCCAGTTAGCAACGTTTTAGAGCTACGGTTATAATTGGTTAAAAATGCTCCACATTAAACCAAAATCCTTAATGAAGAAAATGAGAACTTACACGAAAAAGTAAATGAAGTGAATGGTTACAACTGGTAAGTTGTGACACATTATTAACTGCATGCCAACTTAAGACCCAATAAATTTTAATAACACTGGGACTGCTAGAATCTATTGATCGAGTGAGGTACTCAATAAGCTATAATTAATAATCTATTAATTTATAAAATGACTAATACAGAAGTTCTCTTGATGTGGATAATTGCCCTGCTTAACCAAACCAAACATTATTGAAGCATTATTGAAGGATTGGAAAATATCAATCAAACAAGACATCAAATGTTTAACCTTGTAACGCGTATTTATACGAGCTTTTAAAATGCACTATCATTATCGATTTTACCTACGTCTTTTGAAAAGTTATGAATTAGGAGGAGGAAATCGAAATAAGATAAATTGGTCTTAATCCAATGAAACTTGCACTTCAATTTGTATTATAAATGTTTGTGCAAATATGCATAAAAATTGCTTTCGTCATTGTAAATTAGCAATTAGGTTAATGGTACTTCGCAGAATTTGATAAACCAAAATTTAGATAATGAAGGCAATCAAGAACTGCAACAAAATTTAATGTACGGCTCCGTTTTTAAAAGAACCCAACAACAATAACATCAAGTAGTTTCTTGTTAAGCTATGAGAAAACCACACTAATACTAATGGGGTCATCCTTTATGAGACCTTCATAAATTAATTGTAATTGTACTGTATAAGAAGTTATTAATTTATATACTGCAAGGGGCCACTTATGTGAATTCTCTAATATCTATCGAGGTTCAATAATATTTTTGACACGGAATTTACAAAAAAAAAATGTTGATACTTGCATGTTTTGCATACAAGATACAACTCGTTAATAATATTTTCACTCCATATAGAAAATACTATTTAATGAGTTGTATGCAATACAAGCAACGGATTATTTTTTACGTGTCAAAAATATAAGCGCACCGCTAATTGATCCATAAAGAAGTTGATACTATAGGTTAGGCAATTTGGAGTCCATGACAACATTCATCTTGGATGCATGCTAAACCTATCTCTCCATGTTCACAAAATTCCAAAACTACACGTTTTTTCTGGCTTCATGCTTTATTTAGTAAATGAAAGTTTTGACCATTAATAAACCATAAAAGATCCTTTTACCGTATCATTACAAATAACCAAGTTGGAATACTAAGTTTTTGAATTATTTTTTTTCCTCCATGTTTTCCGTACATAGGCTTATTTTATAGATGAAAAATGTCAATAAAAAACACAGAATTACTGGACCCAGGACAGCCAAATAATTTCCGTAAAGGTTAAAAAACAAGCAATTTTGGCAAGAAATGCACATTATGGATCAACTCCTCTTCCATTAAGCCAATGACATAGTAATAAATGGAATAGTGAAATAAAAATGATCAAGACAAAATTTCCTCGACCGCCAAGTCGGCAGAAAAAAGCCAGAATTTTAGCTGGCAAAATGCTACGTAGCAGCAACTTATCTTGCATGCACACCGCGTGTCTTTCACAAAGAGGAGTTGTACTTCGAGTCGATTACTTCTTGTTCTACATTTCGTCCACCTAAGCACCGCAGCGGTGTGTCCTTACTATGCCTTTGTAATTCCCTATGCCTATTTAAAGCAAAATCTCAAGACTTTCCAAAAGCATCTTGAGTACTTAATTTTATTCATCATTACAGAAATTGCCTTCATTCCTCATCTCTCTCTTCTCTCTCATCAAAAAACCACTCTTTCACCATGAGAAACGTAGTTGTTAGTGATATGGAGATGAACGAGGCCTACGATCCCACGACGAGCCTCTTTCATGCTTGGGATAGAATACGCGTTCCCTATATTGCCCCCCTCTTGCAATTTGCGGTTTATATATGCTTAACTATGTCTGTTATGCTATTCTGTGAACGCGTTTACATGGCTGTTGTGATCGTGTGTGTTAAGTGCTTAGGAAAGAAAAGGTACACCAAGTATCGGCTAAGCTCCATCAAAGAGGATCTGGAGAAAAACAGAAACTTTCCCAAGGTGTTGGTCCAGATCCCAATGTTCAATGAAAAAGAGGTGAAAATATATCTATAACACGCGTTATTCTATATTTTGCATCAAATACATACAATTAATTTTCTAAATGAACGTCGGGATATATAATTTCATTTTCGAAAATAGTAAATTAGAAGCGTTTACTAGTTAAGTGCCTTATTAATGAACACCAAGAGTTCGTTAGTCAGAAGTTGTTAGCGTTGCATATTTATAAAGTATACGAATAAAGTATTAATTGCTATATACATGTATCTTTTATTTTAATCAAGGAAAAGGAAAATTTATGGTTTTAAGTTTATTTTCCTAGAAAGCAAATTCCCCTCATCTCACCTTTTCACTCATATTCTGTTAACAAATGCCGTGTTAGTGTAAAATGTTACTTGATCTGCATAAAGTTATACTACACCTCAACTCTCCAGCAAACACACTTTATTACCCTATTTTCACAAGGCGACTAAGCACCCAATATTCGTAAATTTAAGCCATCAAATTCCATATGGCTAATCACCATGTAAAAATTGCTCAGTCGTCAACTCTGAACTCTAGCTATGGGGAAAAATCAAAGGGGGGAGTAAATATAAAGATACTAATTGGAAATCCTAAAATTCTTCTGTTTTTGCCTCAGGTTTACAAGCTATCCATCGGAGCAGTATCTGGGCTTTCGTGGCCGTCCGATCGTCTCATTGTGCAGGTTTTGGATGACTCCACTAACGAAGGCATAAGGGTATATATATATATACTTCATTTGATTATGTGTCAGTCGTGTGTGTATACTCTATGGAATAAAAACGAATGCTTTATATGCAGAGACTGGTTGAATTAGAATGCCTAAAATGGATGGAAAACGGAGTGAACATCAAGTACGAGACGAGGAACAACAGGAACGGCTACAAAGCAGGCGCCCTTCGTGAAGGTCTTCGAAAACATTACGTTGATGATTGCGAATTTGTCGTAATCTTCGACGCGGACTTTCAGCCGGAGGAGAATTTTCTGTGGAGGACTATCCCTTACCTACTTGAAAACCCCGAGTTGGCCTTGGTTCAAGCTAGGTGGAAATTCGGTAAGGTTACGTGTAAATATGTTTGTAGTTGGAAAACATTCACGAGTCCCGACCTAACTAATCACCACTTGGGTGCAGTTAATGCAGATGAATGTTTGATGACTCGTCTACAAGAGATGTCATTGGACTATCACTTTACTGTCGAGCAAGAAGTGGGATCTTCTACGTGTTCATTCTTTGGATTCAACGGTTGTTTACAACTTTTTAACTTATATTTCAGTTTTAAGAAGTAAAATTCGGTTAACACGACTAAGATATTTTACCTTGAGTTGTATAGGGACAGCTGGCGTTTGGCGTATGACAGCGCTAAATGACGCAGGTGGATGGAAAGATAGGACCACGGTAGAAGACATGGACCTTGCAGTCAGGGCTAGCCTCAAAGGGTGGAAATTCCTCTTTGTGGGCGACCTGGAGGTGAGAATAGAACATTTGAAAACTCGTGCATTTATTGAAAAAATAAATTAATTTAATTGAACACAATTTTACCTTTTTAGGTCAGAAATGAACTACCAAGTACGTTTAAAGCGTACAGATACCAACAGCATCGTTGGTCATGTGGTCCTGCCAATCTGTTCAGGAAAATGTTCAAAGAAATCATCGTTTGCGAGGTCATAACCTAAAATTATTAATTATTTCCTTTTAATCGTGCGTTCTATGATTGTAAATTTAGAACTCACCATGCAATTCACATGTTTCCTTCAATCAGCGTGTGTCGATGTGGAAAAAATGGCATGTAATCTACGCATTCTTCTTCGTGAGGAAGATAATTGCACATTGGGTTACATTCTTCTTTTACTGCATAGTAATCCCAGCGACAATCTTAGTTCCTGAAGTCCATCTCCCAAAGCCGCTAGCTATTTATCTTCCGGCATGCATTACCATACTCAACGCGGCTAACACTATAAGGTAAGTGAAACGGAATAATTCTTATCTACTATTTCACACACAAAAAAAAAAAACTCATGGTCAAAATAAATGTCTCGGGTTTTGACGGGCTTACCTTGTGACAACAGGTCTATCCATCTTCTCGTCTTCTGGATCCTATTTGAGAATGTCATGTCGCTTCATAGATCCAAGGCAGCGATAATAGGACTCCTTGAAGCTAACCGGGTTAATGAATGGGTTGTGACTGAAAAGTTAGGGAACACAATGAAGCAAAGCAACAACACGAGAGCATCCAAAAGGCCAAGATCACGAATACGAGATAGGTAATTAATTTAGTCCAATACGCAATGTAATTAATACCTTCATAATTCTGTCAAGTCACTGCGCACCACATATTGGCCGCTCGCTGCACCCAAAGAGAAAGAATATCATAAATATGTTATATCGGTTGGCATTACACACGTGCATGCATGAAAGCTGATACTAACTTAACGAAACCGATGTTATTCGCAGGATTCATATATTGGAGCTACTCGTGGGGATGTACCTGCTTCACTGTGCGATTTACAACATAATATTTCAGGATAATCATTTTTTCATCTATCTATTACTACAAGCTGGGGCCTTCTTTATCGTCGGAGTTGGGTATATGGGAACATTTGTACCCAATTAAAGATGTTATAAGAAATTATGCAGTAGGGCACGCGCTCTGATGATTTTTTTTTTTATTTTGTTTTTGTAATGTTGTATATATGTGGCTTTATTAGATAATAAAATTAATTTCTATCAGCATGACCATCTTGATTCACCAAATCACCAATAATTATTATTCAATCATTTGGATCAACAAATAAGCTAAAAATAGTGTATGATCCACAAATGTGAGCAAGAATTTAATAGTTGTTATTAAATCCTTTGGATAAAAAAATAAGCTAAACAACACAAATGCGAGCGAGAAAAATGAAAAAGTAAATCAAAAATTATACAGCCATAAAAATCACTCCATCGAAACATGCACACTCACCAGCAATTGGAGAAATTTCGGTGAGTTTAGCCTCTGAATTTCTACAATTTCAATAAATTAAGGATTGTTAGATAGCTAGAGCAGTCTGGATTTTGATTTGTGATTCTTAAGAGCTTTTGTGAATGCAATTTTAGAGAAAATGAAATGGGGATCTGTAGAAAGTTTGGTTTATGGTGCGTGTTATATAGCTGGTTTATTGCTTTTTGCAGGTGAGGTGGCGTGGAGAGAGTGTTTGAAGGTGACACTTGCTAAAAAGCACAAATTTGATTCAAACTCGCATTCGTTAACTTCGAAGTATACTTCCTTACTTCTAAGAAGTCGCTAATGTTCATATGAAAAAATACCTATAAAACAAATGGATAATTTACTAGTTCTCAATCTAGGATATTTGCTTGTTAAATTTCCTCACAAACAAGGAACGGAGTTGCAAGTTTAGAAACCTATTTAGAATAATCTCCAACTTCCCAACAAAGAGGAGGCATGAAGAAAAAACGATACACGTGTTGATTTACGATCGTGAATAATGTACGACAATTTTATGTTCGCAATTATTTAAGTAATATCTACCGTCGACACGTCATTGACGATAAAATTATTGAAACTCGGGCAACTGTTTGTAACGATAAATACAATATCACTTAAAAAAAGATTCATTTCTTTTAAAGAGATTTCTTTTTTTTTTTTTCGATTGTTGGCTTTGTTGGCAATTGAGACAACATGAAATAATTGACAACGTGTCCATTGTGTGGCCGTCACTTTTAAGAGGATATTTTTAAGGTAAAAAATTATATTTTCTGAAATAATTGTTCGCAATTGCTTTGAAAAGCTCAACCTTTATCTATAAAAATATGAATATATGCTTGAAAATATATAGCGATCGAAACAATTACTTTGCGATGGCCACACTTTTTGTGAATACTCAAAAAGAAAACTAGTTTGAAAACAATTAAACGGAGGTCATGAACATTTTAAAAGAAAGCCCTTGAAAAGAAAACTAGTTTGAAAAATAAATGATCCGGAGGATAGAAAATCAAGACAGTTTTTTTTTTTTTTAACGAGGAGAGAGAATGTTGGTTTAACTTTGGGTGAGGCTATCTGCACCCCCACCCGTAATATTGCTAAATACACTCATAGTATTTTTAAGACTAAAATAACCTTTGTCAAAAAGAAATTTATATTCTTATTTCCTTTTTTTTAAGAAAATTGCAATTATGCTCAAAAGAAGTTCAAATTTTAACTTGTCTCCCTGAAATTCCATAACCAATCATCACCACACCCCTTCATCTCTCTCACCACCTTTCGCCACCAGTCGCACCTTTGGACGGACACGATGAGGGAAAACAAGCACAAATACACATGAGATCCAAAACTTAAAGTGAAACTCCGGTCACAAATGAACTCAAACTTAAGAATAGATTGATGAATATCGGAGCACGTAGAAAGATGAAAAAATAAAGGTATGGCTCACGAGTTTGGTCCGGTGGGTAGCCGAAAAATCGTCCGTTGAATTTCACGTCGAAGCTCGCGAATTTGCAGAAAATCAAAAACTTTTTTCGGCGATGTGTGGTTTAAAAGACTATTGGATCTCTGAAAAGAGACTGACAAAGTAGGTAGTGAAGATAAAGGGGTTCGGTCCTTTGCCGATGATTAGAACGGAAAATGACAAAATTAGATGTAGGGTTTGATAAATCAAGATGAGAGCTAATTTTTTACATTGGCAAGCGACAAAGGTGGCGGTCACGGCAGACCGGCGATTGTAGAGGAGGCGAGGCCGACATGGTGGTCGTGGTGTTACTAGTGTAGAATGAGAGAAATGAATAATTTAAAATTTGATATAGGTCCAGATAGTAATATTATTTATTTATAAAAAAAAATTATGGGGTATAAAGTAAATGGTGGAGTTGGTAATATCACGGAAGTCGCACCCATTAACTATCAAGTATCTTAGCTATACATGTTAATACCGGTTTCGGTTAACCGAAAAAACATCAGTTTCGATTTTGGTTAACCATTCACCGGCAGTTTCGGTTGGAACCGAAACCGTGAACCTATTTCTGGTGGTTCGGTTTTGGTTCCGAATTTCAACGGCTGGTTTGTGACCATTTGAAATCAACGACTGTGGATGAATTAGTCGTTGGAGATCAACAGTTACAAAAAGTAGCCATTGGAGATTGAACCACCGGTTAACCGAAAACCGACCGGTTTTAAATGAAATCGACGGTTTCCAACGGCTAGTTTTTTTATTTATTTTTTTTAATCCATTTCTACATCTATAAATACCCCCCTCTCCAACACCAATTCTCATACCAATTCATCTTTAATATTCTTGAAATTGTTAATTTGTGCAAAAATACTATCAATAATTTTCTTTTTCTTCTTTTTTTTGTCATTTTAATTATCTTTCTTTTATAATTATTATGACAAGTTCTTCTCGTAATATTAATACTAATATTATTCGAGAATCTCATCGAGACCAAGACCAAGTTGGAGGTCGAGGTCCTCGATGAGAACCTTCGGCTGTTGCCGAAGATTATGATTCCGATAAGATTCCTCCAAAAATTTGAAAACTTATACAATCAAATCAATTTTGGTGAGCATATTCAAACCAATTTCGATGAGGATTTATCCACTTCCGACGAATCCAAATCGTCTACCGACATCAATCCGGATGAAGATGAGAAAGAAGGGGGTGATAATTGTGATATGTCACTGCCTCGAAAAGAATCAAAGGTGAAAGAATACCAATCCCCTATCTTATGATTGAATTTCATAAGAACGACAGTCTGGATTTTGATTTGTGATTCTTAAGAGCTTTTGTGAAGGCAATTTTAGAGAAAATGAAATGGGTTTCTGTAGAAAGTTTGGTTTATGTTGCGTGTTATATAGCTGGTTTATTGCTTTTTGCAGGTGAGGTGGCGTGGAGAGAGTGTTTGAAGGTGACACTTGGTAAAAATCACTAATTTGATTCAAACTCGCATTCGTTAACTTCGAAGTATACCTCCTACTTCTAAGAAGTCGCTAATGTTCATATGAAATACTTATAAAATAAATGGATAATTTACTAGTTCTCAATCTAGGTTATTTGCTTGTTAAATTTCCTGACAAACAAGGAACGGAGTTGCAAGTTTAGAAACCTATTAAGAATAATCTCCAACCTCCCAACAAAGAGGAGGCATGAAGAAAAAACGATACATGTGCTGATTTACAATTGTGAATAATGTACGTCAAATTTATGTTCGCAATTATTTCAGAAATAACTCCCGTCGACACATCATTGGCGATAAAATTATTGGAACTCGGACAACTGTTTGCACCGTTAAATACAATATCACTTAAAATGATTCTTTTCTTTTAAAGAGATTTCATTTTTTTTCGATTGTTGGCTTTCTTGGCAATAGAGACAACATGAAATAATTGACAACGTGTCTGTTGTGTGGCCGTCACTTTCATGAGGATATTTTTAAGGTAAAAAATACGACACTAAATATTCATGTTGGTTATATTAAGGTATTTATGGTAAGCGGTCTCATTTTCTGAAATGAGAATTCTTTCTGAGAGTTGAGCGAACTATTTTGAGGAGTAGCGACCTGAAGTATGGGAGTGATGAGCTCTCATATAGGGTAGCGACCTCTTATGGTCTTACCAGCTCGGCGTTGAGTTATAGCTCGGCGTTGGGTGTTGGGCTTTATGATTGTTGGGCCCGAACGGGCTAATATGGATGGTATTTGTTTTGCATGTAATTGTTGTGTTTTCGCGTATTTTTAATTAGAGTTTTATGTTGATTTTAGTAGTTTTGAGTCATGTTTATTTAGGTTTTTCGCTTGTTTTCTTGTTTTTGTTGTTTTTCGTGTTTCTAGTTAATTTCATATTTAATTGGGTTTAATGGTTCAATTGATTTGAGGATTGGTGAAATTCTTGGGTTTTTATGTTCAAAATCCTATTTTTATAGGTAAAGGCATTAAGGGCCAAAGTTCAAGCCAAGCCGTACCAAAATCGGTGCCAAAGAGAGGCTCCAAAATGCCAAACTCTCTGGAATACTAGCCAAGGCTCGCCAGGGCACGCCAAACTTCACGCTAAGTAGCGCCAGCGCAAGCCAAGGCTCGCCAAAATCCGCGCCAGAACTGCCACACTAGGTAGCACTGCCGACACTGGGTTACCCAGTGTCCGAGCAGCGCCCGGAAGCCTGCCAGCACCCGCACGCACAGCTCCCGCACATCCGCCCAGCGCCTGCGCGCAGCGCTCACCTTGCCTCGCGCTCACTCGCACCACACAGCGCCCAGCGTCGCCAACCCTCGTGCCAAGCTTCGCCCAGCGCCCAGCTCAGGCCCCAGCGCCCACGCCCAGGCCCCAGCCTGCCGGTCACCTGCGCCCAGCAGCGCCCAGGCTCGGCCATGGCCGAGCCACATCGAGCCATGGTCGAGCCATCTCGAGCCAAAAAGTGTCAAAAATCTAGCCAAGGGTCTAGGAAGGTGCCTCCGGGTCAAACTTGGTCAAACCCGGGAATTTTAAGCCTCTAAGGCTATTTTGGCCCATTTAAACCCAATTAAATGTAATATAAATAGGATACTTCTTTCATTTTTGAAAGACACCTCCTCCCAACCCAAGCTTGGGTTTGAGACTTAATTTCTCTCTCTAGATTTAATTTTCAAGCTTTGCCTTGGGTTTGTAAGCTCAAGAAGGATTCAAGTACTCCCTTGGATTTTTAATTCCTTGCAATTTCAATCAAACTTTTGGATTATCTCTTTAATTCTAGTAAGCTTTCTTTTAATTTCATGCTTTGTTCTTCATTTGTTTTATGCTTTTTGCCTTAGGTATTAGAAGTTGTGCTTGATCTTGTGAATTGGCTATGAATCCTAGATGAGTGACACATCTAAATCATAGATCGGCTCTTGAATCATCTTGATTTTGAGTTTTTGCTATGCTTTATTTGCACTTTTATTTTTATGCTTTGTTTCATGCTTAATCCTAGATCTAGACTTGGTTGCTTGTCATTTTTCTTAAAGTTTTAAACTTTCTTGTTAATTTCCATTGCTCTTTACATCCATGCTTTCAATTTTTGCTAATTTGTATTATTTAGGATTTTATGCATAGTTGTACTTTGTGCTTGCATGCTTGTACTCGGTGAAATATTGCATTTTCTTGCTTATTTTCATTATTGCTTTGCATTTTCAATTAAGGCACACGATCGAGGCATCCGACCAACTTGTCATTTCAATTTCTAGTTTAGTTTGATATTTTTAATTGCATTATTTTCGGTTTTCTTTCATCTCTTGAGCTTGAAACACGTTGAAACTTGCAATGGATTGAAGTCCGATAATACCAAGTCATGAACTTGTTGGATTTATTTCAACACCACGAAAATTATGAAAACAGTATTGTGGGGTCCCGGCAGACTATATTAAAAGAATCACAGACCCAAACCTATTCTGGTAATTTAGCGAGAGATCTATTATTTATGAGAACTTAGCATACTCGAGAAATCCTAATCCAAAGTTAGTTGCGGTATTTATGGAATTATAGTGGGAGAAGGTAAACCTAACTTGGGGAATACTTCTATTGTCTATATAAAGAGGATTCAGGCCTCACTTTTATTCTAAGTTAATTGAATCCTACGTTTGAGCTCTCGAAATATCTCTCGCACTCTCTAATTTAAGCATCGGAGGACCTTCGTCGGGGCCGCCCACCGCCTTAGTTGAGGTGTTATTTTGCAGGATCGATTAGGTCGCCAGGAGGCTCTTGGAGATCAATCAGGTGGCTGTAACGTAACTTGAAGCTACTCGGGCCGCTAATCTCATATTTGAGTTAGTAACTTCTATTCATGAAACACCAATCTTTTTGGTCGCATCAAGTGGCACCGTTTGTGGGGAAGAGGGACAACGAGTCCTTGAGCGAAAGACATGAGAAACTTTGCAAACACAATATGAATAAAAGAATCATGCCGCTTAGGGTCCTGGATTTTGGCCCTGGATCAAGCAAATTGAAGAAAAAGAACAAAGAAATCGATAAAGGAGAGCAAACGAAAGACGGACTAACACCTCCCCGAGGAGGACCAACGATCCAGAATCTGACGGTCAGACCACCACCCTTGCCAGATAATAGATAGAAAAGGAACCTGAAGGAGAGCAACAAGAGAGAAATCCAAAAGTTATCGCGCAAAAATCTGTCTACATAGGGACGAATAAATGGAGAGAGTTGTGATCCAAACTTTTGTGCACCCCGTTTTAAATAAATTAATTTAAAAGAACGTTAGTTTGCTCGCAAGAGTAAGAGGTAATTGTAGGGTGATAAGTTTGACTCGAGTCGTATCTCTCAAGGAAACAACTGTTCGGTCTTTCGGATGTTTTTCTCAATTTACGAATTAAAGTAAAAATACATGTACAATTGGGGTTTTGAAAGATATTGAGTTGATCATTGTAAACTAAAGCAATAATTAAACTAAGGCTAATTAAACTAATTATTCTAACTAGATTATCAACTACGAGCAATAATTTAAACTACTTGAACTTAAGAACTAAGAATTTAAAGCAACGAATCTAAAGCATAAATATAATAACTTCCCTTAAGCAATCGCATCATACGAATCTAAGAACGAATAATTGAGCATAAATCAAGGTGCATAATAAACTAGATTAAACCAATATCCAATAACAAGCATAAAATGATTAAGCTAATTAAACTAGTTCTAGCATTAACTAAGAAATTAACTAAGCAATTAACTAAGAAATTAACTACYAGTTTAGAGTACTTATTGGAACTAATGAAAGCAGTAAAAAGCTCCAGCTATTCCGGAGTTTGAACGTTGATCTTGGGCGAAGATTGAATCCCGAACTCGAATTCGATGTTTTGGACGCGTTGTTCTTCGATCCTTGATCTCCGTCTTCAAATCTCGTTATGAGATGTGGAATTATTGTTATTGGTAGCTATGGAACCCTAGGTGGTCGTGTATTATGTGTCTCTAGTGTCTCTCTTCTCAAAAATCCGAAATATAGAGGGTTTATATAGATATTGCAAGTCTTGGCGCACAAGAAACCCTAAAATCCGAATTCTGGGCCATCGCGTCGACGGTGCGTCGACTGACGCGCGCTGGTGCTCGGCATCGGTGCTGCCTGGGCGTGCACGTCGGCTGGGCGGGTGCGTCGACTGATGCGGGCTTGCATCGACGCTTCAGAGAATTGCGTCGACTGACGCTCCCTCAGTCGACGCTTCAGCAAGTTGCATCGACGGTGCGTCGACTGACGCCCTTTCTATCGACGCTTCAGAACGTAGCGTCGGCAGTGCGTCTGCCTTGCGTCGACTGACGCGGATCATGGCTCGCGTCGACGGTCGCGTCAGTTGACGCGACAGAGCGTCTGTCTCCGTCTCTTGATCTTTTGCTACTCGTTTCGTCGGAAAGCTCGTTCTTCTATTCTTGAACATCGAACTTCGTCTATTACGCGCTGAACTCTTCCGGTTACTTAGCTGTAAGGTGAAAACAACGAAATATCACCTATTTGCATCAATTATGATTAAAATACGGTAAAATAAGTCGGAACTATGAAAATACGGAATTATGCTTAAATCGTCCAACTTATACCAAAAACAAATAGAAAAACGAACTAAAAAGCTAATAAAAATAAGGACAAATCTACTCTAATCAACTACCCCACGCTTAATTGGTTTGTTCGTCTTCGAACAAACGCTAGATTCAAAGTATAACTAGAATGAAAATAAGTTCAAGCAGTGAGTCGTGCTATGCTACATACATAATTTTGAAAATATAGGTACAAGTCATGCAACGTCTAACACTTGACCATTATTACATTGTCGCTTCAAAATAAAATCATGCTTCCTCACGAAGAAAAAATATATATAAGTACGCTCAAAAGTACTCAAGTATTTTCTGCATGGGACGTGTATACACTCAAATCATACAATTACATACACAGTAAATAAGCACAGAAAATCAATCTCTTTTCAATCGCAAATTAAGTGTGCTGTCAAAACTAAGAATCGGTAAGGTCTTTGCTGGTTGTAATGTAAGGCTCTTTGGACGGGTATGGAATATATAAGTCGTGTGGCTAACTCATGATCAAACATGATCAATAACTCACTCAACCTAACCTATTCATGAAGCAATAGCTTCACCTCGTATAAGAGAAAAACCTCACTAAACACTCATAACGTAGCCTTTTAAATATTGGCTACTCCTCAACTCAAAACTCGTAACCGACTGAAAGCTCAAACCACTTAAGCACAGTTGAAGCTTATAGCATGCTTCTTACACAACTCTGGCCTTCTAAACATTAGGCTTCATAAGAAAATTAAAAATAAAACACAAGCCTTAATTAGCACGTAGGCATTGACTAACACAAATTCAACTAGACTCACCATCCTTCTTTTTCTTCTTCTTTTTTTTTATTTCCCTCTTATTATAATTTTTTTATGGGGTCTCTTTCTTTTATTTTTTTTTTAGATGGTGGTCCTTATTTACAAAATAATAAATTCTTAATAAAAATTCCCAAGATTTAAATAACCAATAAAATACGAACTCATACCCCACGCTTTTAATGGGTTGTAGGGGTCGTCTCAACAACACTCATGGCTATAGGCATGGATATTTGGCTATGATTGGCTCATTCGGAATTTATAGTGGCTAAAAATATATGGATATGGCCGGAATAGGATTTTATATGTGCCTTAACTTCATGTTCAAAGTCGACTACACACAGCGGTTTCAAAGAGATATCAAGACTGAAACTTATTCACGTACATGCAATGATGATAAACACTCAGGCTACTCGCTGGCTTTTTTGCATGAAAAATTTTGAATTGACGCTGCTTTTAAGGTTTGCGAAATCGATTGCGTCCAAGTACCATTTTACAATATATAACAAATAATTTTGAAAAACTATGCACTTATGCACGCTCAAAGACGAAAACAAATAATCAAACATAGTCAACTTCGACAGGCATGCCATACAAACACAATTAAGCGTAGAAATAGCAATTAATCACGTTTAAGCATATAATTATTACAGGCCAAGTATCAAATAAAATTACACAATTAATCAATACAAATTACACTCGACCACCCCCCTCTCTAAAAATCCCGGCAATCTCCTGATTGCCACAAATACATCAAAACCAAAAAGAGGAAGGAAAAAGAAAACATCCCTGAAATAATAGTAGTCGAGCCGCTACTCGTCGATTTGTATAATTTGGCCTTGCTTCAACGTGCGCGATATGAATTGTCCTAAAAGAAAAAAAAATAAAACAAGCAAAAATAAGCAAAATAACAATATTTTTAGATTTTTTATATTTTTCATTTTTTTTATTTAAAAGCATAAATAATAAAAATAGAGATACGAGATTTAGAACTCACGGGAATCATCATCCTCGGGGTTCTCGTCGACGTCCATGCTAGGTGTGGGGTATGCCGCCCCAAATCGTTCCTCGAGCTTCGAGATGCGAGCTCGCATCTTCTTCAAACTCCGACGGTTTTGGTCYTGGTTCGCATCAATCTTCTCATCGATGATTTGGAGCTTATCGAACATCTTCACTTGAAATGCCTGGTTTTCATCGAAAAATTTGCTCCAATCGGGACTCGGGCCCGAAGTAGAACGGCGGGCTTGCTCCATATCCGCGTCTCCATCGTCGTCGTCAATATGCGGTTGAGACGACAAACCTCCTCTAGTCGAAGACCTCACTCGAGGTGCCAGTGCACGCGTAAGAGGTAATGAAGTGGTCCCGAGTGGGCTAAGTCCGTTTTTGGCCGGATCGAACCCGAAGTGACGGGCGAGGCCGGTAATGTATGGCGCAAATGAGAGAAGTGGCGACTTGCTTCCCGGAGTACCCTTAGTGATGTTGTAAAGTCCTAGCAAAATTAGCGGGTACAACCGGACTTGACGACCATCAACGAGGCATTGTAGAACATAAAGCTTGGCTTTAGTCGCGTAATTAGCCTCGTTCTTGCATAAAATAATGTGCCCGAGGATCTTGTAGGCAACGTAAAGGGCGTCGTCTTGAATTTTAGAGCAAGGAAATCGCTTGCAATCGCCCGTATTTCCCCCGGTGATCATCCCCCCAAAAGAGGCTAAGTCGAAGCCTTGAACTCCAACCGGGTGGTCCCCTACGGTCGGGAAACCAAATATGTTGCCAAAAACCTCCTCATCAACATGAACATCATTCCCACCAAGGCGACAAGTGAACGTCTCATCGTTCCGGATTGCCAACGTGGAGAAAAACTCGAGCATAAGCTCTCTAAATCCGGGGAGGTGCATTTGGGCGAAGTACCCACATCCGAGGCCATCTACATAGCGTGAAAGATTGGTGTGGTGTTCCGACCCATTCGAGGCCTCTTCCTCAAGACCTTGGACGTTCAAGGTCCTATGTGTAGCGAGACTCCACTTGCGAATATTCTTGAACATGTCCCCTTCCTTTTTGCGAAAATTAGGAACGGTGCTCCATATTTCCCCGAAATATCTTTTCGTTTACCCGCTCGAGACATAATCAATCAATACGAAGATGAACGGGAATGATAAACCTTGAAAAATAAAACTTTTTGTACTTTGGGGAATTTTGTCGAACACTTGGCGTGCGTGTTCAACCAACAAAAATATTGAGCAATTCTTGCACCAACAACTTCCCAACACAACCAACAACAAATAATATGGTCCCAAGAGAGTTTCAAGCGAAGTACCTCAAAGATTGTAGCTCGAATTTCGCCCGTTTCCGGAAAATTGCCCAAATTTTGCTTCAAACCGCTTCAACCCTTGTAGCCCGTTTTGGTAGAATTGGCTTGTGTGATGGTATGTTGAGGGTAATGTGTTGAATTTCTGGGTTTTTGAATGTTGGAGTGTTTATAAGTTTTGTAGAAAGAAAATTGTGAAAAAAAAGTAAGAAAGTTAAAATTTTGAAGTTAGAAGAGGAAGAAAAGTGAGAAAAGGGACGAAAAGGGGTGCTTTTAAACAGTTTTTTCTGGGTATCCCGCGGGTCAAAACATCATGGGTCGGGTCGGTGGGCCAAAATCTGAATTTAAACGTGTTCTGGGCCGAGCGCGTGGCTTGCGTCGACTCGCGTCAGTCGACGCGACAGAGACTGATTTCTCGGCATTTGGCGTCGACGCCGCGTCGACTGACGCGAGCATCCTCGGCGTCGACGCGGCCTGGGCGACTTTTTCTTCGCTCGTTTGATTAATTCTTCTCGTACGAGTTCTTCCATCTGTTTTAAAAAGATAAAAACCAAAATAAAACAATAAATAAAATAAAAATAAAAATAAAAAGTAAAATACAAAAGGATACATAACGCTCGGGTTGCCTCCCAAGAAACGCAATTTTTAACGTCACTTGCTCGACGCTATTTTGCTCGTTTAATTCCAAACGTACGGTGGATCTCCAAACTCCACCGACTCGTGATCACGATTCATCTTTCTTCCATCATGATAAGGCTTCAATCTATGCTTGTGAACTTGAAAGGATGATTTTTCGCCCTCATCATACAACGTGGCTACGCCGTACTCATCTAATTCTTTATTGAGAACGGTCCGCTCCATGCAGCTCCAAAATTAGCTGGGTCATATTTACGCTTGTGATTATACAGTACTAATTCTCCAACCTCATACTGCAAGTTTTTAACTTCCTTCGTGCGAACCTCTTTTGATTTCTTCTTATTCCTCGTCAAATTGTTGAGTTGTGCCTCGCCCTTGTTCGTCTCGCGTGAAAAATTTTTGTTAGGGTCGAGGGAATCGTGACTTGGGCGACTTAATGGTAGTTCATGCGGTCGCTCCACATCGGAATCATCTCCAAGTTCTCATACGATATCGCGCATGTCAATACCTAGTATCTCGATCAAGTATTTTCCACTTAAGTGCATATGATCCTCAAACTCGTCGTACTCCTTGCTTGAATCGGCTCGTTTATCCCCTCCCTCGGTAGAAAATCCGGCGTCGTCCCCGTCACTCAGTTTGTTCAAAGTAGCGATTTCTCGTAACTCATTTACGCATGATGTAATGGGATCAATGAATGAATCATCCTCTTGCATGACGGGGGAGGGAGTGTTTTGAATATCTCTTAGAGAAAACGTCACTGTTTCGCCCAAAACTGTCATTGTCATCCTCCCTTTATGAACATCAATTAGAGTATGGGAAGTACATGAACGGACGTCCCAGTAAAATGGTATGCTCAGTACTTTCATTCAGTACCTCGCCAACGTCCATAACCATAAAATCAGCCGGAATTACGAGCTCTCCAACTTGTACTAGAACATCTTCGACTACTCCCAACGGTCGTCGGGTCGAGCGATCGGCAAATTGTAGGCGCATGGTTGTCGGCTTAAGTGGTCCAAGATCAAATGCTTGATAAAGTGAATATGGCAGTAAATTTATCCCTGCTCCAAGATCTAACATTCCTATCGCTTTTTGTCCATTGGACAACGAAATAGTGATGCAGAAACTTCCAGGATCGCGTTCCTTGGGTGGCAATGGCTTCTTAAAAATCACGCTAACCTCCTTTGGTAATGGTACGTATTGATTCGTCGCCAAATGTCTCTCTCTCGAAGCAAGTTCCTTAAAGAATTTTACGTAGGCGGGCATTGTTTTTATTACCTCCAACAGCGGTAGATTGATATTGACGTTCTTCAAGAGGTTGTATAGCTCCATGAACCGCTTGTTCTCTTTCGCTGGTCAACCGGCGTGGAAAAAGAACAGCATCCTTAATTTGCGTCGTTGATTGCTTCGGCAGTGATGGTTCGTCTTTGCCAAGGGTGTTGTTCGGAATCGTCCCTTGAATGGAACCAGTCACGTATCTATTGGTGGATTTATGTATCTTGTCTACTGGTTTAGGAACAAGTTCTTCATTCTGGTCTACTATGCCATTGTCGATCTTCTTCCCACTGCGAAGAACGTGAACCGCCGATGCTTGCTCCGGTTAACTTGGTAACCTGTCCTTCTTCTTATTTGACCTTGCAAAGTCAGTTGCTAGTTGGCCCATAGTTCTTTCCATCCTATCCATATTTTTAGCTAGATCATGCACAACACCGGAAAGATGGTCAATTCCGCTCACCTTCTTTGAGAGTTCATCAATCTTTGCATTCACCTTCGTAAGTCCCTCTCTATTGCTAATCGTCTCGGCCACTTGATTTTGCTGCCAAACCAACAGCTGATCATTTGGTTGAGTCGCATTAGACGCCTTCCCTTACGTATGAAAATTATTTTGTGGCGGCGGCACTGGTGGTGCTTGAGTATATTGTGGATCAGGTGGCATATGATTTGGATTTCCAGGGCCCCACTTGAAAAGAGGGTTATCACGTTGCGGTGTATACTTCTTTTGATTCGAATAATTTTGGATCGCGTTAACATCCTCATGCTGCTCAATGTTGTTTAGACACACAACGGCTGAATGCTGGGGAGATCCACACTGGTTACATGTTATGGCCATCCTTTGTGCAGTGGCCTTGCTAGCTCGCTCGGCTTTCCAAGCAGCTAATTTCTCATCAAATATCTCCTCACATTTCGCCTTCACTAACTTGTCGTCATCTAAATCAGGATCAGGGATGGAAACTTCGTTAACCCTCATTTTACGAGGCCGAGAGTTGGTTTATCTAGATTTTTCGCTTTGCTTTTCCAACACCCGCCTCGCCTCGGTGGCTGTCAAATCTCCAAAATCTCCTCCCGCTGCTATCTCTACTTCTCATTTTCCATGGTCTAATAATCCATCGAAGAAAAACTGGTTAGTCATCTCCGGAGAATAGTTGTGGTGGGGGCAAGCTTGCAAAAGCGTCTTGTAACGCTCCCACGTTTCATGAAATAGCTCTCCACCCAACTATTCAAAGGTAGCAATTTGCCTCCGAAGATGCCCCGTAGTTTGGGCCGAATAGTATTGGTTTAAGAACTTCTCGCTGATCATATCCCAGTCAGTTAACGAGCCAGGCTCTAGTGATAGTAGCCATGACTTCGCCTTGTCCTTCAAGCTGTACGGGAAACAAATCATTTGTACTTCCTCTTGGTGAAGGCCATGAACCACGAATCGCCCCACTTCATCAACAAAGTAGTTTAAAAATGCCAAGGGGTCCTCATGGGTATTTCCATGAAAAGTCGGGAGTAAGTTAAGTTGATGTGGTTTGATTTTGACTGCCCTTGCGGTAGGTCCAAGAACAATGGCGGACCTAAAAGGTACAACCTTCGGACGTGCTAAATCGCGCTGTCTTGGTGCACGATCTCCCCTTGGTTCCCTAACTCGATCATTAACTCTCTCGTAGTGGTCATCATGTGCGTAATGGTGCTCGCGCTCGTATCTCCTTCCAAAATTGTTTTGCTCGTAACCATGATCTTGATTCTCCAACCACTCGTTCACGTGCCTTTGATTGTTAACATAAGCATTTCGCTGCAAAACATCCTCATTCCTCAATGCCACATTCTCGATGTTGTGTTGACGCATGACATTGTTGTTCACCTCTTCGTTTTGCTTCATATTTTCCATGTTGGGTTGGTGATTGACTATGTTGTGCTGCTGGTTAACTCCTTCGTTTCTCCCCTCGTCTCGTCTCACGTTCTCCATGTGTTACTGACAATTAGCCCAATTGGCTCGGGGTTGTGGTTGTCCATGCAAAATGATTGGTTCACTACCATACCCATTTCGAATGGGGTGTGGTGGTGATCTCGGTGGTGAAACGCCGTTTCGAACCGAATGTGCTCCTAACATAATGTCGGGAGCTTGATCGCAAGCAAAATCAGTTGCTGTCGAGGAATTGTCCTCAGCAATAAAAATGGGTCTTGGTCTTGGCGGATTTGAACGGTGGACGTTGTCGATGAATGGTGCAAGGTCGCGTTGAAGTGATCGCCTTCCTTGCATAAACTCAACAACACGTCAACGTACCAAATGGCAAAAACCAAGTGCGAAATATAAATAAAAACGAAAGTAAAAAGAAATTAATGAATCAAAAAGAAAACAAAATGAAAAACATCTTAAATTCCTACTCGTTGCGTCCCCGACAACGGCGCCAAAATTTTTGATCCAAACTTTTGTGCACCCCGTTTTAAATAAATTAATTTAAAAGTACGTTAGTTTGCTCGTAAGAGTACGAGGTAACTGTAGGGTGATAAGTTTGACTCGAGTCGTATCTCTCGAGGAAACAACTGTTCGGTCTTTCGGATGTTTTTCTCAATTTACGAATTAAAGTAAAATACATGTACAATTGGGGTTTTGAAAGATATTGAGTTGATCATTATAAACTAAAGTAATAATTAAACTAAGGCTAATTAAACTAATTATTCTAACTAGATTATCAACTACGAGCAATAATTTAAACTACTTGAACTTAAGAACTAAGAATTTAAAGCAACAAATCTAAAGCATAAATATAATAACTTCCCTTAAGCAATCGCATCATACGAATCTAAGAACGAATAATTGAGCATAAATCAAGGTGCATAATAAACTAGATTAAA
The DNA here is from genome assembly GCA_014905375.1 of Phtheirospermum japonicum. NCBI lineage: Eukaryota > Viridiplantae > Streptophyta > Magnoliopsida > Lamiales > Orobanchaceae > Phtheirospermum > Phtheirospermum japonicum. The sequence continues at coordinate 614,903 of BMAC01000815.1, read as the reverse complement.
CCAATATCCAATAACAAGCATAAAATGATTAAGCTAATTAAACTAGTTCTAGCATTAACTAAGAAATTAACTAAGCAATTAACTAAGAAATTAACTACYAGTTTAGAGTACTTATTGGAACTAATGAAAGCAGTAAAAAGCTCCAGCTATTCCGGAGTTTGAACGTTGATCTTGGGCGAAGATTGAATCCCGAACTCGAATTCGATGTTTTGGACGCGTTGTACTTCGATCCTTGATCTCCGTCTTCAAATCTCGTTATGAGATGTGGAATTATTGTTATTGGAAGCTATGGAACCCTAGGTGGTCGTGTATTATGTGTCTATGGTGTCTCTCTTCTCAAAAATCCAAAATATAGAGGGTTTATATAGATATTGCAAGTCTTGGCGCACAAGAAACCCTAAAATCCGAATTCTGGGCCGTCGCGTCGACGGTGCATCGATGGTGCATCGACTGACGTGCGCTGGTGCTCGGCATCGGTGCTGCTTGGGCGTGCGCGTCGGCTGGGCGAGTGCGTCGACTGACGCGGGCTTGCATCGATGCTTCAGAGAATTGCATCGACCGTGCGTCGACTGATGCTCCCTCAGTCGACGCTTCATCAAGTTGCGTCGACGGTACGTCGACTAACGCCCTTTCTATCGACGCTTCAGAATGTAGCGTCGGCAGTGCGTCGGCCTTACGTTGACTGACGCGGATCATGGCTCGCGTCGACGGAGCGTCTACGGTCACGTCAGTCAACGCGACAGAGCGTCTGTCTCCGTCTCTTGATCTTTTGCTACTCGTTTCGCCGGAAAGCTCGTTCTCCTATTCTTGAACATTGAACTTCGTCTATTACGCGCTGAACTCTTCCGGTTACTTAGCTGTAAGGTGAAAACAATGAAATATCACCTATTTGCATCAATTACGATTAAAATACGGTAAAATAAGTCGGAACTATAAAAATACGGAATTATGCTTAAATCGTCCAACTTATACCAAAAACAAATAGAAAAACGAACTAAAAAGCTAATAAAAATAAGGATAAATCTACTCTAGTCAAGTTGCCTAAAGACAAGCCTTGTCAAATCAATAGAGGATTCTTGGAAGGGCTCATGGAATTTGTACCTCTGGAGAAACAAGAAGATCTAAACAAGTATCTAGCAGGCGAGCTAGGTATGATAAAAGAGAAAGACTATAAATCAGATGATGTGCACGTGCAAAAATCAATGACAGAAAAACAAAAAAGAAGTGGAGAGTCTCCATCGTGGAGACCATCCCGTGAGCGGAGGGGGAGCTCGAGCAAGCGAAGATATGCAGATTCCTCCAGCTCCACCTCATCTTCGGAGTCTCGTACTCAGAAGTATAAGTATAAGAAAGGGAAAAAGTTGATATTAGGGTGAAAATACTATAAATATCGAGATCGGCGACATAGTAAATACACTAGTGAGGATGAAACGGGAGACTCAAGCACAGATGGCAAGTCCAGGGAAAGATCTCAAAAAATCCAAGGTCGGTATCGTGAAGAAAAGGGAGAGAATGAGGTTGGGCCAAGCAATAAGGCATTCAGGGATATGCAAGAAGCATTGTTAGCTCTGCAGAGACAAGTGGCAAGAGAAAAACCTGGTGAAGAGAAAGGGCATCCTTTTTCAGATAATATATTATAGGCTGTGCTACCTAAAGGGTATAAAACGTTGGAATTTCAGTACCATGGGACGACAGACCTGATCTAGCACATGCAGCTCTTTGAGAATGAGATGATCCTACATGGATATACTGATGTTGTGGCATGCCGGGCTTTTGAATCTACTTTAAAGGAATCGCGCAAAGCTGGTTTCATTAATTAGCGCGAGGAAGAATTACTAGTTTTCGGGTATTGCAGGCGGCCTTTTAAAAATAGTTCTCCAGTGTGAAGCAGCTTACAAAGACTGCACAGTCTCTTTTCACAATGGTGCAGCGACCAGATGAAAGCTTGAAGCAGTACATTAATAGGTTCACTAACGTCACACTAGAGGTACCCACAGCTACAGACGAAATGAAGGTGGGGGGGTTACATCAAGGATTGAGGAGGGAGGATTTACATAAGTCTCTGGTCGAAAAAGTTACGCGTACATATGATGAAATTTTGGAGCGATGTGATAAATATATACAAGTAGAGGAAACTGAAGAAGAGCAACGTTTACGATTTTGTGTGGAGGTCGCGGAGACTGGAGGCAGTATGTCGAAGAGGTCGGAGACCACAAGGGAACCAAGACGAGTAGTACGTGGGCTCTTAGCTGCTAATACAGGTGGAATAGGGGCACCTAAATTAGATATGAGGGATTGGAGAGATGAGGATTCACACCTTTGGTGTATCCCCAGGCTAAGGTGTTTACTATCATCGAGCGATTAATACCCAATGACATAAAGTGGCCAGAAACTTGTACGCAGCTCCCTACTAATCCCAAGTTGGAATTCTTTTACCTGTTTCATAATAATTATGGTCATTCCACGGAGAAGTCCAGACATCTTAAGGAGGAAATTGAAAGACTTATAAAGGTCAGGCATTTAAAGGAGGTCGTATACAAAGATAGAGAACCACGAGAACCAAGGCAAACATTACCCCCACCACCTCCAAGGAGCCCACCTCAAAATCAGGCCGAGAGGCAACCACAATAGGGAAATCAAAGATAGAATGAGCCAAGAAGGGCAGGAGGAAATAAAAGGGAGAATAAATATGATCTCGGGAGGGCCGACAAATGGTGATACGAACAACGTACGGAAGAAACATGCTAAATTAGCTCGTCCTAGACCATGGGAGGTCGCTAGTATAAGTAGGCGACCTCAAAAGTTAGGACCTATCATTTCTATTGGTCCTGTTGAACGATGCAGGCTGCAAGAAGATCACAATGATGCTCTGGTAATTGAAGCTAGAATAGAAGGATATAAGGTCGGAAGAATCTTTGTAGACAATGGGAGTTCTGTTAATATAATATATATAGATTGCCTAGAACAAATAAAGATGGAGACAAGGGTGCGATATGAGAATACACCTATATACGCATTCAATGGAGTGCAAGTTATTACGGAGGGTGAGCTGACACTTTCAGTGATACTAGGGAGGGGCGAACTACAAGCAAAGAAGGATTTGGAGTTTTTAATTGTTCATGGGAGGTCGGCATATAATGAAATATTAGGGCGACCTGCTCTTAATGCATTTCAGGCGGTAACATCTTCATATCATATGAGTATAAAGTATCCTGTGGAAGATAAAGTAGGGGAGGTCATATCCGAGCAGCAGGTCGCTATGTCATATTATCAGATGACAGCTAGAAAAGGCTTGAGTGACAACAAATGAGAAAGGAGGGAAGATGTGGAGGAAGGTGTGATTAGTTCAAAGAAGATGAAAGAACAAGAGAACTTTGTTTGGCCGCATGAAGAATTGATGGAGATTTCATTGGAAGAAGGTCGCCCAGAATACACCACGAAGATAGGCACTCAAATGACATAAACATTAAGGGAAGAGCTGATAACACTGCTCAGGGAATTTCGAGACATTTTTGCCTTTGGGGACGGAGAACTTATAGGGTTATCCCCAAAGGTCGCGCAACATCACTTGAATGCAGATCTGGAGGCGAGGTTGGTCAAGCAGAAAATAAAACATTTTAGGGCTGAACTGGACAAAATAATTGAGGAAGAGGTGCAAAAGTTATTAAAGGCAGACCATATTCGGGAGATCCAATTCCCAGAATACTTATCCAATGTTGTAATGGTATCTAAACTGGGGTAAAAGTGGAGGATGTATGTAGATTTCCGCGACCTAAATAAAGCATGCCCGAAAGATCATTATCCTCTACCACGAATTGGTCAATTGGTGGAATGGACTCCGGATGCGAGCTGTTAAGCATGATGGATGCTTCACAAGAATATCATCAAATACCATTGGCAAATGAGGATCAAACTAAAGTGAGTTTTGTCTCCTCGACGGGAACTTACTGCTTTCTGTCTATGTCATTCGGTTTAAAGAATGCAGGGGTGACCTATCAGCGACTAGTAGACAGAATGTTCAAGGACCTGTTGGGTTCCACTATGGAAGTATATGTTGATGATATGCTGGTAAAGAGCAGGAAGGCAGAATCTCATGTGGAGGACTTAATAAAAACCTTTGTCATACTCAGACAATACTGAATGAAGCTCAATCCAAACAAATGTGCATTCGGTGTGTGATCTGGGAAATTTTTGGGATATATGGTGACTGAAAGAGGAATTGAGGTCAACCCTGAAAAGGTGCGAGGTATTTTGGAGATGTCTCATCCTCAGACGGTGCGTGAAGTGCAGGTATTAATTGGGCAGATTGCAGGTCTTAATCGTTTTATTTCCAGGTCGGTAGAAAAAGGTATTCCCTTTTTCAGAGCACTTAGAAAAGGGTCCAAGTTTTAATGGACCAAGGAGGCAGCAGAGGCTTTTGATAAGCTTAAAGAATAACTAGCGGAGATACCACTATTAACTAAGTCAATGCCGAGGGAAGACCTGATCTTATATATATCAGTGGGAGAGGTCGCGGTGAGTTCTGTACTCATCAGGGAAGATGCGTGTACGCAAAAACCTATTTATTATATTAGCAGAATACTAAGGGGTGCCAAGCTGAATTATTCTAAGTTGGAGAAAGGAGGTTTTGCGCTAATCTATACAGCAAGGAAGTTGCGACCATATTTTCTAAGCCATAAGGTGAAGGTACGTACTAACCTGGCCCTAAAATAGGTTTTGAGTAATCTGAATGTGTCCGGAAGGTTGGTAAAGTGGGCGGTGGAATTAGGCGAATATGACGTGGTATATGAACCTCGGACAACAATCAAAGCACAAGTATTGGCAGATTTCCTGCAAGAGATGGTGTATCCATCCAAACAAGATGGCGAGACAAAGGCATGGCTATTGTATACTGATGGATCGACCATGGTATCAGGAGCTGGATTGGGGAATGTTTTAACTATCCCGTAAGGAGAGAATTTAGATTTTGCAATTAAACTGGGATTCAAAGCATCCAATAATGAGGCAGAGTATGAGGCGGTGTTGCAAGGTGTTAAAATGGCAAGCGACCTGGGAGCAAGGAAAGTGAGAGCATATACAGACTCAGAGCTGGTAGCTCGTCAGTTTGATGGGTCTTTTGAGGCAAAATAGGAACGTATGGCGGTGTATTTAAAAAAATTACAAGATGAGGTTATGTGTTTTGAAGAATTTAAGCTAGAACATTTATCACGGGCTGATAATACTCGAGCCGATCAGCTCGCTCGGATGGCAGATGCACTAGGAAACTGTGACACCAGAATAATTACATTGATGGAGCTAGGTCATAGTAGTGTGGATAAAGGAAAAGAGTTGATGGAGATAGAAATAAAAGAGGATTGATCGCTAAGGCAAAGGAGGGCGAGGTACAATTGTCAATAAAAGAAGCTAGAACAACGGCTCGTTTCTATGTTATAAACGAAGACTTATACAAAAGGTCGCGTTTTGGACCATTTTTGAAATGTTTGGCCAAGTAAGAAGGATTGAAAGTATTGCGGGAAATACATGAAGGGTATTGTGGTGATCATGCAAAAAGCAGGGAGCTGGTTGGGATAACGTTGCGGGCTGGTTTCTTTTGTCCAGGAATGAAAGGTATTGCGAGCGACCTAATCAGAACTTGTAAAAAATGTCAGATGCGTGCACTGGTCATTCATATACCGGCTGAGGGCATGATGATTATGAGCTCGCCTTGTCCCTTTGCACATTGGGGAATCGATATCGTGGGGCCTTTTCCAAAAACACGAGGCAATAAACAAAATTTGGTGGTTGCAGTCGATTATTTTACGAAATGGGTGGAAGTAGAGGCAGTGACGGGCATGGGCGAGCAGGACATGATGGATTTCATTTTTAACAATATTTTTTATAGGTTTGGTGTTCCACGAGTGCTGGTTTCAAATAACGGAACCCAATTCAATGGGCAGAAAATCCAAGATTGGTGCAAGGAAATGGGGATGAAGCAACATTTTGCTTCTGTGGCACATCCCCAGGCTAACGGACAGGTCGAGGTTACTAATCATATTATTGTGCATGGAATTAAACTGCGGCTGGAAAAAGAGGGAGGACTATGGCATGAATAGCTCGCATCGGTCTTATGGGCTTACCAAACGACTCCCCGAACCTTTACAGGGGAATCGCCTTTTAGCTTGGTGTATGGAATGGAAACTGTCACCCCGACTAAAATAGTGGTGGGGTCACAGCGTTTATCAACATTTAAAGTGGAAGAGAATGAGAGGCTAGCAAGAGGAGCAATTGAGACGATTGATGAAATACGAGATAAGGCTGCAGCCCGAGTAGAACGTTATAAACAGAAAATTTAGGCATCTTTTAACAAACGATATTTCCAGGTCGGAGACCCAGTATGGAAGCGAGCTGATGCAATACATAATATTAGGAAGCTGGATTCAAACTGGATCGGGCCGTTCAAAGTAATCAAGGTGTTACGCGGGGGAGCGTATGTACTCAAAAATGCTCAAGGGAAAGCTCTACCTAGAAGCTGGAATATTTGTCATTTGAAGAAATATTACGCCTGAAAGGCGGGTCTATGAGGTGGGCGCATGTTTCGTAATAATATTTTATTTTTTTAATGAGGTGGACGCATGTTTCGTAATAATATTTTATTTCTGTTATATGTACCCTTAGGGGCTGATAGTTGTTTCATTACCCTCTGAGGGGGATAGCTGTTTTATTATAGACACCTAATTATTACCCTCAGGGACATATATTCAATATTGTACCCTCCGGGGTGGATACCTATTTATGATATATAATGGAAATCTTGGGAATATTTTACTATAATTTTTATGGTTCTTATGAATTGTTTGGTAAAGAACATGTTCTTTTGTGATTTTAAGTATGTTTGATTGATTAAAATTAATTTGTCCTTATTTTTATTAGTATTTTAGTTATTTTTGATTGATTATCCCTTACCGCTAGTCTTACCGCTACCAGGCCCAGAATCGGATTTTAACCCTAACTTGTGCTCCAAGACATGAGAAAACTATATAAACCCCCCTCCAATCCGTCTTAAACACACATTACTCATCATCACACATATTCCTAGGGTTCTTATACGTAAAGGAGGCTAGTTTTCATAGTCCGATTCGTAGCAAGATGATCAAGATCGAGGAAACAAGAGTTGCAAGTACCAAGCTCCGTTCGATAGCACGCAACTCGTTCTTCGGCCAAGATCCTCCGTTCCTCTCTGGAATACTTGGAGAATTTATTGCACTTCTTAGTTCCAATAAGTATTCTTGAAATTTTAATTACTTTCTAGTTTAGTTTTCGTTAATTCATGCTTTTCGATTATTGTTTTTATTTCCGAATTTTGAGTTACTTTATGATTGACGCTGTGGATATTTTGGGTATTTGAACTCATAATCTTTCGTCTTTCATTTTATTTACTTCATGCTTGGTTATTGGAGATTTAATTACGTCGAAGCTATTTTAATTCGTGCATGCTAGTTATTACTTTTGTTTGGATTATTGATGCTGAGATTTGGATTTTTGATTCTCATGTTTAATGATATTGTTGCTTTTAGTTTTTTGACTGAATCCATGCTTAGAAGTTTCATTTATGCTTGATTTAGGTTTTTAAATTTCATTCATGCTATTTTACTCGTTTATGCAATTGGAATTTATTCATGCTTTCTAGCTAAGTTCATGCTTACGTTTGTTTTTAGTTCATTGCTCTTAGTTGATTATGCTTTAGATTTCTAGTAATTAAATAGTTCAAGTTGATTCGTGATCAAAACAAACATTGAGGTTCTGATTGGTTGTTCCTCGTGAACCGACTCGAGTCAGCTTACCACCCTACAAGCGTCCTCGTACTCTTGCGAGTAGGCTTGAATGATTTAAAATAAAAATATAAAAAGGGGTGCATAAAAGTCTGAATTATTGATTTACGTACTTGAGGTCGCCTCTGGGAAAGATATGTTTGACTTACATATTTTTTCAAATTATTGAGATTTGTGGAAATTTTTATGTGTCTTACTTGTTTACGTAGACGAACATAATTGACTTATATGTTCGGGGTCCTGATATTTAGTGTCTTGATTGCTTTTATATGGCATATATGATTTGTTGTACTATATTATGTGAATGAATGTTTGGTGTGTGTAAGTTCTCGGGTATGTTTGATTTACATATCTTAGAAAAAATGATGAGGTTTGGGAATAAATATGTTTGATTTACATGTTGAATAAAACTAGATAAAATAATGGGATGTTGCACGCGATCTATATTGATATTATGGTTTTATATATGGGGATTCTGATAACAGGTTATGGTTATCCTACTTGTGTTAACTGGGGGAAATTATGAAGATGTTGGGTTTCTAAAGTTTATTATCTTTTGAAGTTGATTTACATGGTTAAAACATGGACTGTTTGTATCTTGGGATGGTTTGTTATGGCAGGTTGATATATAATAAACATAAAGATATAAATTGTTCATACATAATGATTCAGGAGAAAATGAGTTTGAGATTACAAAGTCAAGCAGTGTTACAGTCAGACACCAAGTCGTCAAGGGGCGCCTCCAGCTCAGCACCCAGTTTGGCTCGCAAGATGGCGTTGCTCTGGCAGGGTAACCACCATCTGGCCTTTGGGCACTGATTTATGTCACCCTTCCAAAAGGAGAAAGGAGGAAGGTTGTCGACAATACCCTCCACTTCTGGATTGAAAGAGACATTCATGGCAGCGAGTTGGGTCTTGACTTGTTCTATAGCTTGATGGACCCAATCTTTGCTACCTCTGGCCATCTTGCCAAAGCACGGAGAGTTATTCTTATAAACCGATAGCAGCTCCTCTCTATAGGCATTCATGAACCTCTTGCCCATCTCACTCCTCAGGAAGATGCGCCGACCTTCAACAACACCTTGATCGCGAGCTACGAGACTGGTGTCATGTATCTCCTTATCCTTAGTCTGCAAGAGCTCTTCTAGCTTTTGGATATGATCTCTGAACTCATTGGTTATGCGAGTAGTTTCGTCTTTTAGGCTATTCACTTGTCTCTTCAGAATATTCACTTCTTCTTCACGAGCACCCAGTTGTTGATGAGTTTTGTCCAGCTCTCCTTGAGTCAGAGATAATTACCAGGTTTGTTGTTCTGCCTGCGCTGCTAATTCATCACAGGCCTTTTGCAGCTCGTCATTGACGTCTGGCAATGGTTGAATAAGGCATTCACCAAAGGTTTAACCTGTTACATGAAGGGAAAGATGATGTATGATAAATATATTGAGACAGTATACTTTAAGATAATATTCAAACAAGAATGAGGTCACCTGAACATTCAGAAGGGCATTGAATTGATCAACATCGGATCATTGTGCCAGACTCTTCTCCAGTTCTGGAGTCTTGCGAAGACGCCTACATTTTTGAATTAGAGGTGTAAGGAGTGCAGGTGTTTGAGCTGCCCTTTTTCCTTTGGTTATCTTCCCGGGTAGCGTTTGTTCCTCCAGGTCAGCAGTCATTCCTTGGCCGTCTTGGGTCGCCATAGCCTGGTTCAGCACCTCATCCACGTTAACAATATTTGGTCGTGGTGCTGATGTGGTTGTTGGGCTCGGGTCTGCTTGTATAGTAGCTCCTTTCGAGCTCAACGAGAGGCAACTGCCGATAAGGTTATCTGAAAAAGGGAATACATGGATAAATCAGATTGTAATATTGAGATTATGAAAATGAGAAAACTTACAACTAAGGAGACCTACCGAATTCTGATCTGGTCAAGGCCTGATCCTGATCAATAGGTCATGAGTCAAGACCTACGAAGGAAAATAGCCTCTCCCACCTGGTGAGTTGTACTACGTCAAAGGGACGCTTACTCCACTCAGATAGCTGGTCGGAATATTTTTTGTAAAGGGCAGGGATTTTTTTGGGAGTAGGAGGATCATCCTGCTTTAGGGTATAGTATTGTAACTCGGTGTTGAAGGGCCAGGTTTCAGTGTTGTGAATAAAGAAGAATTTACTTCGCCATTCGGGCACCTTTGATGATGGATGCATCAAAAAGTGAGGTTTCCCAGAGCGAGCATAAAGGTAGAAAGAGTCTTTCTGATATTTTATTTGAAAATAAAAATGGAAAAGTCCTGGATCGGGTAAGACGTTATAATATTCACACAAAATTACATACCCTGCCATGAATTTTATGGAACTTGGGGACAGCTGAAGAAGGGGGACTTTGAATTTGTTGGATGCACTGATATAAAACCACTGAGGTAGAAATCTAAAACCCGACCTAAGTAGTTCGTCAAAAAAGGTGATGTGGTTAGCAGGAGGATTTTTTGGGTCTGTTTGGATGATGTTTGGGAGGATCATTTCAGCAGTCTCATGAAGATTGAGTGCTTTCTTATACTCTTCGAGTTTTTCCCGCTCAGGTAACACCCAATAGTTTGGTTTGACTATCCTAGTGGCTTGGGGTAGGGGAAGCAGGTCGGCAACATTTGAAGAAGGTACTACGGTTACCGGGTTCTCCAAAAATGTTCAGATTGGGACGTTAAAGGCACGGTGGGTTCAATAAGGGGAATGCCCTCTGGAGTATTTTTGATTGAAAGATGGACTGGAGAGGGGTCCTCGGGTATGTTTTTGATCATGGCTCTAGCCTCAGTGTAAGCCCTAGTTTGGGACTCAAGCTCGGACCAACTAACGTCACCTTCCGGTTCGTCATGTAGGCCAAGCTGCGGTGAAGGAGGATTTCTTCATCTTCTTTTAATAATAAATATTTTTTCAAGAGAATCAAAATCAGGGGAATGTTGTGGGTTTTGAGAATTGGGAATAGAGGATGCTGGGTTAATCATTAATCAATTATCGGGGGGGAACACAAAAATACACTCAGCATATACAGATATTTCAGATAAAAATAATAATAATTGCTGTTATGAAAGGATTAGGGGGACTTACTCATTATTGCAGTTGATGCTTTCGGAGATGAATGTTGTTGTACTGTGAATTTTTTGCGGTAATTTTGTATTGTAATAGAGGTGTTTGCAGAAGAAAATGGTGTTTTGTTTGAATTTTGGATAAGTGAGACAAATGGAAGAAGAAGGGGTATTTTGTGGGCGACGTAAGGAAAAAGCTGAAAAGGCAAAAAGGAGTTTTTTGAAAGGCGGGAAGTTGGTAGGGTTTTATTCTGGGCCTCTCATTTTTAGCCCATTGTATTTAATATATTAAAAGAAAACGGGGAGATGACACGTGCCCGACATGGTGTAAGAATGCATTTAATGATCTTAATAAGGATGTGATGGCTAAGGGTGGCGTGTTTTAACTTCTTAAAAGCTCATTATTGTATTCTGCTGGATTGTTGTGCAGAAGATGGTTTTTATGGTTATGGGTAGACAAACATCTAAGGTTAGTAAGCATACACTTTGGGGACTTGTGGGTGACCTCTTCTCCCGGAAGGTGCATTCTTTCTGGGAGTTGAGCGAGCTGATTTTTTGAAGGTCGCGATTTCATGTATAGGAGTGGCGAACTCTTGTCAGATAAATGGGATTATAGCTCGGTACTGAGAGATGGGTTATTATGGGTTGTGATATAAGTTCTTGGCAAACTAACAGAGTGGTTGAGTAATGTTGTATGGTTAAGTTTTTGGGTTAAATGGTATGTGATTTTCAATCAACGTATTCTTTACATATTCTACCTGATTTTGTACCTCGATCAGCCAGAATATGGGGGACTAGCTGATACGACGCTAAATATTCATGTTGGTTATATTAAGGTATTTATGGTAAGCGACCTCATTTTCTGGAAGGAGCATTCTTTTTGTGAGATGAGCCTATTCTGGTAATTTAGCGAGAGATCTATTATTTATGGGAACTTAGTATACAGGAGAAATTCTAATTTTAAGTCGGTTGCGTTATTTATGGAATTATAGTGGGAGAAGGTAACATTAACTTGGGGAATACTTCTCTTGTCTATATAAAGGGGATTCAGGCCTCACTTTTATTCTAAGTTAATTGGATCCTACGTTTGAGCTCTCGAAATATCTCTCGCACTTTCTAACTTAAGCATCGGAGGACCTTCGCCGGGGCCGTCCACCGCCTTGGCTGAGGTGTTGTTTTGCAAGATCGATTAGGTCATCAGGAGGATCTTGGAGATCAATCAGGTTGCTATAACGTAATTTGAAGCTACTCGGGCTGCTGATCTCATAATTGAGGCTAGTACCTTCTATTCTTAAGTACCAATCTTTTTAGTCGCATCAAAAATCATACTTTCCGAAATAATTATTCGCATTACTTTGAAAAGCTCAACTTTTATCTATAAAAATATAAATATCTGCTTGATAAAATATAGCGATCGAAACAATTACTTTGCGATGGCCACACTTTTTGTGAATACTAAAAAGAAAACTAGTTTGAATAATAAATGACATATCCAGAGGATAGAAAATCAAAAGAGCTTTTTTTGTTTTTGTTTTTTTTAATGAGGAGAGAGAGTGTTGGTTTTAACTTTAGGTGTGGATATCCGCACCCCCACCCGTAACATTGCTAGATACACTCATAGTATTTTTAGGACTAAAATAACATTTGTCAAAAAGAAATTTATATTCTTATTTCCTTTTTCTTTTTTCTAAAATTGAAAATATGCTCAAAAGAAGTTCAAACCTCAACTTGTCTCCCGGAAACTCCATATCCAATCATCACCACACCCATCCATCTCTCTCGCCACCTTTCACCACCAGTCGCACCTCTGGACAGACACGATGAGGGAAAACAAGCACAAACACACATGAGCCAAAACTTAAATTGAAACTCCGGTCACAAATGAAATCAAACATAGACATAGATTAATGATTTTCGGATCACGTAGAAAGATGAAAAAATAAAGGTATGGCTCATGAGTTTGGTCTGGTGGGTAACCGAAATACCATCCGTTGAACTTCACGTCGAAGCTCGCGGATTTGCAGAAAATCAAAAACTTTTTTTGGCGATGTGTGGTTTAAAAACTCTGACTATTAGATCTCTGAAAAGAGACTGACAAAGTAGGTAGCGAAAAAAAGGGGTTCGGTCCTTTACCGGTGATTGGAACGAAAAATGACAAAATTAGATGTAGGGTTTGATAAATCAAGATGAGAGCTTCGATTTGATATTGGTGTTTGTGATTTTTTACATTGGCAAGCGACATAGGTGGCGGTTGCGGCAGACCGACGATTGCAGAGGAAGCGAGGCTGGCATGGTGGTCGTGGTGTTACTAGTGTAGAATGAGAGAAATGAATAATTTAAAATTTGATATAGGTCCAGATAGTAATATTTTTTATTTAAAAAAAAAAAGAATTATGGGTGTGTAAAGTAAATGGTGGAGTTGGTAATATCACGGAAACCGCACTCATTAACCATCAAGTATCTAGACATGTTAATACCGGTTTCGTTTAACCGAAAAATCATCAGTTCCGGTTTTGGTTAACCATTCACCGGCGGTTTCGGTTGGAACCAAAATCGTGAACCTATTTTCGGTGGTTTGGTTTCGGTTTTGAATTTCGGCGAACCGAAACTGCAGTTAACCAGAAATTAAAAAAAACTGGCTGGTTTGTGACCATTTGAAATCAACGGCTGTGGATGAAATAGTCGTTGGAGATCAACGGTCACAAAAACTAGCCATTGGAGATTGAACCACCGGTTAACCGAAAATTAACCGGTTTTAACCGAAACCGACGGTTTCCAACGGCTAGTTTTTTTATTTTTTTTTTAAATCCATTTCTACATCTATAAATATCCCCCTCTCCAACACCAATTCTCATACCAATTCATCTCTAATATTCTTCTTCTCTTATATATTCAAGCTTGAAGTTGTTAATTTGTGCAAAAATACTATCAATAATCTTCTTCTTGTTCTCCTTCTTCTTCTTCTTCTTCTTCTTCTTCTTCTTCTTCTTATTATTATTATTATTATTATTATTATTATTATTATTATTATTATTATTATCTTTCTTTTATAATATTATTATGACAAGTTCTTCTCATAATATTAATACTAATACTATTCGAGAATCTCGTCAAGACCGAGACCAAGTTGGAGGTCGAGGTCCTCGATGAGAACCTTCGGACATTGCCGAAGATTATGTTTCTGATGAGATGACTCTAATAAAAGTCGAAAACTTATATAATCAAATCAATTCTGGTGAGCATAATCAAACTAATTCGATGAGGATTTATCCACCTTCGACGAACCCAAATCTTCAACCGACATCAATGCGGATGAAGATGAGAAAGAGGGGAGGGGGTGATAATTGTGACATGCCACTGCCTCAAACAAAATCGAAAGCGAAAGAATACAAATTCCCCATTTTCTGATTGCATTTCATAAGAACGACGATTGATGGTGTACCTCGGGCACAATATAATTATTGCAAGAGTTACTACGCCTTCGGTTCCAAAAATAATAAAGGCTACGGGACGCTCAAAATACACATAGAGAAGAATCATCCTGACAAATACGACATTGATAACTCTCAAACACAATTAAACTTTTCATCTTCATCTACCGCCGGCGTGGGGGCAGGCGGTCAAGGTACGAGTTCTAGTTTATTTGAATATAGCGAAAATGGTCATAGAGAATTTCTTGCAAGATTTGTTTCATTTATGGGTCTTTCTTTTAATCATGCGCATGGTAGTCATTATCAAGATTTTACTAGAGGTGCGTTTAATCCATCTAGCACTAGGATTTCACGAAATAAGGTTACGCGCGATATTGAAAAAGTAGTTGGTAAATATAGGTTGAATTTGATTTCCATATTTGATAATTTGCCTCATAGTGTCTCCATATGTTCGGATATTTGGATTGATTCTCATCATATTAATAATTATATGGGAATTAAATGCCATTGGATTGATAATTCTTAAACTTTGCAAAAATGTTTGATTGCATATAGAGAGTTTAATAGTTCGCATACCGCGGTGAAAATTTTGCACAAAACATCCACTATTTTATCTGAGTATCATTTAGGTAGCAAGATTTTTTCAATTTCATTTGATAATGTCGTCGCTAATACGACTAGTTTATGCATCCTGTACTATACGCATTTTTTGGGTTTGCATCCTAACATATTTTTTGTAATTTAATGCATCCTGTACTATACAAAATTTTGAAAGTGCATCCTGTACTATAAAAAATTTAGAAAAAACTAGTTTTATTAAATAAAAACTAGAATTTATTAAATAAATATGCAAACCATATTTTATCCTAACGTTTACCGGATCTAGTTTTATTAAATAAATAAAATTTATTATTTATTAAATAATAAATTCGGTGAGTTTGCATATTTAATAAAATATTTAATAAAATATGTCGGAACTAGTTTTAAATAAATAATAAATTCGCGGAACTCACCTAAAGTATACGGGTTTGAAAATATGCAACCTCACTCATGAGACTAGGTGAGTTTCGGCGAGTTGGGGCGAATTGGGTGGTCGGAGGATGCACTTTCAGAAATTTGTAAAGTACAGGATGCATTAAATTGCAAAAAAAAACATTAAGATGCAAACCCAAAAAACGCGTATAGTACAGGATGGTTACAATCTTTTTCCCAAAATCTAAAAGCTTTTTGTCAACCTTCTATTAGCGGTGAATTTTTTCATGTAGATGCATTTGTCATATTTTGAATTCATGTGTTCAAAATGGTTTAACTACTTTTAAATATAAAATTGCTCCGATTAGGAATGCGGTATTTCATATTGCAAAACATGATTCGGTCGCAAAAATATTGCCAAAATTGTTTGCATCCAAAAAAGTTTTCAATTGATGTGCCAAATCTTTGGAACTCGACTTATAAATTGCTTAATGATTCTTTTAAGTATAGAGAAGCATTGTGCATTTTTTTTCTAAGCAAGATGTCGATTTTATTTTACTCCCAATGCGTGGGATGATTGCTATAATATGATGTCCCTTTTAAAAAAATTTAACGACGCCACCGTGACTTGATCCGTTATTTATTATCCTACCTCTACACTACTTCTTGATCAATGTATTCAAATTGTGCTTATTTGTAATTCATTACTTGAATCGCGTGAGTTTGGTGATTGTTTTGTTAGTATATTGAGCAAATGAGTCAAATATTTGCTCTACATTCCTATATTGTCTTGATTGCAAAAATTTTATGACCCAGATTATCGAGTCGAAGGTTTAGAAAATTTGCTTACAGTTTATTATGAAGCATTTGACCTTTTTTACAAAATTCAAACATTATTTCTAACCCTTATAGTTGTGCTCACCAAGCAAAATAATCTTTACTTTCTCTTTTTAATGAATACAATCAATGTTCTAATGATGTTAATGTGTCGCCTTCCCCTTCCCCTCCCCCCTACTTCTAATATAAGACAATTTTTCAACGACCCTCGACAAGCTCTAGCACCATATACGAGGTTGATTGAGGATACTAAGCAAAAATAGCAAAGGGCTAGTGCTAGTCGAACAATGAAATTAGAAACTTATTTAGGGGCTTTTGAATCGGGAAGTATCTCGAAAAAGTCCGATGGTACTAACGATCTTATGCAATTTTGGTCGAAAGTGGCTATTATTTTTCCTACTCTCTCTGGGATTACAAAGAAGGTTCTCGTCATTCCTGTTTCAACAGTTTCTGTTAAACAGGCCTTTAACATGAGAGACTTTGTGTTAGATGATCGACGGTCTAACTTATTGCCCAAAAATCTTGAAAATCAAATGTTAATTAATGATTGTGTCAAAGGTAAAAAACGAGAACAAGAACTACAATTGGATGAAGGCGAAGAGAGCGACCATTACGATACAATTTCGGGAAGCAACGACAATGATAGCAATAAGTGAACGAAGACGAGCCTCCTCCATTATCCACATAGGTAAGTAAGGTAGGTATAAGAACTACGTGGACTTTGATTCCTCTACGGGGATACGTAGGCAAATTAATTCTAATAGTAAAAGTTAAAATTTGTAATCTTAATTTCTAATATTAGAATTAATATCGAGTTCATTTTTTTTAAATAAAAAAATCGAAATACGTGGACTTTGATTCTTCTACGAGGATACGTAGGCAAGTTAATTCAATATTAAAAGTTAATATTTTTAATTTTAATTTCTAATGTTAAAATTAAAATCAAGTCTTTTTTTAAAAAATATTTTTTATAACTCATTTTTTTCAAAAAAAATAAATAAATAAATCAAATAACGTGGACTTTGGTTCCTCTAAGAGGATACATAGACAAGTTAATTCCAATATTAAAAGTTAAAATCTCAAATTTTAATTTCTAATATTAGAATTAAAATTAAGTCCTTTTGAAAAAAAGATAAAAAAATTTAATTTTTTTACTTAAGAAATTCAATTATTCAGATTTTATTTAAGTTTCTCATTTATTTATCTCATTTTTTCATTCATTTAAAAAATGGAAAAAACTTTCGCTTTCAAATATACCGGCGGTTTAAAACCGAACTGGAAACCGTCATAAATCAAAACCGGAAGGGTGCGGATATGCGCACCCCAAAATATTATTAGTTGACCCCAATTGATAAGAATACCCCAAAAAAATTTAAAATTCATTTATTTTTACTAAATCAACCCCACAAATAACCCTTTACCCGTATAATATAATAAATAATATAATCATAAAAATAATAATAATAAAATAAAAAGAGAGAAACCACCACCACCTGGCACCATCGTCACCAAACGAAACCCAAGCCAAATCGGGTTGCTCTGGATTCCAGTCACCATCTCTTGCCGAACCTGAACGAGCTTTCTGGCAGCCACCAAGTTCCTCGAAACCAAACCACCACTACCAGCCACACATACGGGCCTAAGGTCAGGCCTCATTGCTGTGCCACCACCAGACGGTCGCCCCGCCACCATGAGCGCCGCTTTCCCTGCCGAACCATCGCCGCCTGCTAAATGTCACTCCAATAGTTTTCAGAAACCTAGCCAGCATCTTCCTCGCCGCCGCCCCACGTTCGGTTGTCGTTATCAACGTGGCCACTTTCGAAATGGAGAGCCGCTGGCCGCCGTTGCTTCACTAACCATCGAAGCATATCATAGCCGGAGGGCCGTCGGATGCCGCCATGTTTTTTCAGCCTTCGGAGACGTCAAGTCTGCCAAATAAAATGCATCCCATGTTGAAATATCACAAGTACCCCCTCGCCCCAGGCCATCGCACGGAAAACTATAACCGAAATCCTTTTTATCTGGCATTAACTTTGAACCACGTGCATCTAAAGCACCTTTTACTAAGATCAATGTAGTTGTATGTAAACCCAGAGATGGAAGGAGTTTGATCGATCAAATTGAGAAATCGACTGGAACAAATTCCAGGCTCCAATGTATACGGTTTCTGCCGCCGAAATCTTTCCACCGGGCCATCGTCGGAGGAGAGGGTTTTCAGCCGATTGATCTCTGAAATTGAAGTATAAGGGGAATACGATGGGACAAATATATATAATATGTATATATAATTGCATAAATTTTATTTTTTCTCAATTTTAGTTATATATTGTGGTAAGATTATTTTAGTCCTTTCATTTATGACTATTTTTGTATAAAATATTTTAGGATCAACTAACAATATTTTGGGGTGCGTATATTCGCGTCCAAACCGAATTCAGTTCCCTGCCGGTTCGATTTCGATTTCGATTTAAGATTGACCGGTTTTAACCTTTTCCACATGTCTAAACTTAGCAATTAATTAATTCTTCTTCTGTTTCTCTGTTATTCTTACCCAAAACAAGATGTGGTCTAGTGGCCCGACATCCCAGAAGACCTAACTATCAAAGCCCAAATCGCTTATGACGGAGAAAGTTCAGGCCGGTTGTCCATCGAAATCTATCAAAACCTGAGCAAAAAAGCCCACATCTTAAACTCCAACCCAGTTCCATTAATTACTTTTTTCTGGTCCAAAGAATTTGGCTAGAAAGTCAATGCGTGCTCTCAATCCTAATGTTCAGCATGTTTCACCGGCTGCAAAATCACTTAGGCTCAGATCAATAGGTGATTGAGGGTGATTGGAGAAAATTTTGATATAGGGGTTGCAAAGGCTGACACGATAGGATAACACGACATAAATGTTATATGATAAGAAATAAAGTTATAAAAACATGTACACGATAAAGCACGATATAATACGAAATAACATGAAACACGACACGAAAAAGTACGAAATTATAAATTTAGTTGGATTAACATTTTTTTATTATATTTATAATCAAATAAGATATAAAATAATAAATCACAATAGTCCAATAATCCAATTTGACACTCCTAATAGGATGAAGAGTGATCATAAGAAATTTTTGAAACATATATATTAAAAAATGCATTGATAGAGAAAATAATATTCGCGATAGATTTAGAAGAAATGTTTAGAATTTTTTTTTTTTTTTAAATTCTCAAATGCAAACAAAACTCAATTCTCAAAGTACATTGATGATATATAGTACAAAATAAAATTTTAAAATCGACAAATGACATCTCATGATACCAAGAGTTTATATTTTAATAACATTCCAATTTATTTGACACGAAAATTTATAATTCAAGTGATATTATTTATCACACAGGTGTTAGACTTTCAATTTATTTTACTTGTCTTCTCTGGTCCACTCCTCGCAAAATAATTTTCAGAAAATAAATAATTCAAAGTTATTGCAGCCGCAATGCCAAATTATGCTTCAAGTCAATAAATACTTTTCATCAACATGGCACGAGTTCCCAACTAGTCAAGCCCACATTCAACTAAATTCACTGCAGTTGCCAAATTCAAACTTGATTAAATTCAAAGATATCTATTTGCCTCCTGGAATAAATAAATAAATAATAAATCCAATTGCTCCAGTATTCGGATCAGTTAAAAATTATTATTAAAATTATTGAATCCGCAGTTAATTTTAACTAGCCTGTGTCGGCATAATTTCTTACTTTTTCACCAGTGACATCATTATTACTCCATATAAATATTCATCATCTTATGATAATGCTAAATTAGTAAATTGTGACACTGCCACAACCGACACAGATTCATATAATGAGCGTTTGAAAAAGAATAGATGGAGTATGCTTTATTTCTACCACATTTATATCTGGGGATTAATTCTGTTTCTGACTTACAGCGTTTTCATTTATTAAACCAGCTAATGTGTTAGAAATTCAAAAAATTTAGTGGTGGTTATCAAAGCAATCGCATTATTTAATCTAATGCCTAGGACATTAATCACCATAGGTTACTTTTGAGTTTTGACTACCAAAATGGTTGTAACTAATGTAAGTGGTAGAATTGTGCCCAAATATTTTATAAATATACCATTTAGGCAGTTCATAAATTTTTTACTTTGCACTTATAAATTTGTTCAAGTGAAACGCAATCGTAACTGGTAGGACTGAGAGGGTTAGTTGAAAATCCGTAGGAATGATCCCACTTGTGGCTAATGTACGAGTGAGTATTTACCTTTTTATTATTATTTACTTTTTTTTCTTTCTTTTTTTGTTTATGGCAATTTCATTGTAAATGACCGTTTTACAGTTATCGATATTAAATAAATCTTTATATCATTTCCAATACAATAATGTTGAAAGTATTTAAGGTATTTGCAATCTATATAATTAATATTGAAAAAAATTTATAATTGAAAAATAAGCAACATTTAAGAGATGATTATTTAGTACGATCATTAATATTTGGTTTGATATTATAATTGGTAGATGATGTAACATTAATTATTAAAATATCTGAACAATTAAGTAAGATTTTAGTTCTTATGAAAGTATATTACTTTGGTAGATAGAATAAGCTATAATAGCATCTTTAAACTAAAAACTAAAAGGCGCGCATATTCATATTTAAATTTAAAATAATAATTTTATCATCTATTTTTGGTTAAAAAATTTAATGAGACATTTAATAAATCAAAATATTTTACTAGACAATAATCCTGTGATATATTTTTTTT
The DNA here is from genome assembly GCA_014905375.1 of Phtheirospermum japonicum. Taxonomy (NCBI): domain Eukaryota; kingdom Viridiplantae; phylum Streptophyta; class Magnoliopsida; order Lamiales; family Orobanchaceae; genus Phtheirospermum; species Phtheirospermum japonicum. Next base: position 594,006 of record BMAC01000815.1, on the reverse strand, counting down.
GGTCTACTAAAATAAAAAATACATTACATTTATTTACCATATTGGTAGCGAAAATTGGCAAACAAATTCAGTTACACCACGAATCAGGAATCTATAATAATAATAATAATAGTAATAATAATATAAGGAAAAAAGTACTCCTATAAATTGATATTGGATCTATCCCGTGACTAATCGGGAAAATTTTAAAAATATTAGCGTGTGGCGATGACAAGTCGAAATACAAGTAGACGTATAATGCAGTCTAAAAATAATTAGCATATATCAACTAGATGTATAATAAAGACTTTACAATGCGGATATCATCTCCTTACAATTAGCAATGTTAGCGGATCATCCACATGGACTTATATCAATGATCTCGAAAATGGTAACTTTTTGTTAAAACCATATAATAACTTTACCAGTACGAGGAAGTAATTTTATGTGATTATCTTTGAGAATAATTGATATGGGTTTTTTTAACAACTTTTATTAGTTTCGACGTTGTATAATTTTTGAGGTATGATATATCCCGTTTACCTCGACTTTTATGGGAGAATAGTTTGAATGAGTTTTAAGAACATTTCATTTGAGTTTTTTTGAATGTTGATTGGTATTCATGTTATTGATTATTTAAGTATATTTATTTTCTATTAGTTGACTTGATTATGAAACTCTTATGATTTGAGATTTTTTTCCTTTGTGTTTTGATTCTAACATTTCATCTTTTAGTTGACTAAACTTCAATTTTTGGATATTTAGGCTATTGATTGAAAATGTGTATTCTATTTATAACTCATGATCATGCCACTCAAGTATGATGCATGGGAAGGTGAATGATTCGGAAGAGTTGATTGAAAATTATTTTACTACTAATTGATATGATTCTTAAGAACGATATTTTATAGCGTTATTGCAATAGTTTGACACACACACACACACACACAGTATTTCTAATTTCAAAATCAGATAAGATTTATATATATAAGAGTATTTTTAATTTCAAAATCAAATTTGACTGATAGAAATAAACATAACATTTGGATGCTTATTTATTTAATATAAATTTTTGGATCGGGATTGCATAATTAACAAATATAAACAAAAAACACTTTTTATTTTATACTTTCTATATATACATATATATATATATATATATATATATAAATTGCTAAATCAGAACTAATTACTTAGATAAACAATGAAGTACATATATAAAATATTTGTGGAAGCTAAAATTGAATCTTAACTCATCAAAATATATACTGTACAAAAGTAAATCATATAATATGAATTTAGAGAACTACTTAATATATTTTCATCAATAATGAAATAAAGTTTATTTCATTTGTACCGTACTTTTAATTCATAATACAATTAATAAAAATTGAGATTACAAATAGCCAAAACAATCAAGACGCCGAATTTCTTTATGATATAATGATGTGTACAAATAGATATACTATTTTGCGAGTCACCAATTGAGTCAATGGAGACAACAACTCTATAAACACAATGACAAAAATACTGTGTAAAAAGAAGAATTTAATCATACATATTTTTCATGTATAGTGTTTTAATTGGTAGAATCAATAATAACATTAAAATTCAAATTTTACATATTTATACACCACAAGCTCCTTGATCGTGCATCACACGGGTATAAAGTACTAGATTGACTAATGACGAGATGATAGAACGTGACCGAATATAGAAATTTTTGTACTTACTATAGTAGACTTGAGGACTGAGGTGATAAATATTTGGGGGATATTATCTGTGTCGAGCACTTATTGGATGAACACGATATCAAAACAACGCGATAAATTTAATCACGAATGCAGCACGATAAGTTTGTGAGTCCAAAATTTAAACACAATCTATAAGATCACGAAAAGCACATCATCGCATGACATGATAAACAAAATTATTGAATTTATTTAATCAAACTCAATGTATATGTATCGCTAATTTATTTAATAAATTATCAATACAAGTAGTCAAATGCAATTAATTAAAATCCTTGACATTACAAATGTACAAATAATAATTTAAAAATAACAATGAATCTAGAAAGAGAACCCGGAAGTTTTGTAGGCCACGTAAACCGTGAAATGAAATTAGAAACTGATTGTTAATAAAGATCATGGTAATATCAGTACTAACATTCAGTATAGTAGTACCGAAAACATGGATAAGAACATAAAGATTAATTTTGTCTATGAGTTCAAAATAACTCATAGAATACTGTATTAATGCGAAAGGATATTATTGGTAAAGATGTTTGTTTTACAATAAATAATAATTGTAAATAAAACAACTAGCAATATAATTACAACTCCTTCAAAAATAGATACAATATAATTGTATCTTGAACGTGTGTAAAATGATTCCTCAAGAGATGATACACACACATGCGCGCGCGATGCATCTTGGTTGACTTGTCAAGAGTCCTAAGAGTAGATTTTATCAATATCTTGAATTATGTATAAAGTAAATTATAAAAATAACATTTTTTTTTATCACTAATGGATTCTTAGTTCTTACATTAGATAAACAACATAGGCTGAAAATTCTATATATGAAATTAAGAGTCATATTCTATTGACGTACGAAAGTAAGTCTACAAAGCCAATAATAATTAAATTAAACTAACATTATAAAAAGATTTGATGGAAAAAAATACAATAGGAATTTTCAAAAAATTATTCTAAAACTCAAAAATTAAATATCGTATTCGAATTGCGAATACCGAATACTCATTTATTCTATAATTTAAAAATTAAATACCTGACCAACCATCTATGTATTTACCATATGTTATATTAACCATATCCAAACTTTCTCATTTTATTTTATTAATATCTATCTCTTTCCACTATATTTATTCTCACTTTAATTGTAATTAAATATAATATTATTTACTTTTAAGATATGATTTGATATTTTTAATAAAAAAAATAAATGATTCAAAATCCTACAACAAATAATAATTATTACTATTCTCATAATTCTAAATATTAATATTTCTCAATATCAATACTTAAAATTCAAAATGTATTAGTATACATAAACTGACACTTATTGACTTTAAAACGCACAAATCAAATACACACGTATCCTATCTAAATAGGAAAGGTACATAAAACTTGAACAAAACTCGATCGTCATTTTTGTGATCAAGAAATCAACAACGATTGGATATACCATCTCATTTTGAAGAAAATTCAAATTTGAGTTTTTATTTTTAAATATTTTAAAAATAGTTTTTTCAATTCACTTTCACTTTTTTTTTTCTTTCTCCAATCACTATTCAATTCACTTTTTTAATAATACATTATTCAACCATCAATTATTATTGCGTATATCCAATTAATTTACTATTATCTCGCTCGTATAACTCTAACTATCAATCATTATTTTACTATTTTTTAAATACACTTAAATATTACAATTTCATCTTATATCCATTCACACTATTAAAAAAATTATTATCCTTAAAACCTTTTTTCACTATTTTATGTCATTCTAAAACCTCCAAAATGAAAACACATGCAACTGCTCTTTAAATTATGAATTTGTGCTTGCCTTTGATCAAAAAAAGTACTTACACACCTACCTAATTATGAGAGTACAAAACTTTGTGGACGGAGTTATACAAGAACAAGTCAAGTAAGTGCACATTAATCGTATACAATTTGAGGTGAAAAGAGTAGTACAATTAATACGTACTATTTTTGCAAGATAATTGCAATAACTAGCACTTAAATTTAATCACACACATTTCACGTTCAAGTGGCAACATTTCTCCTAACCATATTTTTCCAGAATATAGATATAAAAATAAACTATTATAGCTTGATATTTTTGATCTTGATGAACACAATATAAAAGAAATTCTAAGTCGAGTTATCACGAGGCAAATATGTCTTGCCTATCATTTACGGTTCCGTAAAAACAAAACAAATTCTTCTCCGGAGAGAACGGCAATAACTGATACGACAAGGAACATATTTACATAGACAAAGACAAGAAACACGACACGAAAATATACAAAATTCTAAATTAAGTTATATTTACACTGATTGTTACATTTATAATTAAAAAAAAATAAAATTAAAAAACACGATAGTACGACACGAACACGGATATTTGCCACCCCTCAAGTCATTTTATTTATGTGCAACCTCCATCCATCATCTGAGGATTATTGCCGAAATAAAGTAAGAGTACTAACCATTTATAACTTAATTACCGCGTAACTTAGAGTCGTAAATATGAGAAGAAATACATTAATTTTGGACATACAAAATGTATAGATTCACCAAATTATCAAATATGTCTATTCACTCATCTTTCCATTTACAAAAATATAGCTAAAGTGAGTTTCCATTTGTTGATTTCTCACTCATTTAAAATTTGGTTTGAAAAATTAAATGCACTAGGAAATCATAGATTCACAATTTCATATATATTCCCAACAAAATAAAATATCTGGCCATATAAAAATTGGTCAAATACATAAGTTATATTACAAATTTCCAACCGAAACTCGGGTTAGTTGACTCAATTAATTAAAAATAAAATTCGCAAGGAATTAAGTCGAGCCTAATACTCGGGTTGAAATTTAAGATTAATCGCTAGGAATTAAATTGAGCCTAATACTCGGGTTTGAAATTCTACTTAAAATGAGTTCAAGATTTAAATTGATCCAAACTCGATTCTATTAAGTTAGATTAAATCAATTTTCATTAACAATTAAAAAAATAAAAATCGAATAACTCAATCATTTACTCTCTCCGCTTCTTAATAAGTGTCTTTGTAGAACTTTTGTTCAAAATTAAGTAACATAAATATTTGACAACACACCATCAATCGATTGATAATATTCTTATTTAATTCCTTCCATTCTTCACCTTTAGTTATCCTATTACCATAAGTTTGTTTATATTTTTTAAATAAGCGAGTATAAAACTGGAATAAATTGGTAAAAAAAATTCTAAAATAACATTTAATTTTTAATAAAAGTGTGTCTTTAAAACGTCTATTATTTTATAACGAAGAGAATACAAAAAATTAATTTCCGAATAGGGTCATATCTCTTAATGAGTTCAATCTTCTTTACTTAATTCCTAGGTGATGATAAATCAAGCATTATTTGTCTCTTTCGATCAAAGGAATTTCACTAGAAGATTTGTGATATTGACTACCTTAGAAAAAACAGTGTTTCAATGTTACAATGCGAAGTGATGTAAGATTTTTTTGCTGATATTTGTCGGAAATAAATTGTAATCTTATGATATGATCAAGCATTTTACGAAGAAAGTTGAGCGTACACGCACTCACGAACACACGTCTTTGTACTATGGTAGTTAAAAAGAAATAGAGTTACAAAAAGTAGAAGTAATTAATTATGCCAGTCACTGTAATAATATTTACATATACTACTAGTGTATACACACATTTAATAACGTGTAATTCGTAACAACTATTATTTTGATGCACATAATAAATGCTAATTGTATAAATCAGATCACCGAATTAAACCGCACCAAAAAAAAATTGTGCAAGATATCTCATTCAACTCTATCCAAAGAGAATATTGTCATATATCTACATATTTTTTTACAACATATATTTATTTATATTCTGATGCTAATTGTATAAATCAGATCACCGAATTAAACCGCACCAAAAAAACAATGTGCAAGATATCTCACTCAACTCAATCCAAAGAGAATATTGTCATATATCTACATATTTTTTTACAACATATATTTATTTATATTCTGGTTTCTAAGATGATTGATTTTGTAGCTGCCTTGCTGTTTACTGTTCAGTGTAAAAGCCCACCTAATTACTTTGGAACGTGGTAAATATAGTGGGCAGAACAGGAATTCCACTATGGTCGTGGGATTAGTCAAAGTTAGCTGATTTGTCACGTAACCAATTCCCGATTTTAGTCCAATCCGGCGGGCATCCTACTCCCATCCATCATGCCATGCCCCCATTCACATACATACACACATACATGAGCATATGCAAATAAAAAAATCTAGGTCCTTCTATGACCTCGCTTTCCTTTTTTATTTAATTTGGTGGGTCCCGGGCTCTGACGACTTCATAAGGAAAAAAACTAATTTTCCTCTATTTTCCGTTCCCTATATATATATTCCAACGGTTGTCTCCTTTTTCCTCTCTTCAAACCATTCTTCGTTTTCTTTAACCCTGTAACTTCTAATTATTCTTCAGAGAAAAAGCAACAAAAAAGCGTCTATGGGTGAGGTAATTAATTAATTAATTAATCTCTTTCGGGCGTTTAATCGTCCTCTAATTAGAATCCGATTTTTAATCACTAATTTGTAAAATTCTATTACTATTTCTCAATGTTCATATTTGCGCATACAGAGAAAATTAATGCCGGTTTGCTGAATCACCCTATTTGTATTTGTTTTTTTAGAAAAGCGGAGAGAAGAAGGCGGCGGAGGGCGGAGAGAAGAAGGTGGCGGCGGCGGCGGAGGGCGGAGGAAAGAAAGATGAAGGGGCCATCACCGCCGTGCTGAAGCTCGACTTACATTGCGAAGGTTGTGCGAAGAAAGTCAAACGGGCGGTTAGCCATTTCGAAGGTACTGCAATTTTTATTTTATTTTGTATCAAAATCAATAAATATAATTGTTCGATTTAAATCCAGCGGTTAGGTGACGCAGAAAATTAGCTACAAATATATGACCTTTTCAAAATCAAATATTTCTCTTAAAAAAGATTATCCAAAGATACTGAGTTTAGTTAATTGGTAGTGCCGTGGTTGCGAGCAAGTTACGTGGAAATAATTCGTTTGGATCAAGTGGTGTCCTTTTTTAAAAAAAATAAAAAAAATATAAAAGTAGTAGTATATTATTTAGTTTTAATTAACTCAAGATTTGTTGATTGGAAATTAGACAAAATAGTAATAATAATACCAAATTAAGAGTGAAAACAATAAACGTCACCAGCAACTTTTGCTGTAAAAAGTCTTGTAGTAATAATCACGGTGCACTATGTCAATGGTTTTCTTGCATTGGTCGCTATCTAAAAGGGACTTTTCGGAGCTCCCAAGGAACAAACAATTCTAGATCGATCACAATCAACGGCCCTAAAAGATCTTAGTAATTTTCATAAATACGTGAATTTCAATTTGAGCAATTTTCATAAATAGCAATAAATTCACCGTGTGGTCCAATTTTATTTATTTATTATTATTTCTTTTTAATTAAGGTGTCGAGAAGGTGAAAGCTGACTGCGCGGCTAACAAGTTGAGTGTGACCGGCAATGTGGACCCCGCATGGCTACGTGAGAGGGTTGAATACAAGACCAAGAAGAAGGTGGAGCTCATCTCCCCTCAGCCCAAAAAGGACGGCGGCGGCGGCGGCGATAAGAAGGCCGACGACAAATCTGATAAGAAACCCGATGAGAAGAAGGCTGACGATAAGAAACCCAAAGAGGTAATAAAACTAGAGTAATTTTATTTTTGATTATTGTTACTCGACTTAATTAATTATTGATTTTTGATTAATTTATTGTGGTTATCGTCATTCAGCCTGCGGTTAGTACAGTGGTGATGAAAATCAAACTGCACTGTGACGGATGCGCGCATAAGATAAAGCGGGTGGTATCAAAGAACATCGATGGTGAATTTATAATTAATTAATCCCATATTTATTAGACTTAATTTGTATTAATTATTTAATTAATGACATCATCTGTGTAAGTTAGTCATAATTTATTATGAATATAAAATTACTTTGCTAACAAGGATCGATCGGTTGACTATACACTATAGATGATCGAATAACGTTCTTAATTATCCAATCAAATTTGTAACATGATTTTTATTTTTCTTTCTCAACAGGGGTTAATTCTGTAAAAACAGATTTACAAAAGGATTTGGTGACGGTGACCGGGACCATGAATGTGAAGGAACTAACATCTTATTTGCAAGAAAAGCTGAAAAAGGGCATAGAAATTATTCCTCCCAAGAAAGACGACGGTGGTGGGGACAACAAGAAGGCCGAAAAAGAAGGCGGCGGCGGCGGAGGAGATAAAAAGGATGCCGGAGCCGGGAAGGAGTCGAAACCGGCCGGCGGCGGCGGAGAAGCAAGCAAGGGCGGCGAAGGTACAAAAGTGGAAGTGAAGAAATTAGAGTACAATAGCCTTAATCCGCAAACGCACTTTGCTATGCCGATGTACAACCAGAGTTATGCCAATCAAGACTATGGTGTGGAAGGTTATGCTAACCATGGTTACTACCCTAACCACGGTTATCCTCAAACGGGCTACGTGGTGCAATACTCACAAGGGCCACCGCCTCCGCCGCCTACGTACTTGAATGTGAACGATCAAATGTTTAGCGATGAGAACCCTAATGGATGCTCCGTCATGTGAACTAAAATTAATCCGTAAAATGTATATAAAAAAATATAGAGCGAAATATAAAACAAGTCGAAAGAACTAATACGTAACACGTATATATGAGAACAAAATTTCCTTTTCGGGAAATATTATTAAAATGTTTAGTGGAAAATTAGAAATATTGAAACCGCCGGCTGGTGTCTGTTAGGTTGTTTTATTGCTGTGACTTGTATTTTTTTTTTAAATTTGTTAGGTAATAAAATATTCAGTTTTGTTCTATTTTCATATCCCATTGTTAGAAGGTTCCCACGTGGCCCGTAGTAGTTTCTGTTTTGGTTTCTACTAAACTAATTTATGTGTAATGTAGTGATTAATTTACTCGTTATTCGACAAAGGTTAATTAATTAATAATTTCTTATGGGCCGGTGTGGTTGGGTCACTACCTTCCAGTTAACAATCAAAATTGACTGCACGGGCGGAGGATCCTATCTATTGCTCTAACTTCAGATTGTTTGCTCTTTGAAAAACATTTAAAAATAACGTGTAATTCGATAGCTCACAAAATCTCACGGTTTAAAAATCCTTTTATCCCTTATAAATAAGACATTATTTTTCGGTTGTCCCATAGAGATGACTTGTTAATATATATCTACTATAAAATTTTCATTTTACTAGTTTTTTTTTTTTTTTAATTTTCAAGATACTATTTTTTTTCCTATTTCATACGATAAGATTTTATATAAAAAATTCAAAATAAATTATACTACAAACGTTATCGACTGATAAGAAAACTTCTAACACGATGAACGATAAAATAATAAGAAGTTTAAATAACCACGAAACAAGAAAAAAAAAAGATGAACCCTAACAATCGAAAACTAAAAACTCTCTAACAAGACCATGAAATGCAACAAAACAACAAAATCGAACCAAAGGTGCATTCATCCAAACTAGCAACTCGACTTGCCATGTGTAACGGAGATTTGGCAAAATTACACTCAGTGTTCACATCTTGAGAAACCCAACTACAACCCAATCACCGTCAATCCAGTTACGCACAAACGAAATTGAAACCAACATTTCAAGCATAAGCTACTACCACACACTGCAGACAAATAAATGTCCAACCCCAAAAACCTCACCAGTACTAACACAACAATCTGGGCACGGGCAACTACCACACACTGTTCGATAAGAGAACCTTTTCAAACCTACAAGATTCGGCCCCCATCTCCAGCCACAAAAAGAACCATCGGTCACCCAGTCGTGAAGAAAGTCAACCTTGACGAATTTCGAGACACAACCGATGACTACAAAACACTAAAATGTACAAAGTAATTAAAATTACAACCCCTCCATCTCTTTAATTTCACAATCTCTTTCTTTTCTCAAAGCCCGTCGATGAACTGATTCGAGTTTTAGAATGTATTGATTTGACCCCATAAGCGGGACCAAGCATGTTGCCCCCCGGTGGCTGACACTCTGAGCAACATTTTCAAAAAAAAACAAACATATGCAGTGGCCATCAAAAGAATTGAGACCATCTTAAACTAGTTTAACTATATGAATTACATTATTTCACTATTTATCTAGACTAAACATTTGTACTCCAAAATGATTAGATATCCATCTTTCAAAAATTTATTTTTGGCACCATAACTAAATAATTAATTAGGTATATGAGCAAAGGTGAAATGAAATATAACTACCATATTATAAGATTTGTCACATTATTCTTCATTTTCTGTTGATACATTGCACTTGAGAATTGAGACCATAGCCACAGACAACATTAGTCACAAATATACTATGCAATGATTGACTCACAAAATGTTGTACATCCAAGGGGGCGCAAGGTCTTATCCTCAACTTCTAAAAATATTCTCTTTATATAAATTTGCTTTATATTTTAATTTTAGAACCTTTAATTAATATGATATTTTTTTTGGCTTTTAATTCTAATCCCTCCCTATTATTATTCTCCGTCAATAACAACAAAAGAAAGAATATTTCTTCTAAGAAAATAGCGAAAACACCACTTCGAAATGAATAACCAATTTTTTTTTGTAGGTGTCTGATGCCCCAAACCCTGCATATTTTCTTGTAAATGTAGGTTGTCCATAAGTTATAATTCCGCTCAAATCATTGTTCTGTTCCGATTAAATAAAAACATCCTCCTTTTACTAGTGGCGGATCCAAAACTACATTTCAGCTAAGGTGAGTTGACGATATTTGATATTAACTGCTGACCGACAATGAACATTGAAGGGAAGCTTGTAAATATTTTTTTTCTCCGTGTGAGAGGTGATTTGCATCAATCTTTTCTGAAAATTCGAAGACTCAATTTCAATTTCTAAAAACGTTACAAAAAATACGTAAGTGTTCAAATAATGACCCAAGACCATACGTTATAAGGCTTCAAGTTTCATTTTTTAAAAAAAAAAAATTTGGCCTCATTTATTTGGAATCAATTTTCTCAGTTATTTGGAATCAATTTTTTGAGGGGACACAACCCTCCTCCACCAACTCCACTACAAGCTTCTTGTGTGAAGAAAATATAATAAAATATTTATATAATTAAGATATTAAATTAAATAAAAAAAATAGACATGGTAGTAAAATTTTCGGACGGATCCAACTAGGACAGCCGCCCCAGCTCACCATGTGCTGGATCCGCCCCTGCATTGAACCTAATTTCTAAGTCCATCAGTGATGGTGTGCACTAGGCAGGCGCTCTGCTTTTTCCTGGATACTCGGGTTCAAATTCCCCCGAGTGTATTGTATGTTTAGATGATTGATGACAAGTTGTAAAACTTTCTTTACATGAGATATTGGCCAATCAGTTTAATAGTAGAGTTTATAGTTGTTTTTATATGCCGCATGCGCTAGCCCACGTGCACATACATTAACAATCAACAGAGGAATGGTAGAATACTGTCAGCTTAAAAAATATCCAAGTGCAGTGCAGCAGTAACAATAAACCCATAAATTTCACTTTTGCGGGTAGGGATGGCAATGGGCCGGGTACTAGAGGACCCGAACCGCCCCGTTCATCCCCACGGGTGGGTTGGGTTGCCCCGCCACGGGATCCGCGGGTCGGGTCGCCGTTATGTTTATTTTTTATTATTTTTATTAAATTTAAAATTATTTTAATATATAATAACACATATATTATTATAAAAATTAAATATAAGATGAAAAATTAATTAAAAACAATACTAAATTTAAAATTTTTTAATAATTCATATAAAAAAGTATTTAAAACATATATAAAATATATTTAAAAATAAAAAATGTACATCGGCGTCGGGCCGGGGCGGGTACCCGCGGGGCGGAGAAGGTTACCCGAACCCGCCCGCCCCGCGGGTCACGGGGCGGCCGCCCCAAACGGCACGGGTCGGGTTTGGGGCCAGGCCAGGCCGGGCCAGGATTGTCATCCCTATTTGCGTGGCACTTATTTTGACTTATCAAATAAAATAAAATTATAATTTCTAAAATTTAATATTCACATCATAAACCAAAAAATTTATATATTTTTTAAATAATAAAAAAAAAATTGACCATAATTTAAAAAACAGTTGGATTTAAAACTAGTCAGCTAGTTTTTACTATTACAAATAAACACACACATGCAAGGATAATAATTTTTTTCAAGCCAATTTTTTGGGTTTAAAACCCATCGTAAAAAGTTGCTCATTGCAAGCACGGGTTAAAATTTTAGAATTTAACAAATTTTACATAAAAAAATTATAAATTTAACAATTAGATGTAGCAGATTTTATATTTCCGACCTCATAAAAGAGGGGCAATTTATTTAGGTGGACTTGGGTACACCCTTGTTTAGGTGCCACCCTGTTTTACGTGATGATATCTGATAGTTATACGTGGATGATATATGGTAGTTATACGTGATGATATGTGTCAAAAATTTAGAGTTTAGGGTTTACTTTTCCTTTTTAGGGTTTAATTTTACATTTTAGGGTTTAGTTTTCCATTTTAGGGTTTAATATTTCATTTTAAGGTTTAATTTTTTATTTTTTTAATTTAATTTTCCATTTTATTTCTATCATTCTGCCATATATGCGATAGAAATTTAGGATTTAGAGTTTAATATTCAATTTTAGGGTTTAATTTTTCATTTTTAGGGTTTAATTTTTTGTTTTAGGTTTTTTTTTTTTTAATTTTAGGATTTTAAAATTTAGATTTAGAATTTCAATTATTTGTGATGATATATACCAGTTATATGTGATGATATGTACCAATTATATATGATGATATGTACAAGTTATATACGATGATAAATTAAATTACAGGTACATCTTATAAGGTGCACCTGGTACATGATATACTGTCGCTAAAAGAGGCTTCTAACAACTTAGTCTGATTGGAAATTTTGTGCCCCTAATTACGTTATCAATTATCAAAGTTAATAAAAGAGTTTAATTTATCCTGCCAAACACACACACACACACTAAAAATTTGGATCTTTGGAATTATGCCCTTTAAGAACCTTCGATAGCTGCGCGAACTAAATAAAACCTTTGATTTCAATGAAATGGCGTCTTTTCATCGTAATAAAGGATAAGCCACTTTTCTTGAGCAATTTAATTTATTATATTTTTAATTTGAAAACTCAGTTTAATTTATTGTAACTGGAGTTGGAGATGTTTCTTTCATCTTTTTTTGTTTTTTTTAAGAATTAGTTCGTCTAACCGAGTACTGTTCCTGACCAACAACTTATGTATTTATGGAATTTATAAATGTAGGAGAAATATATATTCAGGTGGAGTGAAGCATAAGTAATATTTTTCAGCAGTCCTGTCACTTTCAAATATCATGCTTGTTGAAAAAAATTATTGTTAATACGTGAATACAAATTAGTTACCAATGAATTTTTTATATGTCTTAAATTTCTCGCTTTATCGTATTTGTACGGGGTCTTGTTGTATTATCTCAATGCTATATATATAGTTTTTGAGATCAGAAATCTGTAATCTAATCAGTTAATACTGCCCGTGGACGTAGCCTATTAGGCGAACCACGTAAATCTGTGTCTTCTTTACGTTTTCTGTTTATTACTTTATAATTCTATTCATTCATAACAAACCGATATCAAGAGTCTGGTCGATTCGATCAGGGTATTTCCGCACCGTTAGGGTTTCTTTTTTGCCGACGAGAATGTCTGCTTTCACGTAAAGGTTGACAAATTCATCGGGAGAAATAGTTTTGGATTATGGCAGATCAAGATGCGATCTCTGCTGAAGCAGCAGGGTCTGTGGGCGCCGCTATAAGGAAAACCTAAATCTAAGGATGTAGATGAAGAAGAGTGGAATACCCGAGAAGAAATGGCCCACTCGACTATTTTGCTATGTCTGTCTGACGATTTTATCATCGAGGTTGCTGATCAGGAAACTGACGTTGCTGTCTGGTTGAAGTTAGAGAGTCTCTACATGACGGAGTCTCTAACCAACAAGTTGCTCTTGAACCAACGTCAGTTACGCTTACGCATGCAGGAAGGTACTCCCCTTCGTGATCTTCTAGACAAATTAAATAAAATTTTACTAAACTTGCGTAATATTGATGTTAAAGTAGAAGATGAGGACGCTGCTTTAATTTTGTTAGTATCTGTGCCTGAATCGTATGAAAATTTTGTTAAATCGTTTATTACTGGGAAAGATACTCTATCTCTGGAAGATGTTCGATCTGCCCTCCACAACAGAGAAGACCGTCAACAGGCAACTGGCTCTGCCACAGAAAATTAGGCATCGGGGTTGTTTGTCACTGGTAAAGAACAAGGGAGATTTGGGAAGAAAACTGGGAAGACAAATCAGAAAGGTTCTAAAGGTCCTAAACCCGAAGACATCTGCAATTACTGTAAAGAACCAGAGCACTGGAAGAATGATTGTCCTAAGAAGAAGAGGAAGCAGGAGAAGAAAGGGGGTGTCGGCGGTTCTGTAGCTGCGGCAGAAACTGATACGAATTGTGAAGAAGATCTGGCTTTGGTTGCAGCTGGACAGTCTCATCGTAATGATGTGTGGGTTCTTGATTCTGGGGCATCGTACCATATTTGTTCTAACAGGGAGTTCTTCTCGACCTATGAGCAGATAGATGGAGGAAATGTTTCCATGGCAAACAGGGCAGTCTGGAAAGTGGTTGGAATTGGCTCAGTCAGATACGGACAAATGATAGGGTATTCTACACCTTGAAATAAGTCAAGCATGTTCCATAGATGAAGAAGAATCTGATATCATTAGTCTTCTTGACAGCAAGGGCTTCAGTTTCAAAGGTAAAGGTGGAGTTATGTATGTCTGTCAAGTTTCAAAGGTGGTCCTAACAGGCCTGAAACATGGTACCTTATATTATCTACAAGGTTCCACCGTGACAGGTTCTGCTGATGTTGCATCATCCGAGGTTCAGACCAAGGATATGACCAGGCTGTGGCATATGAGGCTCGGTCACATGGGAAAAAGAGGGATGCAAATTTTGTCAAAGCGGGATCTTCTTTCTGGGCATAAAGTTCAGAGTCTTGAATTCTGCGAGCATTGTGTGTTTGGGAAGTTTCATCGCAGCAAGTTCCCAAAGAAGGCCGTTCATCAGGCCAAGAGGACTCTTGAATACATTCATATGGATTGTTGGGGCCCGTCACGTGTTGAGTCTATTGGAGGCCACAAATATTTTGTGTCTATGATTGATGACTACTCAAGGATGACTTGGGTAATTATGATGATGAACAAAAGTGAAGCGTTCAAGAGATTTAAGCAGTGGAAGGCGTATGTAGAAAATCAGACTGGGAAGAAGATCAAGCGACTGCGACCTAATAATGGCCTGGAGTTCTGTTCGTCTGATTTCAACGACTTCTGCAAGGACGCAGGGATTGCTCGACACCACACCATTCGACACACACCGCAGCAAAATGGTGTGGCAGAGCGCATGAATCAGACATTACTGGAGAGAGCGAGATGCATGCTCTCGAATGCTGTTTTGGTTAGAAAGTACTGGGCAGAAGCAGTAAACATGGAGTGCTATCTAATCAACTGTGGTCCTCACACTAGCATTGATTGCAAGACACCTTACGAGTTATGGTCTAATAAACCTGTAGATTATTCGTTGTTGAAGGTTTTTGGGTGTACTGTTTACTATCATGTTAGTAAGGGTAAATTAAAACCAAGAGCTAAGAAGGGTATATTTAATGGTTTCGGGGATGGAGTTAAGGGATATAGAATCTGGTCACCTTCATAAAATAGAATTATATTCAGTAGGAACGTGATTTTTGATGAGAATTCTATGCTTAACCCCGCTGTGAAGTCCATTGGTGCAGAAAATTGTAGTAGTGTTGATAAACATGTGGAGCTGCAAGTCACTCACGATGAGAGTGAATCACAACTCCAAGGTGGAGAAGATCAATATACTACTGCTGAAAGTACAAGTTCAGATGTTCATCCAGAAGCTCGCCAGACAAGCATAGCTATTGATAGAGCAAGGAGAACAGGCGTGAAGCATCCTGTGCGGTACGGTTTTGAGGATATGGTGACTTATGCATTACAAGTCGCTGACGAGGTGGAAGAGGAAGAACCATCTGTAGGTAAACCATTCACATACAAAGAGGCTGTTTCAGGTAGTGAGTCAGCTTAATGGCTCACTGCAATGAGAGAAGAGATGGAATTACTTGACAAGAATCTGACTTGGGAGCTGGTCAAACGGCTTAAGGGGAGGAAGATTATTACTTGCAAATGGATATTAAAGAAGAAGTAAGAAACCACATATGGTGGGGGTGTGAGATACAAGGCTCGACTAGTTACAAGAGGATTCACACAGAAGGAGGGGGTTGACTATAATGAGATATTCTCACTAGTGGTCAGACACACTTCCATCAGAGTGTTACTAGCAATGGTTGCACAACAAGGTTTAGAACTTGAGCAACTGGATGTGAAGACAGCTTTTCTACACGGAGTGCTTGAGACAATATCTACATGACTCAACCAGAGGGGTTCCAGGTTCCGGGGAAGGAAGATTATGTTTGCAAGTTGAAGAGGTCCTTATATGGGCTAAAACAGTCTCTAAGGCTGTGGTATAAGAGGTTTGACAGTTACATGATTCAGTTGGGATACAACAGGAGTCCACATGATTGTTGTGTATATCACAACAAATCTAATGATGGTTCCATGATCTATCTCATTCTGTATGTGGATGATATGCTCATTGCTGCAAAGTCCAAGTTTGATATTCCGAAGCTGAAGGATCTGCTTAGTGGTGAACTCGATATGAAGGATTTGGGTGCTACCAAGAAAATTCTGGGCATTAAGATATATAGGGAAAGAGAAAAGAAGAAGCTCTTCGTGTCATATAAGAGTTACATTCAGAAGATCTTGTCTAGATTTGGCACGTCTACCGCCAAGCTTATTGATACCCCAAGTGATACAAATATTCGTTTATCCGCTGATTATACACCGAAGTCTGTAGCTGAGCAGGTGTACATGTCTCGAGTCCCATACTCTAATGCAGTAGGGAGTTTGATGTATGCTATGGTCTGCACTAGACCGGATCTTGCACATGCTGTGAGTGTTGTAAGCAGGTTCATGGGATGACCTGGAAAGGAACATTGGCAAGTTGTGAAGAGGATTTTTCGTTATCTTAGAGGTACGTCTGATGTTGGTCTCCTTTATGGAGGTGATGCTCATGGTTCCATGACCGGTTACCCTGACTCTGACTATGCTAGAGATGTTGATAGTAGAAGATCTATGACTGGTTATGTCTTCACTTTTGGTGGTTCTGTTGTTAGCTGGAAGGCAACTCAATAGGCTATAGTTACTCTTTCTACAACTGAAGCAGAATATATGGCACTGACAGAAGCAGCTAAAGAGGGAGTTTGGTTAAAAGGGCTTGTAGGTGATCTTGGTCTACATCATGATCAAGTTATTGTGTTTTGTGACAGTCTGAGTGCAATCTGTTTGACCAAGGATCAGGTCAATCATGAGAGGACCAAACATATTGATGTGAGGTATCATTTTCTGAGGAATGAGCAGAGAATCAAGGTGATGAAAGTAGGTACTGCTGATAATCCTGCTGACATGTTCACCAAGCTGGTCCCACATATCAAGTCTCGACATTGTTTGGACTTGCTAAACGTCATAAGCTATTAGTTGCCCAAAGAGGGAAAATCTGAGGCAGAAAGAAGGAGTTTGTTCATCTGTCATTGTAATGATGCATCTGTAAGGAAGATTCAAGTCAAGGTGGAGATTTTTTGATATGTCTTGAATCTCTCGCTTCGGCGTATTTACGGGGGTCTCGCTGCCCGATCAGCGAGTCGGGGGGTCAAGGGGGGGCGAAGTCCCCCTTTCCTGGGGGTCCAGGGGGCAGAGACGCCCCCGGCCCAAATGGTATACAGTATTGGTCCTTAAACCCAACTTTGGTGTATTATCTCAATGCTATATATATGGTCCTTGAGATCTGAAATCTGTAACCCTAATCAGTTAATAAAATCTGTTCTTCTATCTGCCCGTTGACGTAGCCTATTTAGTAAACCACGTTAATCCGTGTCTTCTTTACATTTTCTGTTTATTGCTTTATAATCATATTCATTCATAACAGAATTATTGATTTTATTTTAATGTATTAGTTTTCTTATATGATTTGAGTGTACTGATAAATTTATTTGTTGAGAATGTGTTGTATATATCTTGATGTATTGTATTGGTTGCGAGATGGTGGCAACTTAATTTTCTTATATGAATTTGCCGAACTAACAACCCAAACAGTTGAAATGGTGGTTCTTAGAAGATTGATTCTTGCAAAAAAATAGATATTGAATTGATACTAATTGAACATCAACTCCAAGAAGGAAATCATATATATATGATTGACATAATTGATCACAAACAAATGAGTGATCTTGTTCATATGTGTTTTACGAACAACTTGCTATCCATATTTCTTCGATTGGACTAATAACTCAATTCTTTTTGAAAGTGCGAAAAATATATTAAAAAAGGAGAAAAAGATACAGATGGCCGAGTCTCCTACACGACCAACTGGCATCAAATAAAATAAGTTTGGGGGGCCAAATCCCCTATACGACAAATCATACTCTAAATATTCTTTCATTAGACTTTCTTTTGGATGCTCGGGAGCATTTCTTGACGATGGATTGTTGGCTCGTAAGGAGTAGAGGATAGATTTGGTGGGCTCGGGCTCTTCCTCAGGATTATCTCGCAATAGGGTAATTTCGGCAAAGTTCACCGAGTCG
>BMAC01000815.1:530082-555614 GCA_014905375.1 Phtheirospermum japonicum | reverse complement strand
TAGGGTTGGGTTCAAATGAGAACCCGTCATTATATGTGAACCTAGGGGACTCATCTTGACCATTAGATTGGATAATCTTGATGGTTGAGATCATGACATGTCAGGCATGGTAATAATATAAAAAAAATGCATTAATTAATTAAAAATGGTATTTTGGACATATATCAACGTTTACAAAGAGCACTACATTGTTCTTTAAAAATCACAATAGATTAAGAAAAAAAAACACTACAATTGTATACAAAAAGCATCGCAAATTTCGTCTATAAACTGCAAATTCAAAAATTTGAAGCACAATAAACCTGGACATATAATTGCACTGTGCAATATTAAATCTAGGTCAGGATTAATCCCTAGGTTCACATGTAATGATGGGTACCCAATCCCCTCTCACTCTATATATATATACACACCAAAGTAACATGGTAATAATTGCGTCAAAAGTATGTAATAAGTATTCTTTCCATATGTCATTAACTATATGCCAACTATTTAAAGTCATCTAGCCGAACAATGTATGGATTCGTTTGAGTGGTGGAGTCGATCGATCACCTCTGCCTCAGCTTGGCCGTTGGGTAATCTCTATGATGCTTCGTAGGTAAACTCGGATGCTAACAATCTGAATATTTCTTGGTGGCCCATCCAATTCTTTATCACTAATAATGAAAATTATTTTTGACACGAGCTAATTGAATCGAATTATTCGGTAATAATTGAACAACAACCGGTTCGTATATTTATATTTAAGAACCAATATAATTTTTTTGAAAAATGAATTAATAAACTAGAATGGAGTTCGAGCAAACTTCTGAATAAAGTAGTCAAAATTTTTTTTTTTTTGAATAAATAGGTCAAATTCAGATCGTGGTATTATTTATGTCTATTCATTCGAACCAAACTCAGAAGTAGAATGAGATTTAATCAGTCAAATATAGGTTGCATCGAAGACTCGAAAAACAATAAATAAATAATTAGGAGATGTTTAGTAGAGTTCATTTCTGATAACTTTGGTTGTATCTTGACCTACTCATTAAACCAGCCGATTTATTAAAGTATTTTCTTTTTCATTTTTCTTATACTTTATCTTCTACCTTTTTTTATATAAGTATATTTAATTTCATCAAGTGGAGAATTAGTAAACTCAATTAAGAAGATACATTGGACCAAAACAAAGTGCAACTTGGACAAGATTTCCCCAAATATATGCCAGCATCTTCCAGACCAAAGTACATAGTTTCACCCAAAGTTATCTTTTCCTACTTTGACAAAAAGTTCATAGATTTTTGTGGGGATAACGGATCTAACGATTGATTTGTTTATACAGTGGATAAATATTGTTAACTTGAAAATCAAGTTAACTAAGTATTTGTACATTCAAAGTTTTGCTCAACAAGCATTAAAATTTCATTTTTAGTATACTATGTTGGCCATTTTCCAAAAAAGATACGTGATGTTGGCCATTTTCAAACAACGTCCATTAAGTTGGTCAATTTATCAAAAAAGGTACAAAAAAAGTTTAATCGAATTTTTTTTCTGACGTAGCGTGATTCAATATTTTCTTATCATTTTTCCTTTAATTTTAAATATTAAATTGTAAAAAAAAGAGGAAAATTTTCATTTTTGGTACACTATGTTGACCATATTCCAGAAAAGGTACGTTAAATTGGCCAATTCATCAAAAAAGGTCCAAAAAAACTTTGATTGAGTTTTTTTTTTCTAAAGTGGTATTCTATGTTTTCTTCTCAATTTTCTATAATTATACAAAATAAATTCAAGACAACAATGTGTTTTGCTCTCTCTTTTCTTTTTATATTTTTCTTTTCTCTTTCCGTTAATCTAATTAATAAAATTATAATCAATAAAAATTAATATAAATCATTTATAAATATTAAAATATAATACAAATATTAAAAGATATATAATAAATATAGAGAGTTCAAAATTCATTTATAATAGATTTTCTCATATATATTTTTATATATATTTTATTATTTTTTTAAGATTCATTTTATATTCTTATATTTATCTTCGAGTTGATTAATTTTGTATTAATTATAACTTTATTATTTTTGAAGATTTAAAGTTAATATAATAATTTATATAATTTTTATATTATTAAAATTAATAAATATAAGAATATAAAATAATACAAAATTACTTGAATTCGATAGTTTATTGAATTTCACGTCGTTAGTTTTGTTAAAAAAAGTTTAAATTCGATAATTTATTGCATGTAATTACTTGAATTAGAAACTTTATACTAAATGTGCAACTTAATCAACCATTTATCATTTTAATATCAGGAAATCAATAATATGGAGTCACGCCCCAAATATGAGACTCGCCCCAAGTACAATTAAATTCAACATGTCTATTGTCGGGACCAATCGAGCTATTTTTATCATAAAAATTAATTATTACTCTATTTTTATTTACATTTATACTTAATTAACACAATAAATTATAATATATTAATACAAGATGTATTATTAAATAAATAATAATATATTTAATTATAAATTGTGAAAATATTACACATTGAAAAAAATGATTTTTTAAAATTAATAAATATAAGAATATAAAATTAATACAAAATTAATAAATTCGGAGATAAATATAAGAATATAAAATGAATCTTAAAATAATAAAACATATATAAAAATATATATGAGAGAATCTATTATAAATGAATTTTGAACTCTATATTTATTATATATTTTTTAATATTTGTATTATACTTTTATATTTATAAATAATTTATATTAATTTTTATTGATTATAGTTTTATTAATTAGATTAACGGAAAGAGAAAAGAAAAACATAAAAAGAAAAGAGAGAGTAAAACACATTTTTGTCTTTAATTTATTTTGTATAATTATTGAAAATTGATAAGAAAATATAGAATTATACCACTTTAGAAAAAAATATCCAATCAAAGTTTTCTTAGACCTTTTTTGATGAATTGGCTAATTTAACGTACCTTTTTTGGAATGTGGCCAATATAGTGTACCAAAAATGAAAATTTTACCAGTTTTTTTTCAATTTAATATTTAAAATTAAAGGAATAATGATAAGAAAATACTGAATCACGCCACGTTAGCAAAAAAGCCCAATCGGGCTTTTTTTTGTACCTTTTTGATGAATTGGCCAACTTAATAGACGTTGTTTGATAATGGCCAACATCACGTATCTTTTCTGGAAAAAGACCTACATAGTGTATCAAAAATAAAATTTTCCCCTCAACAGGCACTGGGATATTTGTGCAAAGTGGTGTATAGCTTACCGTACAAATAATTATAATAAGTATAAAGTATCATCATATGAATGTTGGAATCATATAAATGTTGGAAGTAATTCACGAGATAACAAGCACTGGGATATTTGTGCAAAGTGGTGTATCGCTTACCGTACAAATAATTATAATAAGTATAATGTATCATCATATGAATGTTGGAATCATATAAATGTTGGAAGTAATTCACGAGATAATGGATAGTAATAAAATATATTATTGTATTAAGGAGTATCATGCATATATTCTCTAATTATCAATTTCCCATTAGTTAGCGAAAATTAGTATTAGTCATGATCTTCTGTTTCCTATTAGTTAGCCTAGAATCAAGTTAGTCTGTACTTTGTTGTATGTATATAAAGGCTACATAGATCAATGAGAAAAACAAACAAAAACATTTCTTATTCTTATATCTTTACATCTCCTTTAGTTCCTAATATTATCATGGTATCAGCGCATATTTTGACTCCAACGAGCAATCTTGATCTCCTCCATTTTTTCATCATCCACTTCTCATAATGTCCACTACTACAGAGTCTTCGTCCCCGCCCCTTGTTCAAATAAACACAACTACTCATCTTCCTCTTCGTTTCACCACCACCAACTATGTCTTTACGTCCTTATTTTTTGGTATCGATCTCATGGGCTTTCTCGATGGCTTGAAAATAGCCCCTCCCACCACTGTCACAATCGACACTAACAGTTCTCCCAATCCCACATTCATCAACTAGAAGCGTCAAACCAACTGATCCTTCACGCCTTATTAGCCTCCCTAACAAAGGCCGTTATTTTGCTCATCACATCTGCCGAATCTTCATCCGACGCGTGGACACGTCTTGATCACATCTTCTCTAAGCAATCTCAATCTCATATTATTCATCTTAAGGATAAGCTCTCGTCTATACAACGTGGCACACTCCCAATCTCTGGTTTTCTCCTACATATCAAGACCATCTCGGATGAATTATCCACTCTCGGTGCTCTGCTTACCGACGCCAATATTCTAATTTATAGTGCACGTGGCCTCGGCCCTGCCTACAAGGAAGTTATGCTGCTCTCCGTACTTGCGAAAACCCGGTTCCATTTGAAGAACTTTATGATAAACTAATTGATCACGAAACGTACCTCCATGACTCGGACCAACCCGCTGCTCCTATTTTTCCAACTATTCACTACACTGCCGCCACCTCTATACAACCAAACCCTATGTCAACCTCCAGCCGCTAGTCACGTGGAAACAGATACGCTGCGTCTAGGCGTCCACAAACACCCACCCCCACTGCTGGTCTCCTGCCTACGATGTCTCATTAGTCCCAGTCCATGCAATGACAACGCCCCACTCATAACTTCAAAGGATCTTATCGGGAAAATCTTCGCAACGTCGTTGTCTTCTAATATTGCAACCGCTCTGGACACATTGCCACAGCCTGTTGGGACCTTTTTCTGCACCTTCTCTCAGCTCGTCCGATGGTTAACGTAGCACAAGCAACTGTCCCATCTCCCACATCGTCGTAGATTCTCGACTCCGGTGCCTCTCATCACGTTGTTCCAAATATCTCTATGATGGCCCTAATGATGTCGTCTTAGGTAATAATCTTGCCATTGACATTTCTCACATTGGTTCCACATCCCTATCCCCCAATTTTACTCTCTCTAATATACTATGTGTCCCTGATGTTAAACGTAAAATTATTTCCGTATCTCAGCTTTGTACTCACAACTCTGCCTCTATTAAATACTTTCCACACTCTTTTCTTATTAAGGATCTCCATACCAATCATATACTCCTGCAGGGACGCGCTAAGGACAATCTATATCAATGGCCATCAACATCCTTCGTTTTTCCTCAAATAAATTCCACAAATATAGTAACCTCGTACATGTGGCATCGTCTTCTCGGCCATCCCTCATCCCAATTGCTCAATCGCATGCTTGATATGGGCCTTCTCGCCAACACAAACTGTTTATCATCCTGTTTTCATTGCAACTCATGTCTTTGTAATAAGAGTCATAAGCTTCCATTTTCAGCATCTAGCATTAAGAGTCGGTCCCCACTTGATGTCGTGTACTCGGATGTGTGGGGACCCAGTCATGTACCTTCCCGCGATGGCTATCGTTATTACGTCATCTTTATTGATCATTTTTCCAGATTCATTTGGTTCTATCCTATGCGCTTAAAATCCGATATTTTCTCAATCTTTCCCATTTTTCTTAGAACTACTGAAAATTTACTCGATTCTAAACTCCGGATGCTTTACACGGTAGGTGGCGGTGAATTCATCGCACTTCGTCATTTTCTCTCTTCCTAGGGCATCACTCATAAAATCACCTCACCTCATACCCCTGAACATAACGGTCTCGCTGAACGTCGTCATCGCCATCTCGTAGAAATGGGACTCACCTTACTTCATCAAGCCAGCCTTCCCATCACCTTCTGGCCTCACTCTTTTCAGACGGCCATGTATCTCATAAATTGTCTTCCCACTCCCACCTTATATATTGAAAGTCCGTTTTTTGTTCTCTTTAACTGCTCACCATCTTACACGACATTGCGACCCTTTGGATGCCTATGTTAGCCATGGCTTCGACCTTAAACTACTTCCAAGCTCGACTCACGCTCTCGTTCTTGCATCTTCCTTGGCTACGACACTACTCATCATGCCTACTCTTACTTTGATCGTAACACAAACAAAGTATATACATCTCGTCATTTTCGCTTCATTGAACACATATTCCCATTTGCTAAAACTCCAGCCTCCTCAACTCAGCCTAACCCCTCTCCTACATCTACACCATCTACGTCTCTTATCACTCCTAACTCTTCAATCGTCCCACTCACTACCTCAGTTGCTCCCTCGTCATCATCTCACAACGCCACCAATACGAGTGCCACTGTTCTGACCAACCAACACTCACACAACCCCACGATAGATGTTGAAACTCCTAACTCACCCACTCCTCCTCTCGACCTTTCTCTATCTCATGCACACGCTGCCACCACCTCGGAGGCCCCCAGTTCCCTTGCTGTTCTGATATTGTCCAATCCCCTTGAACCAAACAATCCCCATCCAATGACAACGCGTTCTCGAAATAATATCTTCCATCCAAAGCATCTCGACAATATTACCACTTGTCATCCCGTATCATCCTCTCTTGAACCAACATATGTTTCTTAGGCCGTTAAGATCCCTGCATGGCGTGATGCCATGTCAACATAACTAAATGCTCTTCTTCACAATTGCAATTGGGATCTTGTTCCGCAGCCTTCTAATGCCAACTTGGTTGGCTGCAAGTGGGTCTTCTACATCAAACGTAATCCCGATGGCTCTATTTCCCAATACAAAGCTCGTCTAGTTGCCAAAGGTTTTCATCAAAGACCCGACATTGATTTTCATGAGACTTTCAGCCCAGTAGTTAAACCATCCACCATTCATATATTTCTCTCCCTAGATCTCCATCATAATTGGACAATCCAACAACTCGATGTTAATAACGCCTTTCTTCATGGTATACTTTCTGAAATCGTCTACATGTTTCAGCCACCCGGCTTCCGTGACTCTCAATTCCCGAATCATGTATGTCGCCTAAAAAAAGCCATATACGGCCTTAAGCAGGCACCCCGTGCGTGGTACAACGAACTTAAGATTTTTTTTTCTTTTGGTTTCATAAATTCTCAATCTGACCCTTCTTTATTTATTCTCAAGAACCAATAAATGGTTATTTATTTTTTAGTCTACGTCGATGACCTTCTCGTCACCAGTAATGATCGCCCTCTTCTCCATCGCTTCATTGATGCACTTTCCAGTCGCTTCTCCGTCAAAGACCTTGGTTCTCCATTACTTTCTTGGTGTTGAAGTTATCCGAACATCCATGAGCCGAACTTTTATATTCCTTTCAAAATTAAATTCCAGTTAACAAATACGCGTCTACTTCTGAAAGGGTTTTAGTTCGCCCGCAAGAGAACGGGGTCACTTGTAGACTGATGAGTCAACTCGGGTCGATCTCTCGAGGAATGGGAATCGGATTTAACGATGTTTATTATACTACTATCACAATTCTATCTAAACACATGATCAAATGGGGTTTTGTAAATGTTTCGATTTCAATAACTTAAAATAAAAATGAGTTCTTCTTGTCTCGAGGGTGTCAATCTCTCGACAAGTGATGAGAATAGTAAAGGTGTAAACCAAATAAGAGCTTTTCCTAATTGCACCAACGATTATAAGCATGCTTTTGACTTATAATGCATCAACTATAATACCCTAATGTTCTAACAATTTTAGCAACCCATTAACACTAACGATTAGCAATATTTTAAAACACAATAATACGAAAACAAATTATCAATAGATTATCCAAACAATTGTTCACTCCATAATCCCAAACACAATAGTATTAGTTCTAAACATCCAACACCTTAACTAAAGATCAACAAAGTATTATCTAATCAAGTTCCCAAAGTATTCAAAACAAATCCGGAATCAAACAACTATGAAAACATCAAAGCTACGAGTCCAGAAATTACAATGCCATTGAACTACGTTCAACGAGGGATGATTGACGAAAATACTCCGAATGAAATACGTAGAGTCCTCAGGCTTGTCACGAACCCAGCACCTTAGCCACGAACGAGAATTGCTGCAAATCGAACCTTGATACGGCGTCGCACAAATTTATCGATAGGTATGAGAGATGTGTCAAATCTCTCAACCTTTGAGTGTTCTTTGTGTATCTAACCCTCTCTTCCAGCCTCCAGGACTGAATATCCTCAACCCTGGTCGCCTCTGCCATTTTAAACTTGTTTTTAGCCGTTTCGTAACTGAAAATTCCCAAAAATCTGTGTTCGTAACGCTCTCGTCCGACCGGTCATACGCCTTGTCCGATCGGACGAAAGCTTCTGTATCTGGGTCCGCTCGGTGCGCCAGCTTTTTCGATCGGTGTGTATGTCAACAGTTGCACCGATCGGTATTCATGAGATGTCCGATCGGTGTGCATCCTTTTGGGCTACTTGTGAATGTCTCTCCTTCAATATATGTGCTTTGAATCCACCGGACACTCTAGCTGTATGAGAAAATCAAAGAATTATTCTCGTTTGGACCAGTTATTGATCATTAAGTCGGAAAATTAAGTAAAGAGATGAAAAATGCAAAATGATGCAATTCAACTCATTCTTAACCCGAAAAAGGAAAATAAAAGGACTAAAATAGGACTTAATAATGTACAGATTCGTAATAAAAACGTACAAATCAACCACCCCATGCTCAATTGGTTTGTTCGTCCTCGAACAAATGAAAGAATCAAAATCAAAAGAAGTGACAAAGGTAAGAGCTCAGAGTCATGTAGTGCATATAGTTTAGTTCTGTAATTATAAACATTTTTGTCGAAACCCATGAAGTTAACTCGTATTACTGTTTCACCTTGAAATCTAAAGAATGCGTCCTTTCAAAGGGGAATATATAATGGTGCACTCATTCGCTCGTGTTTTCCAAAAGGTAAGTGTATACGCTCAGATCAACATAGACATGCATTCAACAACTCGTGAAAATCAAAGACTCGTACATCGCATATGTGTGCACATTTAATCAAGAATCGGATTAGGACTTTTCAGGGTTGTAATGTAGGCTCTTTGGTAAGGTATGTCATATATAAAGATGTGTGGCTAACTTGCGAACAAACGCAATCAATAACTCACTCAATCTAAAAATTTAAGCATAGAGCGTAATTTTGCTTCTCATTCTCCCCCAAACAACCATATACCATTATTTTTAGCCTTTTATAGCTAAGGCTATTTCTAACCCCAAAATGAATAAACTCGCCCGGTCTTAAGGAACAAGAGTTGTAGTTCCTTCTATACTTGCTTGCCTTTATAAATAGGCCTTATTAAACTCTTTTTTTTTCTATTTTTTTTATAATAGTGTCCCACTAATTTCCACCTTGCATCCGTTATATCTCATTAGCCACTGATAAATAAAACTCCCATCTCACAAACTTAAACGAAATAAGAGCTATAATTATGCTCATGGCTTACAAAGAGATGGAATAAAGGCTCAAAGGTGCTCATTAGGAATTTATAGTGGCTTTTATTTTTGAATAAAGCCGGAATCGGGTTTTATATGTGACTATCGTCATTTTCAAAACCAAATATACACATGCGACTTTAGAGACTTATCAAAAACACTTATCGAATCAAAACATGAAATGTTGATAAACACATAAGGCTTCTTACAAGGTTTAATTCAAACTTTTAAAAACGAGGTGATTTAGTTTTAAGAGTTTTGCAAAATTGGTAACGACAAAGTGTTGTTTTAAATACATATAGGTAGTTTTTGAAAATTTTGCACTTAGACCAAGCTCAAAAGACTCTAGACCTTATACCGCATAACAAATGATTCCGACAGGCATGCCAATACAAACACAATTAACCAAGGGCAATATTCAACAAAGTTGAAGTGAATGGTTGACCATTTTTATGTTACGAAATTGTGACTGTGTTACTAAAAAATGGTTCATCTTAAGCATGTATGGATTCAAAACGATCATTCGAGTACTGTGCACAGTCCGAACGGTCATAGAACCACACCGACCGGACAGCGGTCCAGTGAGTTTTGTCTGGTCAGTTGAGATGTTTGACCGACCGGACGGTCTGTCCCCCTCCCCCTGTCAAGAAATCAGCAATCTCTTGATTGCTATAGCAAGAACATTAATCATATGGAATAAAAAAATGTCAATAATTCAATGCATGCAAATGAATAAACCACGAGTTAATCAAAGTCATCACCATGCAAACATAAAAGAGAATAATGTTACAAAAACCCGAATAAAAGTCAAATATCCTAGAAAGCGATAAAAGTGGGATAGAGTGGTGATACAGTTGGGGCATGGGCCCGCCTGTTGGTCCATGTCGACCGGAGGTGGAGGTGTGTAGCGGTGCTCGAGACGGGAAAGGCGCTCGTCAATTTGAACGAGATATTGATGATTAGACTCAACGCTTCCGGATAATCGGGCAAGATGCTGAGAAGTTTCCGCCTAACTGTTGCCTAAATTTGTTAACGTACTCCGGAAGTAACGAGCCTCCTCTCGAGCTTCCTCCCTCGCTGCCCAAGCATCTTGTCAAGCGTTTCTCGCGTGCTCCTCCTGGTTGATGTGCAACTCTCCCATCTGAGCCATAAAACGCGCTTGGAAGTCCTGTTGCTGCTGCCACTGCTCGTCCGAGAAATACACACCATCCCCATAATTATCATAAGCATAAGATTGGGAACCGGTGTTCCCATTTCATCCATTCCCCTCGTCTTCCTCATCCTCGCCCTCTCCAGTGTCCCCATCGTTCTCATTGTCCTCGTCTTCCTCGGTGTCGTCAACATCGGAGTCCTCGACCATTTCGGCTTGCGCTTTATTACCGGTTGTTATGAACGTCGGAATCACGATGTTCCGCCCGTTACTCATTCGGCTTTCGACCATCATACCCACGCTAGGGTATATGATGTCATTGTCATACGGGTTGCAACCGTGGTGTTGAGCGAGTACCGTGATAAAAGCTCCAAGTGTGAGTTTTACCGTTTTCTTTTCTCGGAATTGTTGGACATTCTCGATCGCGGCAATCAAAAGAGGATAGATTCGCGCATTACCTCGATGGTACCCAATCCATAATGCCTTCAAATCGGTGGCCGGAATTCGTGTGGCGTCCTCTTTGCCCAAAAACACTTGCATGAAGAACTTATACGTGAGATAGGTGGCATTGGATCGCAAGGACGTCGAGTTAAAAAGGCACCCAAGTTCCGGTGGTGCTCCCGAGAGTTTTGCCCACCAATCACTCTTGTTATAGTCGTCAATTTCAAATCCCGGTTTCTTCGAGATCACCCACCGTAGTTCGGAATGTTTGGTTCTTGAAACGACACTCAAAGCTTCCACCGGCCAATGGTTGAAATGTCGTGAAGAACTCGAGAATGAGAGTTCTAAATCCGTTTTGTCGCCTATGTAGGCCTCCCGTTCCCAGAACTCTAGATCGATGTGACGTGGATGATAGACATCTCTTTTAATGAGGGATTTGTAGAGAGT
This sequence comes from Phtheirospermum japonicum, assembly GCA_014905375.1. NCBI lineage: Eukaryota > Viridiplantae > Streptophyta > Magnoliopsida > Lamiales > Orobanchaceae > Phtheirospermum > Phtheirospermum japonicum. Next base: position 544,267 of record BMAC01000815.1, on the reverse strand, counting down.
GACCTCATGTTCGTCCAAGAGGTCGAAGGGAGTTACCCCACTCCGGGTGCCTGTCTGAACTCGGCTTGAGGACTTTCCACGTTTAGGGCGGGATGATGATGCCATGACAATAACGAGAATACGCAAAAGATATGTAAGGCTCTCACAGGCCTTTCGTCGAACACTTGGCGTGCCTTATGAACTTTCAACAACTTCAAGCCAAATTTGAATAAACCCGACTCCAATTCAAGACAACGCCTGCAATTCCAACCACCAAACAATTCAATTAAGTTGAGTTACAGCCATTGTACCTCGAGTTTTTTGATTTTGAGACGGTGGGGAAAACTTGATACGATTTAGGTTATTAGTTCTTGATTCCCATATTCTCCGACCGGGAGCAATTGGGTGTGTTGAAGTCACCGATCGGACTTGTTATATGTCTTTAATGTCGAGTTTTGAAATTGAAAGTGACGAATTGTTGGATTACGCTCTGCAAGGAGAAAGAAAATTTGGAAGTGGGGTTATGAAATTGCGTCCGGAATAACAGACTTATAAAAAATTGGGCCGTCATCCGATCGGTATGTGATGTGGTCCGATCGGACTGTTGCCCAGTGGGCTCTGACCGAACGGTCTAGACCCTTAACCGGTCGGACTGCGGTCCAGTGAGTTTTGTCCGATCGGTTGAGATGTTTGACCGGCCGGTCTGTACTGTTCTCCAGCTTTTTCTATTTTTTTTATATAACATTTGTGTATTGCGATGCCCTGCAAGAATTCAAAATCAAGAATCAAATAGGAGAAATACAATTCATAAAATTTTTATTTATTAAATAATTCGAGCAAATCTGCTCGTTTATTCAATACAATTATTTTAACACCCCCCCCCCCCCCCCCCCCCAAAACATCATTAATTCATAAAGATAAACTCTCGCAGTCTCTAGCCTATTAGACTACTTAGGTGATGGAACATCTCTATAGGCCAGGTTGTACAAGTCCCTCACATCTTCCTCGAGCTCAATAATTCTCCGATTGAGTCGCATTATTTCGGCTTCCGCTTTGTCTAGGATGCCGTGGAGACGCTCAATGTTCTTTTCATAATCAAGTTCTTTAGTCATGCAGTCATGGAGGCCCATTTGCAGCTTATGGACTTGTTGGCGATATTCCTCCGCCTCCTCTTCGAGTTTCTCGATCATGTCTTCGTGCTTTTGCCTTGACACCCACCCATAAGCGTTGTTGTTGTGGTGATTCATGTTGTCTTGAGTGGTGTTTGCAAAGATGAAAGAGGAGAAGGGAATTTTGGTGTGGGGTTAAGAGTCCAGGGTTGTGGGTTTATATAGGATTTGAAGAGGTAGGTTAGAGGATTTTCAGAATCGAATTAAATCAAAAGTAGGGGGAAAAAATATTCACCTAATCAAAATATAATAATCCCCCCAAATTAAAGATCCTCTTTACCTTAAAAGATATTGTCAGAATATCTTACCAACTTGGCCTCCCTTGTATGATAAATACCTTCTTGAAATAGTTTTACGTACGTACCATCCGATCGGTGTCACAGTTTGTCCGATCGGTTACCCCTACTTGGAGTTGTCCGACCGGTGGACATTAGGTCACCGACCGGTCAGTTTTGGAAATTCGAATTTCGCACCTTCAACCAACCGTAGCACCTGCAAGTACTCTACCCAACGAGTAACTACGAATATATACACAAAAATGGAAAAATATACAAGAAGAGCTTGGGTTACCTCCCAAGAAGTGCAACGTTTAACGTCTTATGCTAGACGATACCTCAGACGTGCATCAACTCTCTTGAGGTGGGTCATTGAGAATTACTACTTCGTGATCTTTCTGCGAGATAGGTCCCCCATGATACCTTTTCACACGATGGCCATTGACTTTGAAGGTGGAGTTGCTCTTTTCATCAAGCAAAGTCACGGCTCCATATTCCTTTATGTCGGTAATCAAGAACGGACCGCTCCATTTTGATCTCAATTTCCCAGGGAATAGTTTGAAGCGAGAGTTGAAGAGCGAAGCTAATTCACCTACTTCCAAGCTTTTGGGGACGAGTTTTTTTATCATGTGTTTCCTTCATTTTCCGTTTGCTCATCCATGCTGTTTCATATGAGTCATTTCGAATCTCTTCCAGTTCGCTTACCTCAAGCTTCCTATACCCTCCGGCCTCATCTAAATCAAGGTTCAATGTTCGAATTGCCCATTCCGCCCGATGCACCAATTCGACGGGTAGGTGGCATGCTTTTCCATAAACCAACCGAAATGGGCTCACGCCCAACACCATTTTGTAGGCTGTACGGTAAGCCCACAGTGCATCAATTAGCTTCGATGCCCAGTCTTTATGGTTCGATTTGATTGTTTTCTCTAAGATACCCTTGATCTGCCGGTTGCTCGTCTCTACTTGTCCTGAGGTTTGTGGATGATAAGGGGTTGAAACCTTGTGACGCACCCCGTATTTGTTCATCAGTCGATTAAAGGACCGATTGCAGAAGTGGCTTCCCCCGTTGCTTATAATCGCCCTCGGCATTCCGAATCGGCTAAAAATGTTCTCCTGAATGAATTTGAGTACGATCTCGGAGTTAGCTCTCCTCGTGGGAATTGCCTCCACCCATTTCGACACGTAATCGACTCCTACGAGTATGTACTCATACTCTCCACTTCTCGGAAAAGAACCCATGAAGTCGATGCCCCATATATCAAAGATCTCGATCACTTGATTGGGAACCAATGACATCTCGTCCTTCTTCCCTATTGTTCCCGAACGTTGGCACCTATCGCATGTTTTGCAGTATTGAAAGGCGTCGGCGAAAAGTGAGGGCCAGTAAAATCCGGCTTGGAGGACTTTGAAGGCCGTTTTCTGGCTTCCGAAGTGTCCTCCCTCGTCGTGACAAAATCTCAGCAAGCCTATCTTCTCTTCATCCGGTATGCATCTCCTAAAAAGCCCATCCTTACAACGTTTATAGAGATACGGATCGTCCCAAAAGAAACTCCTGCATTTGAACAAAAATCTCTTTCTTTCTTGCGAAGAAAGATGGTTAGGGATAATCTTGCAAGCAAGGAAATTTACAAAATCAGCATACCATGGTTCGTTTATTTCTTCGACGGCATGTGCGCTTTCGTAAGGGAACACATCATCTATAAACTCGACTTTGTTTGGCTCTCCTTCCACTAGCATACGAGACAGATGGACGGCAACTACATTCTCGCTCCCTTTTCTGTCTTTGATCTCGACGTCGAATTCTTGTAGGAGAAGAATCCAACGAATCAATTGCGGCTTGCTTTGCATTTTGGCGAATAAATGACGAAGCGCTGCATGATCAGTGTGTACGATGACTTTGGAGCCGACGATGTAAGAACGGAACTTATCTAGTGAGAAAACAACTGCGAATTACGTTGGGCACTATTCAGCATATAGCTAGCATAGTAAACAACCCTCATCAATTTATCTACTCGTTGGCCCAAAACTGCCCCAACTGCCTCGTTCGAAGCATCACACATAATCTCGAAAGAAAGAGACCAATCCGGTGCTACTACCACTGGTGCTTGTGTCAATTTTTCTTTCAAGACGTTGAAGGCACTAAGACACTTGCTATTGAATTCGAAAGGCACATCCTTCCCAAGCAACTTGCATAACGGGCGACAGGTTTTTGAAAAGTCCTTAATGAAATGTCTGTAGAAGCCCGCATGCTCCAAAAAACTCCTGACTCCTTTAACATCCTTTGGGGGTGGAAGAGTTTCAATCACGTTGATTTTTGCTTTATGACCTTCCAAACCCTTGCTCGACACCACATGTCCCAATACAATACCACTTTTCACCATGAAATTCGACTTCTCCCAACTCAAGGTCAAGTAAGATTCAACACATCGCTCAAGTACTTTTGTCAAATTATTTAGGCAATGAGAGAAGGAAGAGCCAAATACCGAGAAGTCGTCCATAAAGACTTCGAGAAAATCATCAATGAATTCGGTGAAAATGGAGATCATACATCTTTGAAAGGTTGCTGGAGCATTGCACAAGCCAAAGGGCATTCTTCAGTAAGCGAACGTGCCAAAGGGGCATGTGAATGTGGTCTTCTTCTGATCCTCCAGAGCGATTGCAATTTGGTAGTAGCCAGAAAGACCATCTAAAAAGCAATAGTACTCATGCCCTGCTAGCTTATCGAGCAATTGGTCCATGAATGGGAGTGGGAAGTGGTCCTTCCTCGTCGCTGCATTGAGCTTGCGGTAGTCAATGCACACCCGCCACCCGATGGTTAAGCGTGTTGGGACGATTTCTCCTTTTTCATTCTCCACTATTGTAATGCCCCCTTTCTTCGGAACAATATGAACCGGGCTAACCCACTCGCTATCGGAGACAGCATATATGATACCTTCTTCGATCAACTTGAAAATTTCCTGTTTGACCACCTCTTTGAGCGTAGGGTTTAAACGTCGTTGTCCCTCTCGTATCGGTTTCGCTTCTTCTTCAAGATCGATCCGGTGCATGCATGTGACCGGACTTATTCCCTTGATATCACCGATACTCCATCCTATCGCTTGCTTGTACTTCTTAAGAACCGCAATGAGTTCTTTTTCTTCATGCTCCGCCAATTCCGCAAATATAATTACGGGTTTTCTCTCGTTCGACTCAAGGAATACGTACTTTAGATGGCTTGGAAGCGGTCTAAGTTCCATTTTGGGCTCCAAGGTGGGACCAACGGTTTGCTTGATCATGGGTGCCTCATTAATCTTGAAAAGAGTGACCACCCCCTCCGTGTTTGAACCAAAACCGTCGTCCTCGGCGTCATAATTCTCAACTGGTACAACACCAAATAGTTCGCTCACACATTGGTCCACCGAATCAAGATAAGAGCAATCGAGACCAATCATTGGTGATGGAATATTTTGTATATCTTTGATTGAGAACGTCACTGATTCCCCTAGTACGGTGTCATTTTTCCTCTTCCCACATCGATCAATGTGTGCGATGTTGCCATGAAAGGTCTGCCCAATAGAATAGTGTGGTCCTTTCTTGCCGCATCCACCTCTCCGACATCTAGTATTACAAAGTCCACGGGGACTACCAAAGATCCAACCTACACTAGAACGTCCTCGACCACTGCTAACGGATATCGTAATGAACGATCAGCCAATTGAAGCCGTAAGCTCGTTGGCTTCATTCTCCCAAGGTTGAATTGTTTGTACAGGGCAAAGGGCATCAAATTGATTCCCGCCCCTAAGTCAAGCATTCCACGCGCTCTTTGTCCATCTCCAAGGGTGATTGTGATGCAGAAACTCCCTGGATCTTTTGCCTTCAGTGGTAGTGTTTGGTGGAAAATTGTGCTTACCTCCTTGGATAAAATCATCCGTTCATTCCCTTCCATTCTCCTCTCCTTTGACGCAAGTTCCTTAAAAAACTTTACGTAAGCCGGCATAGCTTTGATTATGTCGAAAAGTGGGAGATTTACGTTCATGTCCTTCAGCATATTGTAAAGTTCCATGAACTTTTTGCTTTCTCTTTCTGGCTTGAGACGATTGGGAAACGGTATGGCGTCCTTTATTACACGTTGTGGTCTTTGTTCCTCTTTAGCTCTCTTGTCCGACCGGTCAGTGTTATTAGTCCGATCGGTAGAAATCTCCTGTCCTCTACTCTGATCGGACCCTGGGTTGGTGTGATCGGACAAAGTTTTCTAGGCTCCGGACCGATCGGTCTGCTTCTCAGTTCGATCGGTCAAAATCTTCTGGACTCCAGTCCGACCGGTCACCTTGGTGGTCTGGTCGGTAAGGTCCTTGGCTGCGTCTTTTTGATCTGTTTCGGTACGTTTTGGTTGAAAAGTTCCCCTCAATGATCCGGGAACATATGGGTTACTTGATTTGTGAATTTCACTCAATTTTCCTCCTTCACCATTCGCACTTGACTCTTGTTCATCTCGAGTATCCATTGTCTGCTCGTCTTCGGAGTCTTCCCTCTCGGCTTCTTGTACTCCATTACCAACTTGCTTTCCACCTCGCAACACATGCACCGCCATTGATTGCTCGGGTTGGCTAGGTAGCTTTCTCGGATCACTCGTTATTTTTGTCATTGAAGCCGAGAGTTGCCCTATCTTCATCTCTAGTTTCTCCAGTTGCTTCCTTGTCCCCTTGCCTTCCTCGATTATACGAAGTGTTTCCTCCCGATTACGTAGAGTCTCGTGCTCTATTTGTTGACGCCACAATCTTAGTTCGTCGTCGGGGTTAATCGAGAGTGGCATTTGCTGCTGTGGTGGCACTTGCTAAAATTGTTGTTGCTGTGTTTGTTGGTATTGCGGTTGTGGTGCTTGTTGATATGGTTGCTGTGGTGCCTGATATTGTTTCGGAGGGTATTGAGAGTAGTTGCCTTGCCCCTTATTTTGATAAGAGTTTTGGCCGCTCGGTTCTCCTTGGCTCTTATTCGGAAATTGTCGTGGTTTAGAGGATTTAGAATTGGGTATGTAGTTTGAGCTCTTTGGAACGTAGCTTGAACTTGATTTATACTGCACGGTAAAATTCTTCCCATACTTATCATTGGGTTGATAGTTTTGGATGGCATTGATCTCCCCTTCCTCTTTGTCGTCAAATACCACATTACAAGTATCCATTTCATATCCTACTGCCCCACATTTTTCGCACATCTTAGGCGGAGGTGTCGAAGGTTCCTCCTCCCCCTTCATCTTGCTTGTTAATAGTGTGACTTGCTTCGTTAGTTCCTCGATTTGAATTATCGGGACTTTGTATCTCCTCGGTCGGAAGCTCGTTTGTTGCGATTTCTCGCTCATGTGCTCAAATAAATCCCAAGCTTCCGTGGCGGTCAATTCGCCAAAATCTCTGGCTTTCACTTCCACTTGCTGTTTGTAGACCGGAAATAGCCCTTTATATCGCTCCCAGGCTTCGTAGAACGATTCCCCCTCTATTTGTTCGAAATTCGTGATCTCTCTTCGCAACTTGGCAGTTGTTTGAGCGGAGTAGAACCTACTTACAAACTTCTTGTACACCATCTCCCAATTAGTCAAGGAATTGGGTTGTAACGACAAAAGCCAATGCCTCGCTTTGTCTTTCAGAGTAGTAGGGAAACATTTCATCCTCAATTGATCCTCATGCAGTCCAAGATGCGGAATTCTGCCCACCACAAGGTAAAATTCTCGAATGAAATTCAATGGGTCTTCATTGAGTATGCCATGAAAGGTAGGGAGTTGATTTACACTGCTCGCCTTCAAATCATAGTCTCTTGCCGCGGGGCCTAAGACTATTGCACTGCTGTACGATCCAATCGTTGGGAAAAGGAGATCTCCTTGACGGCGTTCGTGAGGGTATCGGCGCTCTCTTTTTCCTTCGAAATTGGCTCGTGCGCCATAGCTTCATTCCTCCCCATAATCCTCATAATACCCATAGTCACGCTCCTCCTCATAATTCCCATGATCATTATATTCATCGTTTCGAAAATTCTCCCTCTTCCAAGCGTTGAACGGACGTCTCTGCGTCCTATTTTGATTGTGGTTCTGTTCTTGTTCGAAATCCTCATGCCTTTGGTGGTTTCGTTGGTTGTTTTGGGGCTCGGGCCCGCCATGACCACCATTGTTCTGATCGAACTCTCTATCCGCTCGATTGTTATAAGCTCGAGCTTCCTCTCGGTTCCGCAATCGTTGAGGAGGTTGTTGGTAAGTGGGATTCTCTTTCATCATGATTTAATGATCACCCCTCGATTGTTATTCTCCATTGTTCGCTTGGTTTGGTCCTCTTGTTTCTTCATTTTGGAGTAGAGGTGGATTTATTTGCTCTTCGTCTTCGTTATTACCCATTTGCTCTTGTACATGCACATCGTCAATGGGTGGCACTCCATATGGATAATCGCGAGGAGGGGTTTGGGTGTTTCGTCCCCTCCCTCGTCCACCATTCGCTCCTCCTCGTTCTCCAAGAGGTAGAGTTTATGCCATGTTGGATGAACTTGCTTCCAAAAGATTCCCTTCGGTCGAGGGAAATAGTTGTCTTGGTCTCGAAACGCGTTTGATGCTATTGATGAATGGGGTCAATTCTCCTCAAAGGCTTCGTCGACCTATCATCAACAACAAACAATCACCGCATCGAGTGACAAACAATTATACAATTTATGACTTATAAGCAATAACACAAATAAACATCTTTAACACCTTTACCATTCCCCAGCAACGGCGCCAAATTTTGAGCCGAACTTTTGTGTTCCTTTCAAAATTAAATTCCAGTTAACAAATACGCGTCTACTTTTGAAAGGATTTTAGTTCACCCGCAAGAGAACGGGGTCACTTGTAGACTGATAAGTCAACTCGGGTCGATCTCTCGAGGAATGGGAATTGGATTTAACGATGTTTATTATACTACTATCACAATTCTATCTAAACACACGATCAAATGGGGTTTTGTAAATGTTTCAATTTCAATAACTTAAAATAAAAACGAGTTCTTCTTGTCTCGAGGGTGTCAACCTCTCGACAAGTGATGAGAATAGTAAAAGGTGTAAACCAAATAAGAGCTTTTCCTAATTGCACCAACGATTATAAACATGCTTTTGACTTATAATGCATCAACTATAATACCCTAATGTTCTAACAATTTCAGCAACCCATTAACACTAACGATTAGCAATATTTCGAAACACAATAATACGAAAACAAATTATCAATAGATTATCCAAACAATTGTTCATTCCATAATCCCAAACACAATAGTATTAATTCCAAACATCCAACACCTTAACTAAAGATCAATAAAGTATTATCTAATCATGTTCCCAAAGTATTCAAAACAAATCCGGAATCAAACAACTATGAAACATCAAAGCTACGAGTTCAGAAATTACAATGCCGTTGAACTACGTTCAACGAGGGATGATTGACGAAAATACTCCGAATGAAATGCGTAGAGTCCTCGGGCTTGTCACGAACCCAGCACCTTAGCCACGAACGAGAATTGCTGCAAATCGAACCTTGATACGGCGTCGCACAGATTTATCGATACGTATGAGAGATGTGTCAAATCTCTCAAACTTTGAGTGTTCTTTGTGTATCTAACCCTCTCTTCCAGCCTCCGGGACTGAATATCCCCAACCCTGGTCGCCTCTGCCATTTTAAACTTGTTTTTAGCCGTTTTGTAACTGAAAATTCCCAAAAATCTGCGTTCGTAACGCTCTCGTCCGATCGGACGAAAGCTTCTGTATCCGGGTCCACTCGGTGCGCCAGCTTTTCCGGTCGGTGTGTATGTCAACAGTTGCACCGATCGGTATACATGAGATGTCCGATCGGTGTGCATCCTTTTGGGCTACTTGTGAATGTCTCTCCTTCAATATATGTGCTTTGAATCCACCGGACACTCTAGCTGTATGAGAAAATAAAAGAATTATTCTTGTTTGGACCAGTTATTGATCATTAAGTCGGAAAATAAAGTAAAGAGGCGAAAAACGCAAAATGATGCAATTCAACTCATTCTTAACTCGAAAAAGGAAAATAAAAAGACTAAAATAGGACTTAATAATGTACAGATTCATAAGAAAAACGTACGAATCAATCCATCTTCATCTTTCTCAATCAACATAAATATATTTTTGATCTTATCTCACGTCACAACATGCTTGGTGCCAAAGAAGTATCTACACCTCTCTTCAATTCCTACGCTCTGTGTCTAATCGATGTCTCTTCCCCCACTTATGCCACTGCTTATCGACAAATCTTCGGTGCTCTTCAATATCTCTCACTTACTCGACAAGATATATGTTATACTGTTAATCGCCTCTCTCAATTCATGAACAAGCCCTGTGAAACTCATCTCACGGCTGCCAAACGGGTCCTACGCTATCTCAAAAATACTATTCATCATGGCCTTCTTTTTCGTCGGGGTCCATTCTTCTCTGACTCCGATTGGGCTGGCAATCCCGATGACCGTTCCTCCACGTCTGCCTATATTATCTACCTCGGTAATTGTCCTATTTTCTGGTCCTCCAAGAAACAACGTACTATAGCAAGCTCCTCCACTGAGGCCGAGTATCGTGCTCTCGCCACGTGTTCGACTGAGATTCTTTGGCTAACCAATGTACTCTCTGAATTTCATATCTCACTTTCGTCTACTCCTACGCTTTTTGTGACAATCTTAGTGCTACTTATTTGACCGCAAATTCCGTCTACCACTCCCGCATGAAGCACATCGCCATTGACTATCACTTCGTTCGTACTCACGTTGCCAACGTCTCTTTTCGTGTATCTTACATCTCCACTCATGATCAACTTGCGGATTCGCTAACCAAGTCTCTTCCTGTCACCAAATTTCATCAGATGAGGTCCAAGATTGGTGCCTCCAATGGATCCTCCATCTAACGGGGGCCTGTTGGAAGTAATTCACAAGATAATGGATAGTAATAGAATATATTATTGTATTAATAAGTATCATGCATATATTCTCTAATTATCAGTTTCCCATTAGTTTGCCGAAATTAGTGTTAGTCATGATCTTTCGTTTCCTATTAGTTAGCCTAGAATCAAGTTAGTCTTTACTTTATTGTATGCATATAAAGGCTACATAGATCAATGAAAAAAACAAACAAAAATATTTATTATTCTTATATTTTTACATCTGCTTCAGTTCCTAATATTATCAATAAAACCCACAATTTATATTGGGTTTACACTTAAATATATTTAAGACAGAGAATCGCGTGTAATGAAAGAATACTTCATATAAAATGAAGTTATTCTAGATAATTTGCATTCACTAAGTGTAGGGATGGCAATGGGGCGAGTTGAGTCGGGTACTACGAGACCCGGACCCGCCCCGTCAACCTCACGGGTCGGGGCGAGCCGACTCAGGAAACGGGTCGAGGCGGGGCGACCCGCCTTTATAATTTTTTATTTTAAATTATAAAATATCAATTATTATTAATAAAAAAATTAAAATACTACTATAAAAATTAAACATAAGACTATAAATTTAATAAAAACAACAATAAACCAAAAAAAATAAATTTATTATACATTTATTAGCTTATTTATAAGTTTATTTATCATTTATTTTATTTTATTAATGTATAATATTTATAAAAAACATCATTATCAATGTATAAATGTTAAATATAATATTAAGTTTATAAAAATATAAATAATTATATAAATTATATATATAAAACATATAAAAAATAATAAAAATATTATGCGGGACGGGTACCCGCGGGGCGGAAGTGGAACCCGGACCTGCCCCGTCGCGGGGCACGGGGCGGGGCGCCCCAAATGACTCGAGCCAGGACAGGTCGGGGCGAGCAGGGCCTAAATTGCCATCCCTAGTGTGCCGTAACACAAATGAAACACTTTAAATAACAAAAGAACTATCCGAACTGATTTAGCAAGATGCATATAAATGAAGTATGTATTTTCTTATTACATGTATATAGATTATAATGTAGATCACACACTTCGTTAAAAGATACTACTCAAGATTTGTACACCAAACTATTCACAACTCTAATAAAATATTTAAGCATTTGGTCGTAATAATATAAACTAGTTTAACACCCGTGTATTACACGGGATTTATAAAAAAATAAATATAAAAAATATTTGTGAAAATTATAATATTTTAAATTTAAAATAAAAAATTAAAAGGATGTATATCTCAACCCGTGCCCCGTTCAATTTATTAATAATTATAATTATTGATTAATATTATGTTTTTAATATTTAAATTAAATTCAATAATAATTATATTGCATACTTATAAAAATTCAAAAGATGTCACATTCTCAACCCGTCTCTAATCTATATTAATTAATTATTATTAACTCATTTTATATTTTTATATTTAAATTAATTTTGTTAGTAATTATAGTTACATATTTTGAAAAATTCAAAATGTGTTATACTCTCAAGCCTCCTCGCATTGTGTCATTATCTAATAAATATTAATTAATTATTATATAATTTTATTTTCTATATTTAGATTATTCATTACTACTATTTAGTTACATATTCCAAATATTTCAAATATATCATAATTTACCTATACTGAATATTTAAAATCTCAAAAATTAATTTCAACTTTATTATAAATAAAATTTATTTAATTATCTTCATAAATAATTTTTTAATGTGATTAAAATTATCTCATATGTAATTTTTCTTTCAAATAAAATAATTAATCTAGATTTTTTTCCTTCTAATTATATATGACTTATTTATATTTTTATATTAGGAGTATAAAAGAAAATTATTGAATTAAACAAAATATAATAAAAGAAAACTATTAAGTTAGGATAAATATAATAAAAATAAAATATTAAATTAGGCAAGATATAGTAAAAGTAAAATATAAATTAGGTATATATTAGGCTCGGGTGACACATAAGCAAACGAAGCACCAAGATTTTCTATTATCCAAGCGAAACATACGAAGAAGACACATAAATTAGGAGGATTTTGAATTAATATATACTTGTTTAACACCCGTGTATTACACAAAACTTATCAAAAGATAAATATAATTAAAATAATTATTCCCAACCCGTAGTACATGTCTAATCTATTTATTAATTATTATAAATGTTAAATATTTTTGTATTTGATGTTTAAATTAAATTCATTAAATCTTAGTTACATAATTGCAAAATTCAAAAGGCGTCACATTCTAAACCCGTGTCTAATATCTATTTTACTAATAATAATTATTATTAAATTATTTTATATATTAATGTATAGGATAAATTCGTTATTAATCATTAGTTACAAACTTTGAGATATTCAAAAGATATCATACTCTCAACCTGTGTCGCATTGTAATGGTTTCAATCAATGCTTATTAATTATTAGTATATAATTTAATTTTTTTATATTTAGATTGAATAAATTACTAATATTTATTTACATACTTAAATTATTGTAAATAACTCATATTTTACCAATATAGAATATTTGAAACTCCAAAAATAAAATTATTTTAAATTATATTATCAATTAAAGTTATTTAATTATTTTCATAATAAAGTTTTTTAATTAAATTTATTTCATATGTAGTTTTTCTTTTAATTAAAATAACTAATTTAGATCTAATCTACTTATTATATATGATTTATTTCTATTTTTATATTAGGAGAATCAAAAGAAAGTATTGAATAAGGAAAAATATAATAAAGAAAAAATTAAATTAGGTAAGACATAATAAAAAAAAAAAAGGTAAATATTAGGCTCGGATGACACATAAGCAAATGAGGCAAATTATTAGATGGACTCAGGTGCACCTATTCTCACATATAAAATGGAATTTTAGAACCCTACGCGCTTTTCTCATTCTTTTTTCTGAATATCTGTTTTCATGACACGCATGACACGCGCGATCCCCAATTTTCCATCGCCAAAWTTCKATCGGATTCAACAGCAAGAGCAATCCTCATCGATTCTAACAYRAACGACGATCTCAGTCGGATTTAARYGCAAATAARGCAATRCTCATCGATTKTAACAGCAACGGCGATCTCCATCGGATTTTCATCGAAGAAACAATCGTTGCTCAATCGTTCCTTCAATTCCTATGGACTTGAATCTGGTGGATGTTCCAATGGACGTGAGTCGGTTCGACGGTAAGTTATTTTGTAAGTTGATTTATTTTTGTATTCTATTAGGTTTACGCTATTTTCTCTTTTTTCTTCTGCAGTTTTCCAATTTGCGTCTCTTCTGAAAATATTCTAGTTTTTGGTGCGAGTTCGAACATTCATGAAGATAGTTCGATTACAGGTTTATYATTTCTCCTTCTTTATGATTCATGAAAGGGAATGTGTGATGATATGTGAGTCTGTATGTGATGCTATCTGAAAGTTGAATGTAATGATATCTGAGAGTAGAATGTGATGATATGTCAGTTTGTATGTAATTATATATGAATAATAATATGTGATGGTGTATGGAATCAATATGATGCTATCTGAAAGTAGAATGTGATGATATGTTTAGTTAGATGTGATGATATGTGAGCCTGTATGTGATTATATACGAGCAATAATATGTGATTGTGTATGGAATTAATATATGATGCTATCTGAAAGTAGAATGTGATGATATGTGTAGGTAGATGTGTTGATATGTGAAATCTGTATGCGATGATATACTTGCAATAATATTTGATGATATGTCAAAGCTGTATCTGATGATATGTGACAGCATCATGTGATGATATGTGTAGTTAGTTGTGATGATATGCAAAA
>BMAC01000815.1:505117-530025 GCA_014905375.1 Phtheirospermum japonicum | reverse complement strand
ATAGTCAGTTAGTTGAGAGAACAATGCGGGATGATGATTTGGTTGACATTATAGTAAATTCCCTTGACGAGGCTTATAATTTGTACAATGATCATGCGTTCAGGGTTAGGTTTAGTATTAGGAAGGGGAAGGATAGGAAGAGGGTTGATGGCTCACTTTCGATGAAAATGTTTCTTTGTTCTAAGAAGGCCGTAGAACATTAGCATGTTTTTTAATTGTGTACTTTTTTTTTTCAGGATGGAATTGCTACAGTTGCCGGAGACGATTATGTTGTGCATCCAAGTGTTGGTCCAACATCGAGTTCGAATTTCACAGCTGTTAGTCCGAATACGAGTTCAGAGTTTCAACCATTACTACATTCTTTTGAATTGTAATTCTTTTAGTTTAAAGTCAGTTTATAGTTAGTATTTTTTCGATAAATGAAAGAATAGAGAGATAGGTTATTTTTATTTGTCAGACTGTATTCTTTTATTATTTATTCTTGAGTTTTGGTTAATTTTACTCCTTCATTTTATTGTGAAAACAAACTATAGGGTTTGTTTCTTACTCTCAGAGATTTTTGAATCTGTTGATGTACTGGTTTTGTTGTGATGATATTTTTGAAAGTTATATATGTGATGATATGCGGCTGTTTTATGTGATGATAAGTGGATGATGTATATGATGGTATGTGGCCGGTGTACGTGACGATATGTGGATGAAAATACATCGTTCCTACGAAAATAGAATAAAATATCATATACCATCACACAAATCATGGACATATCATCACATACAACACACACATATCATCACACAGAATATGCACATATCATCACAAACTACATATATATTCATCTTCAGTCCCAGGAAAATTAAAAAGATATTCACATATAATCACACAGATCATGCACATATCATCACATAGAACATGCAAATATCATCACAAACTACATATATATATTCATCACCAGTCCTAGAAAAAATGAATAGGATATTCACATATCATCACACAAAACATGCACATATCATCACAAACTACATATACATATTCATCGCCAGTCCCAGGGAAAACGAATAAGATATTCACATATCATCACACAGATCATACACATATCATCACACATAACATGCACATATCATCACAAACTACACATATATTCAACAGTACAAACTACACATATATTCATCTATAATCCAAGAAAAGAAAGAAAATAAAAGTATATTATATCATCACACATATCATGCATATATCATCACACAAAACACGTACATATCATCACACAAAACACGCAAACCATATATACATTCATCATCAGTGCTAGGAAAAAAGGAATAAGATATTCAAATATCATCACATAGATAATGTACATACCCATCATACATAACATGCACATATCATCATACATAACATGCACATATCATCACAAACTACATATTCATGATCTTAAGATAATAAGATCTTAAACTAATGTAAAATTTTCATTCAGGCATTTTTACAAACAGTTGATATGCAATAATGTAATTTTGTAGGTAAAAACATATTAAAGCTCATGAAACAAAAATTTCAATGGCAACAACAATTCGAACCACTTCATAAGCGAGAAATTTGAACAAATCCAGAAAAAAAAAAATCAAAATCGACGGAACGGTCAGTTGACGGAGTGCGTCCAAAGAAGTGGAGAAAAATCGCCGGCAAATGAGAGATAGTCTGAACGGGAAGTGGAGAGAATTGAACAAATACCAGTGAAAAATCGAAAGATCTGGAAGTCTGAGCATTTTTTCTCTTTTTTGAAGCGCGTGGGGAGAGCATGAGAGGGAATAAATCGAAAGATCTGTAAGTTTGAGCATTTTTTTCTCTTTTTTGAAGCGCGTGGGGAGAGTATGAGAGGGAAGTGAAACGCATTGCGCGTTGAATTAGGGCCCTCCAGAAATCTGCTCACGTGGTCAATTTGGGGCTTTCTCACATGTAGTGTGGGATCGGGTGTATCCTACAAGATGCACCTGGGTCCATGGTATACCAACTCATCAAACGAAGCACTAGAATTTTTTATTTATCAAACGAAACATTTTATTTATCAAACGAAGCATACGAAGCAGATACATATATTAGGAGGATTTTGCATTAATATATAGTGGGATATACATATTCCACGTATATGCAAAAATGTTAATCAAACGTTAGGAAGGCACAACTATTGTTCTCATTAGTATCGGATGAGTGAATATTTTGACTTGTTTTTTCAATCTGATATTTAACCCTGTTATACAGGGGATCACGGATTATTCCGACTATTAGTCAACAGAATTAAGGCTCAGAGTAATTGTCACCGGGATTGTGACCTTGACGTATAATGCAATCAAGTGTTTTTTTTTTTTGTTTTTTTTGGGACAACTATGTGATCGATTGATCTAACGTTTCCTTGGGACTTCAATTTTAAATAACAAAAGTAGAATATGACGGGATATTGTCTTTGAATTGAAGAATTTCAATTGAACGAGTACAAGTCTAATACTTTGGACTTATAATGAAAAATATGTTAATTTTTACAACTGATTTGAATACAATTATTCTTTATTGTATATAGACTAGTAGAGTCCGTTGACGGTGTCGCGGGTTTGCTTATATATATATTGAAAAAAATTCTAATTCAATTAATGGTTTAAGGAAAAGGTAGATCGAGAAAGTAAACAGAGATATTTAGGTAAGGATAGATTGGTGCAGTAATCCAAAAAACTCATTCATACTGTACATCGCACAGAGTTCTTGGTATGAACATTTTTATATCAATGTTTTATTGAAGTTTTAGATATACAAAATATCGTAAATCGGATTTTTCGGTATGAAGATAGACATATCAATACTGTATAGGGATTTCGATATACCAAAAGCACTAGAGTGGTAAATACCGAACTTTTTTTCATCACAAACAATAAAAAATGCCGAAAACACTAAAAACCCTATATGCTTGTTTGTGTTTTTTTGGTATGATTTACTAATATTTCCAAAAATTGCATATAGTTACCGTATCGAATTTTTCAAGAAATTTAGTATACAGAAAATCTGGAATCTCGGTTCGATTTTTCTGCTCTACAATTTCTTATTAAAAATCATGTCTGATTCAAAAAAAATCCTTCTTTTTATCCGGCTCTCGTCGTCTCCAACGTCAAGAATCTCATCCCAATCACCCTTGAGATGGAGAACGTCCAATACACGGCATGGGCAGAACTCTTCAAAATTCAAACCAACTCCCACTGACATTGAGGCCACGACGCACACATTTGGGCTGATCTAACCGGACACCGACTAGTACATGGATATCTGGGCCACCACTCATATGACATACGCCCAATGTAATCTCAAGTCTTACTTTAATTCGACCAATAATCGTGGTATAGTTTTTAGTAATGGTCATTTAATTCCGATACGTTTACGATCACAACATTATCTAAACCACTCCCACCCCATCCTAAAAAATGTCCTTCCTGCTCCAAAAATCATTAAAAACTTGGTCTTAGTCTGAATTCACTACTAATAACTCAGCAGCTCTGTTGAATTATGTGAAGGATCTTCAAACAGAGAAGCACCTCATGCGATGTGAAAGTGTGGGAGACTTATATCCTGTCACCAATAAAACCGACTCACTATCAATGTTTGTCGTGCTAGCACCGTCTCTTTGGCATGAATGCTTGGGTCATCTAGGACTCCCTATTTATAATTATCTTCGATTAATAATGCTATTACATGTCCCAGACTTCGTGATTCTCATTTGTGACAATCTTGTTCACTTGGAAAACACGTTAAACTGCTATTTGTTGCATCTAGCTCTCGTACTTGCATGTCGTTTACATTATACACTGTGATCTTTGGACATCTCCTGTTTTGAGTTCATTAGGCTATAAATACTAAATGCTTTTGGTTGATGAATATTCAAATTTTGTGTGGAATTTCCTATTATCAAAAAATCCCAAGTTTTCTCAACATTTCTAACTTTTAGGTCATTTATCCGCACATAGTTTGAACCAGAAGCCAAGATTTTTTAATGTGATAATGGTAATAATTCGATAATGAGCATTTTAACATAATGGCCTATTTCTTTGTTTGTCTTGTTCTAATATCTCATCACAAAACGGGAAGGCCAAACGAAGAATTCGAACAATTAACAATGTTAGTGATGACTAAAAATCTACTCTATAAGAGTCTTGACAAGTGCACCGGTCGTTTATAGTATATATAGCTCTAGAGCACCGGATATCGTTCCCACGAGGATTGTGATTATTAGTAATGACCGTCCTTTTATTATATAATCTACCAAATAGAAGGATTGTTAAAATATGTAAATGAACTAAACAGGTTATTAAACAAGACGAAAAGCTAGATGTTATTTTTGAAGAATGAATATGTGAGAAGAATGTGTTTGAATGTAGAATCCTCCTAAATCCACCTTGTGATTGCACCCAAATAAATCATCATAATCCCTTAAGTAATACTAAACCGAATATTATTTCACGCTTTCAAAGGCCGTAGAAATTCTCTATTCTAATTAAAATCTCGAGTTTCGAGTGAATTAGTCATAACCTCGAGTTGATAAACCAGAATCTCTTCCTAATTAAAACCCCCAAGATAGCAATTCGATCAATTGGATTTATCTATTAGGTTTCACCCTAATCCGGAATCTTTATGTCGTCCTATATCTAGGATTGCGTGCAACTCCTTTTACTTGTGTGTGTTCTTACTCTACTTCGATTTATTTGACTAAAACTAAAGAACACATCCAATTCAGTAAACCGTAATTATCGAATTGAGAAAATTGATAAAAATCAAAATCAAATTGAATGAAAAGCATAAAATAATATAAATCAACTAATAACCAATCACAAGTTAAATTTAGGGTTCATCTCAATCCAAACACATAGGAAGTTTAGTTCATGCTTGAATTAAAATCAAAATAAGTGTAAAAAGATAAATCCAAGAAAGGAGAAATCATGTTTACAAGTTTTAGTTTTCAAATCAAAGATAAAATTACTTCCTTAGCGAATCTTCGACGTATGTGTGAGGTTTTCTTCAAGTACTCCTTCAAACTTCTTTTGTTTCTTGCTTTGTTGTTGTGATCTTATAGTCTCCAAAAGTTCTGTTAAAAAACATCCTAGGTCTCTTATATATAGTTCCCCAAGTGTTTTTCCTAATAGCCCTTCGAAAAATAGAGAAAATGGGGCCCAAAACTATAAAATCGTACTATTTAGTCAGAAATATGGCTAGCAGGACAAAAACACGACCTGAATTTCAAAAACACAGCTTGGCCATGTTTTCCAAAATTGGCCACAAGTTAAAAAACACCGACGTGTTTAAAAACACGGCCAAGCCATATTTTCGCCTGGAGTCTTCTTTTTCTAATTTTCCTTTGCGATATGAAACATGGGAGTGTTTTAAAACGCCCAAGGCATGTTTTCCTTGATTTCTTGGTATTTTTGCTCCGTTTGCACCTTGTTACTTCTCGTTTCATCCCCCTAACTCGTTCTCTTATATGCACAACTATCATTGCCCTCTAAATTCACATAAATTCGCTCCTCTTCAACGCTCTTACACAAATACCACCCAAAAGTGAAAAGAACAAGAAACACCATAATAACTACCAAAATAAACACAAATAACTTTATATTAAATATATAAAAACTATTAAAAACATGCATGAAATGATGATTATCAAACTACCCCCAACTTAGACGTTTGCTTGTCCTTGAGCAAAATAATCTAAAATTGAAGAAAATACAACAACAACCTAAAGGGAGACAACATCCTCAACAAATACAATCACTTCATCAACCATCAAGTCAATAAGTAAGTAAATAATAATAATAATAATAATAATAATAATAATAATAAACGAAAAGTATAAAATTAACACAACAAGTCAATTCTCAATAATCGAGTTAACGAACAACGAAGTGAACCAATAAGTTCTCACGAGATCACTTTTTTCACTCAAGTGTATGGGCGATTATGTATATAGAGATCTCAAGTCACAAAACACCGAAACATTGTTCACATAGGCTTGCACGTAAATCACGCCGATTCCTACTAAAAATGAGTTGAAAGGTATAGATGCCAAGGGATATTGGGTTGTAATGGGGCTAGAGCGGAGGGTTGGTAAAGGAAATTTATATAGGTTTAAAAGAATCGAAGAAACACACAAACACATCTAAAATAAATAAATAAATAAATAACAAAAGTAAAATAATGTACAAAATAAAATTAAAGGGTAAAAACGCTAAGCAAGACACAATAATTTCTGAACTAAGAAATACATAACACCTCTATCACTTATTGTTTATTCTAAGATAATACATAAAAACTTCCTTTTCTTCTTCTTCTTCTTCTTCTTCTTCTTTTGGTTTTTTTCCTCTTTTTTTTCCCTCTTTTATTCTTTTCTTTTTGTTTTTATTTTTTTTTCCTTTTTTTTTGAATGAAATGAAAATTACATGTAACTGGAGAACGAAATCGAGTCATACACAAGACAAGCGGGAATACTCACCACAATACTACAACGACTTAACTAAAAAAAAATAAAATAAAAAGACCTAAGAGAATACTAAACATCTCACGTGACAAAAAACAATACTTAACCACATGTGCATCTTCAATTCAAGGTTCAAAGAGGGGAAATCAAGTAATGCGGGTTAATCAAAGAAAAAGGTTTATGCTCGAAATTATTTTACTAATGGATAATGTAAGGTAGGCTTCTGCAAGAAAAAGTCTAATAACAAAGGGTTTAATCCAACCCATATATGGCTTCCAAAAATACGACGTGTATAACCGTGCAAGTTTTAGAACAACCAACAATGCGTGACTCACCCACGAACAATGAAAAGGAGCAAAATTTGTAATGCATGTTTATAGGCTCAAATCTCACTAAAAATCAAGTTATACATGTTGAATCCCAATGTTACCCGTTTAAAGATTGCCAAGAAAAACACTTAATATTATACTATATATACATGTATATATATTTATATATATATATATATATATATATATATATTATATATATATATATATATATATAGTTATTATAAATATATTGGTGTTTTTTCTTAGAAAGATATACTTTTATAAATATAAATATACTCAAAACTTTTCAAATTAACTTAGCAAAAGTATTATGCGTCATAGAAATGTGATGGCTCCTAACTAAATATGCATGAACCTAAAACACTGAACATAAAACAAAAAGACACAAAAGCATCCCCAACTTAAAAGTTTACATTGTCCCCAATGTAAGAACCTAAAGTTGAACCACAAAACACACGGACCAAATGACACAAAATAGATGAAAAATAAATAAATAAAAAGAAACGAAATCACCTTTTTACAATGGTGACAAAGGTTTTCGAGGTGGCCGAATTGGTGTCGTAGAGAATATTAGCATGCGAGCATGGTAACTTGATGAAAAACTCAACATCTCTCACCCACATTTTTCAAAATACATCTCAGTATAAATCAACCTATAAAAAACATCGAAGATATCACCAAGACTAACTAGTAAAACTAATCCTAAAGAAAAGAAAATAATAACAAAAAGAATACATAACACCGGGTTACCTCCCGGTAAGCACTTCTTTATAGTCAATTATCTAGACTATCATTGGTAAGGCCTCACGTAGGCTCGCGCAAAGCCTTGAAATTAAATTTCTTAGGCTTTCCTCAACTCCCCCACCATGAAAATGCTTCAAGCAATGCCCATTCACTTTAAAAATATCATGGTCTTTGCTTGAAACTTCTATAGTCCCACAAGAAAATACTTTAGTCACAATAAACGAAATCTTCCATCTCGATCTCAACCTCATGGGGGAGAAAAATGATCCAATGGGAGATAATATCACCAATTCCCCTGGTTGGAATTTTCTCACTTTTTCAATCTCCTCATCGTACCCCGACTCTTGGCTCTTTCCTTGGACTTCTCGCTAGACTCAGTTGGGACCATTCCCTATGAAATCTAATCAAAGCATTTTACAGAAAAGCAAGCATCATTTATAGCAAGAGCATTAGATATCTTAAAAACTACTTGTTCATCCTCAACTCTCAAAGTCAATATCCCATCATGCACATCAATAATTACTCTAGCAGTAGCTGAGAAAGGACGTCCTAAAATCAAGGGTACCTCTACATTAGTAGGCATGTCAAGAATTACAAAATCAACTGGAAATATAAATTTATCCACTTTGACAAGTATATCTTCTATAATACCCCTAGGATGTTTAATTTTTCTATCAGCTAATTGCAAACTCATTTTAGTAGACTTATGTTCACCTAATCCTAAACTCTTGAACAATTCATAAGGTATCAAGCTAACACCTGCCTCTAAATACGCTAATGCTCGATCAACAGATACACTACCAATATGACAAGGGATAGTAAAACTCCCTGGATCCTGAAGCTTTTGCAGTAGATTATTTTGCACGATAGCGGAGCACTCCTCGTTTAATTGAACCATAGATAACTCCTCAAGCTTCTTCTTATTTTAAAGGAGGCCCTTCAAAAATTTGCATACTTGGGCATCTGCGAAAGAGCCTCAACAAGTGAAATGTTAATATGCAATTATTTAGAAAGTTTAATAAATTTATCGAATTGGTCCTCCTCCTTCTCCTCGTAGAGTTGACTTGGATAAGGAACTTTTGGCTTGTACTCGGGCACAACCTTCTTCGGCTCCTCGTGTGGGTGCTCCTCAACGGTGATGGTTTTAAGAGTTACGACTTCATCCCATCTAAAATGTGGATCCTCCAAATTCCTACCACTGTTGACGGTAATAACATTAATATATTCTTTTGGGACTGGCTCGGTGTTACTAGGAAAACTCCCTTTTGGACTTTCAGAGACCATCTTTGCAATTTTTCCAATCTGGACCTCCAAGTTACGAATAGAAGCTTCTTGATTTCTCAGAGATGTTTCAGTGGAGGTTAAATGGGCTTTAGTTGTTTGAAGAAATTTCATCATCAACTCCTATAAATTGGGCGATCGTGGTTGTTGATGCTGAAAACCAGGGGGTTGGTCAGTCTGCGGCTGGGCTTGGTTGCTCCATGAGAAATTTGGAGTTGCCTCCTTCTGGGATTGTAAGTGTTACTATATGGATTATTACTCAGATTTCGGCCATTGTTGCCCACAAAATCTACTTGCTCAGAAGATATTGAAATTGGGCAATCACGATTCAAATGAGAACCTCCACAAGTTTCATAGAGAAGTCCCTTAATATTTGAAGTAGGTGTGATAAATGCGTCAAACTTCTTACTCAATGCCTCGACTTGGGCGGCTAGAGTCACCATCGCATCCACATTATAGAGCCCGACTGGCTTGCTCGTCTTGTCTCGAGTCGGTTGCCACTGATACCCGTTCATCGCCATTTCTTCAAATAATTCTTGAACAGCCTCAGGGGTCTTGTTATTTAGTGTCCCACCTGCTGCAGCATCGATCATCTGTCTCATTAAGTTCGTTAACCCATTTTAAAAAGTTCAGACTTGCATCCAAAGGGGTAACGCATATTGTGGGCACTTGCGTAATAGCTCCTTGAAATGATCCCATGTAAAGTACAAAGTCACATTATCAATTTGAGCGGATGAAGATATCTAGTTTCTTAGTCTTGCACTGTTTGCGGGTGGAAAATATTTGTTCAAAAAAAATTTCGCCATCATCTTCCAAGTTTAGATGGTCCCTCTTGGTAGCATTTT
This sequence comes from Phtheirospermum japonicum, assembly GCA_014905375.1. Classification (NCBI taxonomy): domain Eukaryota; kingdom Viridiplantae; phylum Streptophyta; class Magnoliopsida; order Lamiales; family Orobanchaceae; genus Phtheirospermum; species Phtheirospermum japonicum. The sequence goes on along the minus strand of BMAC01000815.1, from coordinate 520,326 downwards.
CAACCACTGCTTGGCTCGACCTATCAAGGAAAAGGGAAAAAGTCATAAACGAATAGGATCATTGGTGGTCCCGTTGATCTTGAAAGTATCACAAATCTCAAGAAAGTTTGCAATATGGCTATTAGGATCTTCGTCTTGTAGTCCCTCGAACTGAGCTGTATGTTGCACTATTTGTACAATGTTTGATCGAATCTCGAAACTATTGGCATTAATGCTCGGTCTCACGATACTCGACTCCATCCCATGGCTAAAAAGGTCTCTTCATCTTTCTCGTCCACTAACGTCCTGAACCAAACTTTTATGCATCCCTTTTTAAAATATTTAATAAAGCATGTAAGTTTGCTCGTAAGAGTACGAGGAACTTGTAGGATGGTGAGTTTGACTCGAGTCGATTCTCTCGAGAACAACTGTTCGGTCTTATCGGATATTTCTCTTCAATCCTCAAGCAAATAAATTATACATACAATTTGGGGGTTTTTTGAAGAATTTGAATTGAACATTATGAACTAAGCTATATTAAGGCTAAATCTAATTAAACTAATTATCTAGAACTATATTATCAACTAAATTAACTAAACTAGATTAATTAACTAATTAATTAACTAATTAATAATTAAAAGGATCTAAGAAATAATTTTCTGCTAAGGGTTGCTGCTAACCGTTAGTGCTAAGGGTTGCTGCTAAGGGTTACTGTAACCTTTAACTGTAACAGTTAACAAAATCTGAAACTTAACCAAACTATATCTTGCATGCATGAATGAATTTCAACGAAACAACGCATCACACATCCAACATAAAGCATGGAAAACTAATTATAAACTAAAAATAATAAACTAAATACGATCAACGAATCCAAACAAAATACGTACGTAAACTAAATAATATTCGAAACTTGAAACTAACGATTTAAAACTACGAAACTAATTAAAGGTTTAAGAGTACTTGTTTAATCTACTGGAAACTGAATGTTCTTCGGCTATTCCGAAGAGAAACGCTGCAAATCGGTCGAGAAATGGATGAAATGCGTCGAACGGGCTCCAGAAGTCGTCTTCGTCGAATCTTCGATTTTCTCGTCGATCTCTGCGTTTTGGTGTTATTGATCTGACTCCAAACCCTAGGATTATATTTATGGTAAGTATTTAGGGTTACAAGCATCGCCCACAGACATAGATCATCGAAATTTGGATTTAGGAGGGTATTTATAGAATTTTTTCCGTGAACTGGGCCGAAAAATCTGTTTCTGGGCTTCCTGGGCTCGCTAAAGGTTGGTTGCTAACGGTTGGTGCAACCGTTAGGTGTATATATTTTTTTTGCATTTCTGGCCGAGGACAACGGTTGTAAGGAAACCGTTCTGGAAAGTGACCGTTAGCTCTGAATTCAGCATTCTAACCGTTAATATCAGTTCTCAGTAACCGTTAAGGTTAGCGGTAACAGCTAACGGTTGGAGTGTGACCGTTAGCCTGAATCGACATCGGTTCCAGAATAATAACCTTTCTAGAAAGTCTGTCATCTTCAATTCTTGCTACTTCTTCACCGGAAAGCTCGATCTTTGAATCTCGATCATCATAATTCATCTCTAACGTGCTGAAATCTTCCGGTTACTTAGCTATAAAGTGAAAAACCACAATTAATCACTTATTTGCATCAATTTAGCTCAAATTATGGTAAAACAAGTTGGAAGTACAAAAATACAAAAATAAGCATAAACTTTCCAACTTATACAAAAAATAATAAGAAAAAGAAATTAAAATACAAACTAAAATCAAGACAATTACGTGCTAATCAACTACCCCATGCTTTATTTGTTTGTTCGTCCTCGAACAGACGTTAAATTCAAAGTATAACTAGAATTAAAATAAGTTCAAGCAAAGAGTCATGCTATGCTACATACATAATTTCGAAAATATAGGTACTAGTCACGCAACGTCAAACACTCCACCCTTATTACATTATCGCTTCAAAAACAAATTCATGCATTCTCTCAAAGGGAAATATATAAGGGTGATCACTCAGAGCACTCAAGCAGTTGCTGCATAGGACGTGTATACACTCAAATCATACAAATACATGCACAATAAATAAGCACCGTAAATCAATCTCTTTTCAATCGCAAATTAAGTGTGCTGTCAAAACTAAGAATCGGAAAAGGACTTTACGGGTTGTAATGTAAGGCTCTTTGGACGGGTATGGAATATATAAGTCGTGTGGCTAAATAACTCACCCAACCTAATCTAATTACGAAGCAATCTGCTTCACCTTGTTCAAAAATAAGAAATCTCACTAAACACTCATAACGTAGCCTTAAATATGGGCTATTCCTCAACTCATAACTCTAACCGACTTGTAGCTCAAACCACTTAAACACAATTGAAGCTTAAGATATGCTTCGTAACACAACTCTTTTGCCTTTTAAACATTAGGCTTCATAAAATAAAATAAACAATAAAATTCAAGCCTTTATTAACGCGTAGGCAATGACTAACAAAGATTCAACTAGACTCGCCATCCTTCTTTTCTTTTTCTTTTTTTTATTTTATCCATTTTTTATTTTTCATGGGTCCTTACTTACAAAATAATAAATTTTCAATAAAAATTTTCAAGACTCAAATAACCAATAAAAATACGAACTCCTACCCCACGCTTTTAATGGGTTTGTTGGGGTCGACTCAATAAGATCACTCAAGGCTATAGGCATGGATTATTTGGCTATGATTGGCTCATTCGGAATTTATAGTGGCTAAAAATATATGGATATGGCCGGAATAGGGTTTTATTTGTGCCTTAACGTCATGTTCAAAGTCAACTACACACAGCGGTTTCAAAGAGATATCAAATCGAAACTCATTCAAGTACATGCAATAATGATAAACACTCAGGCTACTCGCTGGCTTTTTGCATGAAAAAGTTTTGAATTGACATTGCTTTTTAGGTTTTGCGAAATCAATTACGTCCAAGTACCATTTTACAATATATATAAATAATAGTTTTGAAAAATTATGCACTTATGCACGCTCAAAAGACATGAACCTCAAATCAAATAAAGTTAACTTCGATAGGTATGCCATACAAACACAATTTAGCGCGGAAATAGCAATCAGTCACGTAAAATATAACATATTAGCTAAGACAAACTCACGAAAATTTTAAATTTTGCACAATTTTCAATTATAAATCACAACTCAACCAACCCCCCCTTTAAGAATGTGGCAAACTCCTAGTTGCCATAAATATAAAGAAAATAAGCGCAAGGGAGATAAGAAAACATCCCTGAAAAATCGATAGTTGAGCTTCTCTAAAAGCACTCGTGCAATAATTCCTCGTATTGAACTCGTGATTGGATGTCTTGAATAAGAAAAACCTACAAAACAAATAATAAAAGCAACTAACTAATATTTTTTGGAATTCTGAATTTTTCACCTTTTTTTTTTTTAAGAAAAAGAAAACGAAAAGTAAAAGATATGATTGTAATCAATTGCATCGCGCAAGTGCCCGGTGGCACATCGTTTGGAATTTGAAACGGCCGGATTGCGGCTCAATGTCGGAAATGGCTGGATTGCAGCTTATCAAAAGGTTGCCGGACTGCGGCTAACTTGGGTCGGATTGCGACCTCGATCGATGAAAATTAGACGGCAGACGCTACTAGCGGTAAGCTCATCATTATCCCTGATTGTTACAGCTAGTGGTAGGTTCAGAGGTTGATCGTCATCGTTAACGCCTAGAATGGAACTAGCGGTAAGGCCTTTCGGTAGTGAGCTACCACTATATAACCGTTAGTTGTCCAAAATAAGCGATCTCATCGTATTTTCAACGCTTGGGTTGCCTCCCAAGAAGCGCAACATTTAACATCTCTTGCTCGACGTAATTTGCTTGATCAATCTATGGCTCGTGGTGGACCTACGAACTCTCTCTTGCTACTATTTCGACTCTTCATATAGTTCTCTGGATAAGGCTTGAGTCGATGCTTGTGGATTTGAGAATTCGACTTGTCATGCTCATCGTATAGGGTGGCTACTCCATACTCATCCATATCTTTTATTAAAAACGGTCCACTCCATACTGAATTCAGTTTGGCCTTTGGATTGAACTTAAGCTTATGATTATATAGCACTTGTTGACCAATCTCGAACTGCTTGCACTTAAAAGTCTTATTTTTGGCCTGCTTCGACTCTTTCTTCTTCTTTGTCCAATCGTTGAAGTATGTCTCGCCCTTGTTCTTCACATCTATGAAACTTTCGTTAGGGTCGAGGAAATCGTACATAGAATGATTCATCGGTGGCTTCAACTCCACATCTAATTCATCCCGAAATTCTTCGATAATATCGCTCATGTCGATACCTAATAACTCGATCAAATCTTCTCCACTCAAATGCTTCTCGTCGTCAAACTCATCAACCTCCTCATCGAAGTCATCCTTTTGAGTATCCTCCTCCTCCCCCCAAAATTCAGCATCGTCCTTGTCGTCTAATTCGTTTACAACCACGACTCCCATAAGCTCGTGAATGCATGATGTAACGGGATCAACAAATGAACAGTCATCTATCATGGCAGGGGAAGGAGTATTTTGAATATCCTTAAGAGAAAACGTCACTTGCTCACCCAAAACGGTCATGGTCATCCTCCCTTTGTGAACATCAATTAGCGTATGGGAGGTAGACATAAACAGGCGCCCCAATAAAATGGTATGCTCCTTGCTCTCAGTTGATACTTCGCCAATGTCCATAACCACAAAATCAACCAGAATTACGAGCTCTCCAACTTGTACTAAAACATCCTCAACTGTTCCCAAGGGTCATCGGGTTGAGCGATCGGCCAATTGTAGGCGCATGGTTGTCGTCTTTAGTGGTCCAAGATCAAATGCTTGATAAAGTGAATATGTCATAAGATTAATTCCTGCTCCGAGATCTAACATTCCTATTGCCTTTTGTCCATTAGCCAACAAAATGGTGATACAAAAACTTCCAGGATCGCGTTCCTTGGGTGGAAATGGATTCTTAAAAATTGCGATAACTTCCTTCGACAATGTTACGTATTGATCCATCACTAAGCGTCTCTCTTTCGAAGCAAGTTCCTTGAAAAATTTAACATAGGCGGGCACTGTCTTGATTACTTCCAACAGCGGTAGATTTATATTGACATTTTTCAAAAGGTTGTATAGCTCCATGAACCTCTTGTTCTCCTTCGCTGGACGTAACCGGCTCGGAAAAGGAAAAACATCCTTAAATTGCATCGTTGATTGCTTCGGCAGTGCTGGTTCATCTTTGCCAGGGGTGTTGTTTGGAACCGTCCCTTGAATAGAACCAGGAACATATCTATTGGATGATTTATGTAGATGATCTACTGGTTTAGAATCATCTCCCTTGCTAAGATTTGGTGTTTATCCTCGACCTCATCTTCTTGGTCCACTATGCCGTTAGCGATCTTCTTTCCACTGCGAAGGACATAAACCGCCGATGCCTGTTCTGCTTGTCTTGGAAGTTTACCTCTTTCGTCTGAAAGTTTGGCTAAGTGAGTTGATAATTGGCCTATTGCTACTTCAAGTTTCCTCTGCCCAGCTGTATTCTCAGATATAGCCTCTTCATGTCATTGATTTCGCTTCTAACCTTAGCGAGTCCATCTCGATTTTTAAGAGTCTCGGCCACTTGATTCTGCTGCCAAACCAATAGCTGATCCGTTGACTGAAATGTCGTAGGCACCTGCCCTTGCGTATCTTTTTGTGGAGGTGGCAGTGGTGCTTGAGCATATTGTGGTGGAGGATATTGCGGATCAGGTGGCATATGATTTGGGTTTCCTGGGCCCCACTTGAAAAGAGGATTATCACGTTGCGGCGTGTACTTCTTTTGATTCGAATAACTTTGGATCGCGTTAACATCCTCATGCTGCTTAATGTTGTTTGGACACACGTCTGCTGAATGCTGGGGGGATCCACACTGGTTACATGTCGCTACGGTCTCCTTTGAAGAAACTTGACTTTTTCGTTGGGCTCTCGATGCTGTTAATTCTTCATTAAGTACTTCCCTAATTATTTCCTTGATCGATTGGCCATCTTTAACCAAAACCTTAAATCCTTCTTCTTTATCTGTCTCGGTGGTGGAAACTTCATTTACTTTCAATTTACGAGGTCGTGAGTTGGTTTGTCTAGATTTCTCACTTTGCTTCTCCAAAACTCATTTTGCCTCGAGGGCCGTTAAATCACCAAAGTCTCCTCCGGCCGCTATTTCAACTTCACTTTTTCCCATGTTCAATAGACCATCAAAGAAAAATTGATTAACCATCTCGGGAGAATAATCATGGTGGGGGCATGCTTGTAAAAGTGTCTTGTAACGCTCCCATGATTCATGAAATAATTCTCCCTCTAACTGTTCAAAGGTAGCAATTTGCCTCCGAAGTTGCCCCATTGTTTGTGCTGAATAGTATTGGTTGAGGAACTTCTCGCTTATCATCTCCCAATCAGTGAGTGAATTAGGCTCTAAAGATAGTAGCCATGACTTTGCCTTGTCCTTCAAGCTATAAGGGAAGCAAATCATCTGCACCTCCTCTTGGTTTAGGCCATGCACTACAAATCGACCAACTTCATCAACAAAGTAGTTTAAAAACGCTAAGGGGTCTTCATGGGCACCTCCGTGAAAAATCGGAAGCAAGTTCAGTTGATGTGGTTTAATCTCTATTGCCCGTGCGGTAGGTCCAAGAACAATGGCGGACCTAAAAGGTACCACCTTCGGATGTGCTAAATCGCGCTGCCTTGGTGCAGAATCTCCCCTTGGTTCTCTAACTTGGTCGTTAACTCTCTCTTAGCGGTTGTCATAAGTGTAAAGATTCTCATGCTCATATCTCCTCCCGAAATTGTTTTGTTCATAGCCATGATCTTGGTTTGCCAACCAATCGTTCACGTGCCGTTGATTGTTAGCATACGCGTTATGCTGCAGAAATTCACCATTCCTAAATGCCGCATTCTCGATGTTGTGTTGGCGAATAGCATTGTTGTTCATCTCTTTGTTTTGCCTCATATTCGCCATGTCGGGTTGGTGATTGATCACATTGTGCTGTGGGTTAAATCCTTCATTTTGTCCCGCGTCTTGTCTCGCATTCTCCCCGTTTTGCTGATAATTAGCGAAAAAGGCTCGGGGTTGTGGTTGTCCTTGCAAAACAATTGGCTCACTCCCATACCCATTTCGAATTGGGCGTGGAGGTGATCGCGGTGGGGACTCATTGCTTCGAATCAATTGTGCCTCTAACATCGTGTTGGGAACTTGATCGCAAACAAAGTCGGTTGGTGTAGAAGAAACGTTCTTAGAAAAAGTGGGTCTTGGTCTCGGTGGGTTCGAACGATGGATGTTGTCAATGAATGGTGCAAGATCGTGTCGAAGTGATTGTCTACCTTGCATGAACTCAACAACACATCAACGTACCAAATGGCAGAAATCCCAAAACCAAGTGCAAATAATAATAAAGAAAATAAAAAGAAAAATATCCTTAATTCCTACTCGTTGTCCCCAGCAACGGCGCCAAAATTCTGAACCAAACTTTTATGTATCCCTTTTTAAAATATTTAATAAAGCATGTAAGTTTGCTCGCAAGAGTACGAGGAACTTGTAGGATGGTGAGTTTGACTCGAGTCGATTCTCTCGAGAATAATTGTTCGGTCTTATCGGATATTTCTCTTCAACTCTCAAGCAAATAAATTATACATACAATTTGGGGGGTTTTTGAAGAATTTGAATTGAACATTATGAACTAAGCTATATTAAGGCTAAATCTAATTAAACTAATTATCTAGAACTAGATTATCAACTAAATTAACTAAACTAAATTAATTAACTAATTAATAATTAAAAGGATCTAAGAAATAATTTTCTGCTAAGGGTTGCTGCTAAGGGTTGCTACTAACCGTTAGTGCTAAGGGTTGCTGCTAAGGGTTACTGTAACCTTTAACTGTAACAGTTAACAAAATTTGAAACTTAACCAAACTATATCTTGCATGAATGAATGAATTTCAACGAAACAACGCATCATACATCCAACATAAAGCATGAAAAACTAGTTATAAACTAAAAATAACAAACTAAATACGATCAACGAATCCAAACAAAATACGTACGTAAACTAAATAATATTCGAAACTTGAAACTAACGATTTAAAACTACGAAACTAATCAAAGGTTTAAGAGTACTCGTTTAATCTACTAGAAACTGAATGTTCTTCGGCTATTCCGAAGAGAAACGCTGCAAATCGGTCGAGAAATGGATGAACGGCGTCGAATGGGCTCCGGAAGTCGTCTTCGTCGAATCTTCGATTTTCTCGTCGATCTCTGCATTTTGGTGTTATTGATCCGACTCCAAACCCTAGGATTATGTTTATGGTAAGTATTTAGGGTTACAAGCATCGCCCACAGACATAGATCATCGAAATTCGGATTGAGGAGGGTATTTATAGAATTTTTTCCACGAACTGGGCCGAAAAATCTGTTTCTGGGCTTCTTGGGCCCGCTAACAGTTGGTTGCTAACGGTTGGTGCAACCGTTAGTAGCAACCGTTAGGTGTATATATCTTTTTTGCATTTCTGAATGAGGACAACGGTTGTAAGGAAACCGTTCTGGAAAGTGACCGTTAGCTCTGTATTCAGCATTCTAACCATTAATATCGGTTCTCAGTAACCGTTAAGGTTAGCGGTAACAGCTAACGGTTGGAGTGTGACCGTTAGCCTCAATCGACATCAGTTCTATAATAATAACCCTTCTAGAAAGTCTGTCAGCTTCAATTCTTGCTACTTCTTCACCGGAAAGCTCGATCTTTGAATCTCGATCATCATAATTCATCTATAACGTGCTGAACTCTTCCGGTTACTTAGATATAAAGTAAAAAACACAATTAATCACTTATTTGCATCAATTTAGCTCAAATTATGGTAAAACAAGTTGGAAGTACAAAAATACAAAAATAAGCATAAACTTTCCAACTTATACAAAAAAAAAAAAAATAAGAAAAAGAAATTAAAATACAAACTAAAATCAAAAAAATACGTGCTAATCACGTCCTCTATACGTGGAGCAAGTTCCTCCAGTGCGCGCTTTTGAGTACGAGTAAGCATGCACTAACAGAATAGCACTTGAAACCAGAGAAGGACAACCGTGAAAAGAAAACGAGTAGAAATGGGATAAGAAGAAAACATGATTAAAGTAATAAAAATAAATATTTTCTAATATCACAGTCCCCGACAATGACGCCAAAAACTTGATGACTACAAAGCAACTCTATAAGAGTCTTGGTGAGTGCACCGATCGTTTATAGTATATAACTCTAGAGCACCGGATATTGTTCCAACGAGGATTGTGATTATTAGTAATGAACGTCCTTTTATTATATAATCTACCAAATAGAAGAATTGTTTAATAATCTACTTTACTAAAATATGTAAATGAACTAAACAAGTGATTAAACAAGACGAAAAGCTAGATGTTATTTTTGAAGAATGAATAAGTGAGAAGAATGTGTTTGAATGTACAACCCCCCTAAATTCACCTTGTGATTGTACCGAAATAAATCATCATAATCCCTTAAGTACTACTAAACCCGAATATTATTTCACGCTTTCAAAGACCGTAGAAATTCTCTATTCTAATTAAAACCTCGAGTTTCGAGTGAATTAATCCTAACCTCAAGTTGATTAACCAAAATCTCTTCCTAATTAAAACACCGAAGATAGCGGTTCGATCAATTGAATTTTCCTATTAGGTTTTACCCTAATCTGGAAGATTTATGTTGTACTATATTTAGGATTGCGTGCAACTCCTTCTACTTGTGTGTGTTCTTACTCTACTTCGCTTCATTTATTTAAAAGTAAAGAACAAACTCAAATCAATAAACTATAATTATCGAGTTGAGAAGATTGACAAAAATCACAAGCAAATTGAATGAAAAGCGTAAAATAATATAAATCAACCAATACCCAATCACAAGTTAAATTTAGGGTTCATCTCAATTCAAACACATAGGAATTTTAGTTCATGCTTGAATTGAAATCTAAAGAAGTGTAAAAAGATAAATCCAAGAAAGGAGAAATCATATTTACAAGTTTTAGTTTTTAAATCATAGATAAAATTACTTCCCTAGCGAATCTTCGACGTATGTGTGAGGTTTTCTTCAGAACTTCTTCAAACTTCTATTATTTCTTGCTTTGTTGTTGTGATCTTATAACCTCCAAAAGTTCTGTTAAAAAAACATCCTAGAGCTCTTATTTATAGTTCCCCAAGTGTTTTTCCTAATAGGCAATCGAAAAATAGAGAAAAAGGGGCTCAAAACTATGAATCTGCACTATTCGGTCAGAAACCTGTCCAGCGGGACAAAAACACGGCCAGAATTGCAAAAACACAGCTTGGCCATGTTTTCAAAAATTGGCCATCCGGTAAAAAACACTTCTGTGTTTAAAAACACGGTTAGGCCATATTTTCACCTGGACTCTTCTTTTTCTAACTTTTCTTTGTGATATGAAACATGGGCGTGTTTTAAAATGCACAAGGCATGTTTTCCTTGAATTCTTGATATTTTAGCTCCGTTTTCTCTCGTTTCGTCCCCTTGACTCGTTCTCTTGTATAAACGACTATCATTACCCTCTAAATTCACCCAGATTCGCTCCTCTTCAGCGCTTCTACACAAATACAAACCAAAAGTGAAAAGACCAAATCAAACTTTTAAATTCTTATATTATAACAAGGTTGGTTGATGGTATATTAGATAGTTTAACTAAATATTTATTATTTTTTATTTAAAATAAATGAAAATGAGATAATCATGCCACATTATCAGTTGGCCCGAAATGGATAGTCTTGGACTTTTTTTGAGAAATTTATCAACTCATTAGATGCATTTTGATAGTGGACTACGAGTATGTTTTTTGGAAAATGAATAATATAATGAATATAAAAAGAAATTTTCTCACTGTTTGCATGTAATTGTGGTATTTTTCTCGTATTTTTAATTAGGATTTTATATTGTTTCTAGTAGTTTTTGAGTCAATTAGTTAAGTTTAATAGGTTATTTTTCTTGTTTTGTTGTTTTTCATGTTTCTAATTGTTTTTATATTTAATTGGGTTAAATGGTTTAATTAATTTGAGGTTTGATGAAATTCCTGGGTTTTTTTGTTCAAAATTCCTATTTTCATAGGTAAAGGCATTCAAAGCCCAAACCCTAAGCCATGTCTTGCCAAAATCCAAGCCAAACTTGATGCCAAGAAAAAGCGCCCGGCTGCCATCCGTTGCCATCTCCAGCCAGCACCCCCTCTAGCCCAGGCTCGCCCAGACCGATCCAACCAAGCCAAAAGGGCTAGCCACGTGTCTAGGGAGCCTATTTTCGGGTCAAACTTGGTCAAGCCCGGGACATTAAGCCTTTAAAGTCCAAATTGACCCATTTAAACCCAATTAAACCTAGCATAAATATAAGACTTCTCTCATTTTGTAAAAAAATACCTCCCCCCAACCCAAGCTTGGGTTTGGGATTAAAAATTCTCTCTCTAGATTTTAGATTTAATTTTCAAGCGTTTATTTGGTTTGTAAGCCTAAGAAGAATTCAAGTACTCCCTTGAATTTTTAATTTCCTTGAAATTTCATTAAAGTTTTTGGATTCTCTCTTTAATTCAAGTAAGTTTTTATTTATTTTATGCTTTGTTCTTCAATTTCATGCATGTTCTTCAATTTTATGCTTTTTGTCTTAGCTACTTGATTTCTTGTTAGATCTTAAGAATTATCCATGGAATCTAGATGAGTGACACATCTATATCATAGATCGAGTCTTGCATCATTTTTATTTTGAGTATTTTACATGCTTTATTTTGATTTTGATTTTCATGCTTTGTTTCATGCTTAATCCTAGATCTATGCTTTGTTGCTTGTTAATTCTCGTAAAGTTTGAAACTTTGACGTCAATTTTCATTGCTCTTTCTATTCATACTTTCGATTTTTGTCAATTTGCATTATTCAAGCTTTTATGTTCATGCTAGCATGGTCGCACCTTGAGCTTTCATGCTTGTACTTGGTGAAATATTGCTTGTTTTTGCTTGATTTCCCTTTTTGCTTTGCATTTTCATTTCAAAGCATACGACGAGGCATCCGACCAACTTGCAATTTCATATTCTAGTTTAGTTTAGTTAGTTTATTTGCTTTTTCATTTTCCTTTATTTCTTCAAGCTTGAAACACCTTGAAACTTACAATTGAATTGATTTTCGATAACACCAAGCCAATAGAACCTTTAATTTCCAAAACCACGAAAAATTACACTTCACTCACATATTTAAAAAAGATCTTCCATTGACTCTATTTGAAAATTATTGGGATAGTCTCAGCGTCCAAAGACTTCTAGACGTGTCCAGACGGTTCGAACCGCTGGTTTGGTTTCGGCGAAAACCTTGAACCGGAATCGAACCGTGAAACCAGACCGTTTGCGGCTATTTGCAAACCACCGATTCATGGTTTGGTCCCGGCTCGGTTTGGCCGGTTTGGGCGGTTTTCCCGTTTTTCTTTTTGTTTTTTTTTTAATTTTAAAATTTCAAAGTTAGTGGGAGCTGGACTGCGACTCAGTCGATCGATTGATGAGAAGTCGATCGACTGAGGAGAAGTCGATCGACTAAGCGTCAGTCGATCGACTGAGTCGCCCAAAATTGCCAAACCTTTTGTTCTCCAGTCGATTCGGAGAGACCCAGTCGATCGACTGATTGACCAGTCGATCGACTGACAAGCCAGTCGATCGACTGACCAATCTAGTCGATCGACTGGTCACATTTATAATATTTAAAGTTAAAATAAAAAAATTATATTATAAGAGTTTTAATAAATTCAAAAAATAAAATTAAAAAGAAATTGGACTTGAACTATTTTCAAATATTTGAAGCTAAAATTTGAAATTTTAATTTCAAATAATTGAAGATAGTTGCCTACGTATCCCTTATCTTGGGAATCAAAGTCCACGTAGTTCTCACTTACCTTACTTACCTTGGAATCGGAAGCGGTGGTGCGGGGGGTACCATACTCATCCATTTACCGACTCGTTGCTAGATCCCGTATCATAATAAGTCTCGCTCTCTTCATCTTCACTAAGAACATTTTTTTGTTTCCGTCGATCGGCGTTGACCCAATCATGCAATAACATTTGACACTCGAGATTGTGAGGTGTAAGTTTGGATCTCCGCTCGTCCAGCATATACCCCCCCTTCACTAAATGCTTGTTCATTTGAAACGGTTGATACGGGAACGACCAATATCTCCCTTGCAATGATGTTAACAACTGGATAAAGTGATTTTCTCGATGCCCACCAATTCAAAATATCAAACTCGCTATCTGCTTCATTTTCTCCCAACATTCCATACTCAAAAGCCGTTGATAGATAAACTTCAATTTCTTGATAAGGGTAGTAGTGGGATAAAATAGTAGGATTATAACTAGAAAGTATGAAATATATTTGGAATTATAACACTAAACTTAAATAAGTTTAGTTTAGAGTTAGGAAGGCTTGGTAATAATTAAAGAATCTTGGAAATCACAAAATTTGCAAAGAGGGACAATGTAGAATAGAGAGATTATAGAAGATGAGATATTAGTGTGAGAGAAATGAGTTGGGAATGGGGGGTATTTATTGGAGTGAAAGAAAAAAAAAAGGCGGATAAACCGCCGGTTTTGGACCAAACCGGCCGGTTTCGGGTCCAACCGGTGGTTTGAATCAACGGTCACTTGATCTCGACCGTTAATCATCAAAGGTCACAAGATCAAGACCGTTGATTTCAAACGGCTCGCTGACGACTCAGTCGATCGACTAATTTTTTTTTTTTTTTATTCTCTACTGGCGGTTTGAACCGCCGATTTACGGTTTGGGGTATGGGAAAACTGGAACCGGCCCGCTTTAACGGCGGTTGCGGTTGCGGTTTGAACCGTGGTCAACGATTTCCGCAACCATTGACCGCCAGTTCAAACCGGCGGTTCGTCCGGTTTGGCCAAAACGATGGGCACGTCTAAAGGCTTCCCACTTTGAGTATAAGGGTGTGATAGAATGTAAAGCAATCATCTCATATTATTGTATCATTAAGCATATAACAGTAGCCTAAAATTAGTTATTTACCTTATTTATAGATTAGATTTATGTTGATGACTTGTATATAAAAGGATTCTCGCAAATCGATCACAACAATTAGAAATACACCTTTAAAAACAATGGTCCATGATGTCCATTTAAACAAATGAGCTTAATAATTAACTTATTGCTAAGAAGAAGAACGACATAAAATTAACTCTAGTGATTAATGTAATGTTGCTCAAGTAATGTTAGAGTATGTGTTGCCAATAGTTGTGTGCCAAGTGTTAACCTTATCCCGTCACCTTGGACTCGTGTGTATATATATATATATATATATATATATATATATATATATATATATATATAATATAAATATATAGAATTGGGTTCAAATGAGAACCCCGTCATTATATGTGAACCTATGGACTAATCATGGTCTTAGATCTAATATTGCACAGTGCAATTATATGTCCAGGTTCATTGTGCTTTTTACACAGTACTGTAGTGCTAAAATCAGTCCAGTTTTTTTTAATTTAATTATATATATATATATATATATATTATATATAATATATATATATATATATATATATTTACGTTTTAAAACATGCAATATGTATCTTAAATTGTAGATCTTGAGAATGTGATTAATTTGATATATATTTCATTCAAAACGAATAAAATTTGAAAAAGTTATGGTTTGTTGAAAATTTGAGTTTCATTTCAAATTTTTGAATTTGCAGTTTATAAACGAAATTTGCGATGCTTTTTGTATACAATCGTAGTGTTTTTTTTCTTAATCTATTGTGCTTTCTAAAGAACAATGTAGTGCTCTTTGTAAACGTTGATATATGTCCAAAATACCATTTTTAATTAATTAATGCATTTTTTTACATTATTACCATGCTGACATGTCATGATCTCAACCATCAAGATTATCCAATCTAATGGTCCAAGATGAGTCCCTAGGTTCACATATAATGACGGGTTCTCATTTTGAATCCAACCCAACCTCTCTCTATCTCTATCTATATATATAGGGATGAATTCAAATAGAACCATGTGATTATATTTGAACTTGCGAACTATTGCTTTTATTATATACCATCAATGCTTTTATTATACAATCACAGATTTTTTTTAATGTTTTCAGTT